>CM075996.1:10024529-10094154 GCA_038087875.1 Malacoraja senta | reverse complement strand
AGAGAAGTTGAGGAGCAAGTTCTCAGCAAGTGACTCTTCTTCAGTTTGGAAGGGCTTGCAAGAAAATTACCAGCTAACAAGAGGAAAGCCCCCCCCCCCCCCCCCCCGCGCTCCTTGGACAATCCTCCCTCCCCCCCTCTCCAATCACCACTTCACACCTACTTACAGCCTGACTCCAGTCTGCAAAGGTACACAAAAATGCTGGAGAAACTCAGCGGGTGCAGCAGCATCTATGGAGCGAAGGAAATAGGTAACGTTTCGGGCCGAAACCCTTCTTCAGACTGATAGGGGGTGGGGAGAAGAAAGGAAAAAGGAAAAGGAGGAGGAGGAGCCCGAGGGCTGGGGGAAGGGAGGAGACAACCAGATGGCTGATGAAGGGGAGGGGACAGCCAGGGCTAGCAGAATTGGGAGAATTCAACGTTCAGGCCACCAGGATGTAGACTGCCCAAGCGGAATATGAGGTGCATTTCCTCCAATTTACGGTGTTGCTCACTGTGGCCATGGAGGAGACCCAGGACAGAGAGGTCAGATACGGAATGGG
This sequence comes from Malacoraja senta, assembly GCA_038087875.1. Lineage (NCBI taxonomy): Eukaryota > Metazoa > Chordata > Chondrichthyes > Rajiformes > Rajidae > Malacoraja > Malacoraja senta. Next base: position 10,093,613 of record CM075996.1, on the reverse strand, counting down.
AGGGGGAGTTGAAGTGCTGAGCCACCGGGAGTTCAGGTTGGTTATTGCGGACCGACCGGAGGTGTTCGGCGAAACGATCGCCAAGCCTCCGCTTGGTCTCACCGATGTAGATCAGCTGGCATCTAGAGCAGCGAATGCAATAGATGAGGTTGGAGGAGATGCAGGTGAACCTCTGTCGCACCTGGAACGACTGCTTGGGTCCTGGAATGGAGTGGAGGGGGGAAGTGAAGGGACAAGTGTTGCATCTCTTGCGGTTGCAAGGGAAAGTACCAGGGGAGGGGGTGGTATGTGAGGGAAGGGAAGAATTGACAAGGGAGTTACGGAGGGAGCGGTCTTTGCGGAAGGCAGACATAGGGGAGATGGGAAGATGTGGCGAGTGGTGGGGTCACGTTGGAGGTGGCGAAACTGACGGAGGATCACTTGTTGTATGTGACGGCTGGTGGGGTGAAAGGTGAGGACTAGGGGACTCTGCCTTTGTTGTGAGTGGGGGGATGGGGAGAGAGAGCAGTGTTGCGGGGTATGGCAGAGACCCTGGTGCGAGCCTCATCTATGGTGGAGGAGGGGAACCCCCGTTCCCTGAAGAATGAGGACATTTCAGATGCCCTGGTGTGGAACGCCTCATCCTGGGAGCAGATGCGGCGTAGACGGAGGAATTGGGAGTGGGGGATGGAGTCCTTACAGGAAGCAGGGTGGGAAGAAGTGTAGTCCAGATAGCCATGGGAGTCGGTAGGTTTGTAGCAAAGACTGGTCCATCGTCCACTACCCACCCCCTCCTTGCTGCCCAACACAAGGCTGGCCACTTCTCCATCAGCAACAATAGAAATAAAGGTGGAGAGGCTATTCAAAAGACCAAAAAGCCGGAAATCTCCAGGACCGGGCAATGTTTCCCCCTCTACTCTCAAGCTCTGTGCCAAACAACTGGCACCGGTCTACATAGACATTTGCATCCAGTCCCTGCAAACCTGTACTGTCCCTGCCTGCTTCAAAGTCTCCACTATTGTTCCTATACCCAAAAAGACAAGGATTACTGGTTTTAATGACTACAGGCCTGTCGCACTGACCTCTGTAGTCATGAAGACCCTTGAATGACAATATCATGATCCCCCTGCAGGACCCTCTGCAGTTTGATATTGGGCCAATAGATTGTGGATGATGCAGTCAACCTGGGCCTGCACTTCATCCTCCAGCACCTAGACCGCCAGGGGACCTATGCGAGGATCCTGTTTGTGGATTTGAGCTCTGCATTCAACACCATTGTGCCAGAGCTACTACACTCCAAACTCTCCCAGTTGACTGTGCCTGAACCCCTCTGTCAGTGGATCACCAACTTCCTGACAGACAGGAAGCAGCATGTGAGGCTGGGAAAGCACATCTCGGACCCGCAGACCCTCAGCATAGGAGCACCGCAAGGCTGCGTACTCTCTCCTCTCCTCTACTCTCTCTACACCAACGACTGCACATCCACAGACACCTCTGTCAAGCTTCTCAAGTTTGCGGACGATACAACCCTGATTGGACTGATCCAGGATGGGGAGGAATTTGCCTACAGACAGGAGGTGACACAGCTGATGTCCTGGTGCCATCGCAACAACCTGGAGCTCAATGCTCTTAGTGGAATTGATTGTAGACTTTAGGAGAGCTCCCCCTCCCCTCACCCCACTCACCAACAACAACACCACAGTCACATCTGTGGAGTCTTTTAAGTTCCTGGGAACCATCATCTCCAAGGACCTTAAGTGGGGGGGGGGGAGGGGGCTACCATCGACTCCACAGTCAAAAAGGCCCAACAGAGGATGTACTTCCTGCGGCAGCGGAGGAAAGACAATCTGCCACAAGCAATGATGGTCCAATTCTATATGGCCATCGTAGAGTCTGTCCTCACCTTCTCCATCATGGTCTGGTTTGGCTCAGCCACCAAGCACGACACCCGGAGGCTGCAGCGAATCGTTTGATCAGCCGAGAAGGTTATTGGCTGCAACCTTCCCTTCATTGACCAACTATACACTGCAAGGGCCAGGAAGCGAGCGGGCAAGATCATCTCTGACCTCTCTCACCCTGGCCACAAACTCTTTGAATCACTTCCCTCTGGAAGGTGACTCCGGACTGTCAAAGCTGCCACAGCCAGACATAAAAACAGCTTTTTTTCCACGAGTAGTTGCTCAACTCAACAACCAAAAATCTGTAGCCTCCTTTTGCTCTGGTATTTTATTTAATTCACATGTTTAAACTATAATGTTTTATTATTAATGTTTTAAGTGTCATTCTTAATTGTTACTGTATGTCATATTGTTACTTGCGAGCGGAGCACCAAAGCAAATTCCTTGTATGTGTAAACACTTGGCCAATATACGTATTCATTCAACTAAGCTAAATCAAGCACGCGGCTTTGTGTCTGATACAATATTCAACACATTTTCACTTCCATTTAGTCTCCCAATACATTAAAACATCACAAGCACTTTAAAAAAGAAATTGGTTTTGGAGCTAGTGGCTGTCCCGACATGGATAGTGTTCCCACAGTTACGACTGGAGCTAAATTCATTAATTACAGGGACATCATTCTGTTCAATCTCGATCCCAAAAGACTATCTGGTGGACTCCGCACCCTGGCATTTAGTTTAGTTTGGAGTCCGCGCCAACCAACAATCACCTTCACACTAGCTCTATTCTACACAATTTATAGAAGGCTACAAACCTACATGTCTTTGGAATGTGGGAGGAAACCAGAGCACCCGGAGAAAACCCACACAGTCACAGGGAGAACGTACCAACTCCATACAGGCAGCACCCGTAGTCAGGATGGAAGTGGGTCTCTGGTGCTGTGAGGCAGCAACTCTACCGCTGCGCCACTTATTATAGTCATTGAGCCCACGGCATGCAAAGAGGATTGCTGGCGTAACCCGTCCATGCTGATCAAGATGCCACATGTAAGCTAGCTCCATTTGCCTGTGTTTGACCCACAGCCCTCTATCCCTTTCCAACCATTATACCATGCTCCTATTCATTAGTAACATTCCACCAAGTACGTCCCTTCCCCCAAGATGGCTCCTAAGCCAAGCGACTCTTTGTGTCCCTGCCGTGGATCCTCTCTAACCTTTTTCTATCCATGTTCCACTCTATATGTATTTTAAATATTGTTCTTGGGCATGCCTCACCTATTCATAGAACATTGACCCGTACAGCACAGGAACAGGCCCTTCTGCCCACAGTGTCTGTGACCAGCATGATGCCATGTTAGACTAATGCCTTCTGCTTGCACATCATCCATATCCTCCCATTCCCTGCATATCCATCTGCCTATCTAAAAGCCTCTTAAATGCTACTGTATTGGCCTCCACCACCATCCTCGGCAGCAACTTCCAGGCACCCACCACTATTTTTTCCCGCACAATTTGAACTTTGCTCCTCTCACCTTAAAGCTATTCCCGCTAGTCTTTGACATTTTCATGCTGGGAATAAATCCTCTGACTATATGGCGCAATGGGCTAAGTGTTCGGCTGGCAACCGGAAGGTAGCCGGTTCGAATCCCGCTTGGAGTGCATACTGTCGTTGTGTCCTTGGGCAAGACACTTCACCCACCTTTGCCTGCGTGTGAATGTTGATATGTTGATATGTTGATATGTTGATATGTTGATATCAACATATGGATATGGATAATTCTCTGTAAAGCACTTTGGTTTCAAGTGATTTGATTGAAAAGTGCTATATAAATACAAATATTATTATTATTATTATTATATAGCCTGTATATGCCTCTCATAATCTATATCTAACTATCTATCTATCTATCCATCTATAACATTTGCACACTTGGGTAAATAGATAATATAAAAAACAAATCACATTTTATTCAATAACGGTCTTTGTACAATATTTACCTGTTCATGTTTATCTTTAGACTTTTTTTATAATCACATGCAAAAGAATATAAATATGCTGAGGACATGCTGTGGAGCCTCTGAGTTTGATATGTAAAGCTACTTTTTAAATGAGCACAGAAGTGAGGCCAGTACAATGTAAGGGCAGGAAGGGAATGAGAGTAGTGAAGAGAGAAGATCGATCTCAACCACCTGTGTTTTGCATGTCAAACATCTTTTGTACTCGTATGAAAATCAAAAGACTGCAGGTACTGGAATTCTGAAATTAAACAGAAAATGCTGGAAAAAGCAATGCAGGTCAGCAGCCTCTGTGGAAAGAATAGGTGAGGGTTAGTATTTCACATTTGGCTGCGGCAAAGTGTCCATACTCAGATATATCTCTCTCTCTCTCTCTCTCTATCTTTTTTTTCTTCTTTTTTTTTTCCATTTCAAAAACTTTATTCGACACAATCATATGATACAACACATCAATACATAATCAAAAAATACATTATATCAAAACAAATCATTATAGTACAACTGTACATTCATTATTTACGCTACTCTCAACCCCACGTGGTGACCAGCGCCCACGGAAGGCCTCCAGAGTCCCCGTGGACACCGCGTGTTCCCTCTCCAGGCACACCCGTGCACGGACGTACGCCCGGAAGAGGGGCAGGCAGCCAACTCTAGCCTCACCATCGACCGCCCGCTGCCTGGACCCGCGAATGGCCATCTTGGCCAAGCCCAGGAGCAAACCGACAGGGAGGTCCCAACCCCCCACTTGGCTCTCCCCACACCCTACCTTATGCCCACACACTAGAATTGTGGGACTAAAATGCAACCAGAACTTGAGGAACAACCCCTTCAGATATTGGTACAGGGGCAGTAGCCTCGCACACTCCATGTACACGTGGAACACGGTCTCTTCCTCGGCACAGAAAATACACGCGGCGGACGAGCCCGTGAACCTACTCAAAGGTTTATTACAAACCACCGCTTCGTGCAACAGTCTCCACCCCAGGTCCCCAATGTAAAGGGGGACAACTCCCTTATAGAAGGACCCCCACTGGGGACCTCCCCCGCCTTCAGGTGGTAACACCGGTGTGTCAGGACGGGAAACGAAGGCAAGAAGGTGCAGAATGTGCAGGAACATTCGGTACAGTGTGCGTCTCTTCGCATCACGAAACGGTATGCTGATCATCTCAGAAAGGAGGCTCAGGTTGTATATCCCAGAGCCTAGGCCCGATGAGTAGATCTGACGAAGCGGGTGAAAGCTCAGTCAGAACCACTCTAGGCGCTCGCCTCTCCTCGACACCCGCCATGACTGGGCGAGGACCGGCCACTCCCGCAGCCGCACCATCCCCCTCCCCTCGTGGAGCAACACGCTCGCTGAAAACAAATTCCTCACTCTGAGCACATCCCGGTAGAAAACAGGCAAACCCCTTAGGGCGGGTCGACTGATGCCCGCCACCGGGAGCCGCGAGACCCCCCCCCTAGGCAACGGCCCCGACGAAAAAAGTACGTGGCCAGAGCGTGCCATCTGGGGGGGTTCTCTACATACATATACCTCCGCAGAGTCCTGAGACGGAGAGCCGCCACCTGGGTACGCACGCATACCAAGGACTGGCCGCCCTCCTCTAACGGGAGACTCAGGACCGCTGCAGAGACCCAGTGCTTCCTATTTCCCCAGAAGAAATCTACCAGCTTCTTCTGTAGAGCATTTACAAATATGGAAGGTGGGACAAGAGTAGCCAGCCGGTACCATAACATAGAGGCCACCAGCTGATTTATGACCAGCACCCTCCCCTGAAAGGAAAGAACTCCAAGCAAGCCCGACCAGCGCCCCAGCCGGGCAACCACCTTCGTCTCCAACTCCTGCCAGTTCGCCGGCCAAGCATCCTCAGTGGGACTCAGGTAAACCCCCAGATAGAGGAGATGTGTGTGCTCCACACATACCTTGCCATCTGCTCCTGCAGGGAATCCACCTGCCACTAACCCACTAAAAGACCAGAGCACTTACTCCAGTTAATCCTGGCAGAAGATGCAGCTGAGAAAATCTCCTGGCAGTCACGCATCCTCCGCAGGTCACCAGGATCAGTGAACATAAGAAGTACATCATCTGCATACGCTGAAAGAACCACCTCCACTCCCGGGCCAGGTAGGGCCAGGCCTGTCAACCTCCTCCGAAGAAGACACAGGAACGGCTCCACACAGACCGAGTACAACTGACCCGGCATGGGGCACCCCTGACGGACCCCCCTCCCAAAATGAAAGGGAGCCAACAACGCACCATTAACCTTCACCAGGCACTCCGCTGCAGCGTACAAAAGCCGGACCCGGGCCTCAAAAATGCGGTCCAATTCCAAAACGCTTGCAACGTCCCGAATAGGTAATCATGCTCTACCCTATCAAAAGCCTTCTCCTGATCAAGAGACAGAAAAGCAACTGACTGACCAGTACCCTGAACTAGATGAATCAGGTCCCTAACCAGGTGGATGTTATCCTGAATAGACCTGCCAGGGACTGTATAAGACTGGTCAAGATGAATCATTTGAGACAGCACAGGGCCCAGGTGATTTGCCATTGCCCGTGTAAATACTTTATACTCTGTACATAGGAGAGAGACCGGCCTCCAGTTCTTCAACAAGCGGAGTTCGCCCTTCTTGGGCAGCAAGACAACAACTGCCCTGCGCCATGAGAGGGGCATCGCCCCAGCCGCCAGACTCTCCCCCAGCACCAACATGTAATCACCCCCCAGGATATCCCAGAAAGCTCTGACAAACTCTATCGTCAACCCATCCAGCCCGGGGACTTACCCTTCCTGAGCTGATATAAGGCACGAGTCAACTCCTCCAAAGATATGGAGCCATCAAGAAGATCGGCCACCTCCCTATCAACAGTCGGTAGACCCTCCCACAAGTCCTGCTGAGCCTCCCCGCTGAATCCACCTGCGGAGAACAGGGACCCATAAAAGGACCTGACCTCCTCACTGATCCTCTCCGGATCAGTGACAGAGGAGCCATCATCTGCGAGCAGCTCTACGAGCTGTTTGCGTGCTCCCCGCCCTTTCTCCAGAGAGAAAAAGAAAGGCGAAGCTCGGTCCAGATCTTGCATCATCTGGACCCGCGCCCTCACGAAAGCGCCTCGGGACCGCTCAAGCAGCAGGTTCCTCAAGGCTTCCTTCTTCTCCTGAAACTCTCCCCATTCACAGGAGTCATCACCAACCCGACCCAGGCGAGACTCTGCGCCCACTAGCTCCCTCTCAAGCCTCTCGACCGCTGAGTCCCGCCGTCCGGTCAACCCCCACGTATACTCCTTACAAAAGTGACGGATGTGAACCTTCCCCACGTCCCACCACTGCCTAAGGGAAGAGAAGCACCTCTGCCTCTCTCTCCACTTCCCCCAAAACCGACTGAATGACTCCCGGAAACACCGATCCTCCAGCAGCCGGTTGTTAAAGTGCCAGTACGCGGACCCAGCCCGAGTGCGCGCCGGATTAAAGTCCACACGCACCAGACAGTGGTCCGAACACGGCACCAACCGCATTGAGGCCGCTGAGACACGGGAAACAAACGCTCGGGAAATGTATATTCGATCAATACGGGAACCACCTCCCTCAGACCTCCACGAAAAAGCAGTGGAATCCGGGTGGAGGTTCCGTCACGCATCAACCAGCTCAAAGGAGTCAATCAAACCTCTCAGCTTCTTCGCTACAGCAGGGGCACACTGAGTACCAGAACGGTCTCGCGCCTCAAGTGTGCAATTAAAGTCCCCACCAAGGAATACACACTCTCCCCTATCAATAGTGCTCAACAGAGCAGTCACCTCCTGAATTAGGCCAGCCTGCATCCTACTGGAGCTAGGGGCATACACGTTAATGAAATGCAACGGCATGCCATCCAGGCTCACGGCCAGATGGAGCAAACGTCCTGGCACAACTTCTTGCACTTTTAGAACATTTGGCAGGAAATTCTGGGCCAACAGAAAGGCCACCCCACTCGAATTCGAGCTGAGATGGCTCATGTAGACCCCCCCTTCCCACTCCAGTCTCCATGTAGGATCATCACTAACAACGGTATGCGTCTCCTGCAGAAAACACACTGCAAATCTCCTCTCTTTAAGGACTGATAAAAGCTGAAATCTACGAAAACTCGCTCTACTCCCGTTTAAGTTTAATGTTGCGACTGTGAATGTGCAGGCACACTAGATTGAGACCCTCACACTCCCCGTAGACTCAACAACTCCCTCTCTGAGGTCAAGGATAGCCTCGAGAGTCTTAATCAAAACTGGCAGATCAGCCCACCGTCTTTTAGCAGCATCCATTTTTGTTCTGGTGGTACGGCTTATTTTTAGGAATTCAAGAACCTCACGGATATCACTTGCATGAGACTCGGCCTTGGAGCCTGGGCACTCGGCCAACTCACTCGCACCTGCAACAACAAGCTCAACACCACAATGGTCAAGGTCGTTGTCAGAAATCGAAAGACCAGAACTCTCTGAAAGTTCGTTAACTCCACTACTCAAACTGGCCTTATCACTCTCCCCCTCCTCCAGCAAGACACCACCCCCAGGATCAATGCCGGGGAAGGGTCCCGAAACCCCTGACTGCAACAGGCAGCCCACTGGATGGCTGGGCACCTGCACTCTACCATCACCCTCTACGTCTGGGCCTGGGGAAGAAAAAACACTAGGCACCCCCAGGGCCTGTGATACACTGGCACCCCCGGAATCTGAAAGGAGATCACCACCCGAACTAGCCCCAACCTCCACAGCACCTATAGCATCCCCTCCACTGGCAACACCCAGAGGCTCTCCACTTGCTTTTAAACTCTCCCCTACCAACTCAGCCGGCGAGGCAGCACCCCCCCCATTACCTCCACTGGCTCTGATGAGGAGGACAGACTGGTACACCAATGCCCCCGACCCACCCCCCTCGGGCTGACTCTGCTCATCCCCTGTCTCAGGGGGCACACTACTAAGGGCGCCTACCCCATCATCTGACGTGCCAACACCCTCAATAGGCCTCTGAAACGAGGGGACCTCCTCCGACCCAGAGGACACACACCCAGGGGAGCTAACCTCACCACCCGATGAGATAACTCCCTCGGAGGGCCCCTGAAATGAAGGGACATCCCCCCCGCCCATAGGACACAACTCCAGAGGAATCAACCCCATCACCCGGTCTTGTGATCCCCGCGGAAGATCCCTGAAATGGAGGCTCAACCTCCAACCCGGAAGACACCAGTTCTGGTCCATCAACCACATCAGTGGTGGAAGGTCTGGAAAAAGTCAACCCCCTAACTTTGGACTCACGCCCTTGCTCTTCCTCGCCAGGCCCAAACCTCCTTTTTGTCCCACTAGCATGCGGCGGTACGGTGACCTCCATAAAGGAAGGGTCTTCCTCCTCCCCACTACCCCCAGCCACTTTACCACCCGCATGATTTACCATCCCTACCCCCACCTGAACCACCTCAGCTCCTTGCTGGGCCACGGCAAGTGCACTCTGGACCTCACTGGAGCTGACAGGCGCCCCTTGAGTGGTCTCAGATTGCGTTGGACTCACTTGATTGGGCTTTTTCCTCCTCCTCTTCTTCTTCTGCAGCTCCCAATTCCCCTCCCCCTCTTCATCCTCCCCCTGCGCCTCACCATCAGCCACCACCACCTCCACAGGTTCAGGACGTAGGGGGCGGGGGCCCATCTCTGCCCCGGGTCCCCAAGGCGGAACTTGCAGACCCAGATGGGCTATCACTGCCGCCCCGGATCACCGAGGCAGAGCTGGCAGCCCTAGCCAGGTCAGCAGTACCACCCCGCGCCACCGAGGCATGACGAGCCACCCCGGATGGGCCAGCAGTGCATTCCTGGGCCGCTGCACTAGAACTTCTCGCAGCGACCCCGTGAAGAAGACACTCCCTACGGAGATGTCCAAATTCACCTCACGCATGACACCGTGCCTTTCCCCAACTCCAATGCACGGTTCTAGGGAGACCCCAACACTCCGCCTCGAAGCTCCCCTCCGTGCCTTCGCCCTCACCCACCTTCATAAACACCCTCCTCTTGAAACTGAAGACCCTCTTTCCTCCAGGTCCCCCCCGGGGTGCATGAGCCTAAAGCACTTAGACCGCACCTCCCCAAACTTAGACAGGTGTGGAATAAGTGTTGCATCCGAAATATATGTGGGGAAACTCCGCAGGAGAACCGGTCTCACCCTAGATACCCACGGATCCACCTGTATGTGGATTCCCCCCACTGAGATCCCCCTCTCCAACGCTATGGCCACATCCTCCCGGGTCTTTAGTATCATCTCCACCTTTCCTCTTTCGAGCTCGGAAGAGACAATAGCCCACCCCCCAAGAAGGTCATTCATGGCCTTTGTAATTGCTCCCCTGGACATCTGGGGCCCAGTTTGGACCGAGATACCAAAACCGTCCCAATCCAAGTCAACATAAGGCTGATACTCAGATGGCCTCGCATCCGCCGCTGATGCCACCACTGCGTAGCTCCGGTTCTTCGGCCGCGCCCCAGCCATCGCCATCCTGACAGAGGCACAAACCAGCTCCAGGCAGCCCAGCAGCTCAGCTCCAAGTTAAGTCCCAGAGACAGTCACAGTCAAAGACAAGTAGCAGAAATCAGAAGCCTCCAGCTGAAGCAGGAAAGTCCCCAAGTTCGTCCACAGCCGAGAGCAGATTTTGGGAAGCTCTATCCCAGTCTTGCCGGAAGCAAAAGTACCATCTTCACATTACGCCAGGCAGCCGCCTGTGCAAAATGACTTTAGGGCAGAGAAACGGTGCTAAAAAAACGACAAAAACACCACAATCTTCGTACCCTCGATCTCCAGGCACTCTTGGCAGTCCGCCGACGACAACCGCACCCTCGACAATGGAGAGAAAACTCAGGAATTTTCATACTCGTGGAGGATTCCTAGAGCAGAGGAAAGTATCAACAGTCCAACGATAAGTTAAACTATGAAGCCCCTCTGCCTCTGTTCCTTCTCCATCGACAAAATCCTTGAAAGGCTGCTTCAAACCTTCTCAACTGAAGAGCTGAAAAAGCACAGCCTCTCTCTCTCTCTCTCTCTCTCTCTCTCCCCCCTCTCCCTCTCCCCCTCTCTCCCCCTCTCTCCCCCTCTCTTCCCCCCTCTCCCCCTCTCTCCCTCTCTCCCTCTCTCCCTATCTCCCTCTCTCCCTCTCTTTCTCTCTTTCTATCTATCTCTATAACTGATCTTGTGCTCTTCCGGTTTGCGCGGTTTTTCTCTTTGCACAAAAACGGTACGCGATAGCGCTACGATTTTTTGCCAGTTGTTCTCATGAGCTGCGAGTGCAACAAGTTTTGTTCCGATCGATGGTATATTGTAAACACTAGCGTGGTTTAAACATCTTAAAAACCGCGCATATGCAGATCGATCTCCTCTCCTGCCGTTCAGCGGCGCGCGGATTAGTTTCTTCTGTCACTCCCAGGGACGGATCGCCCCTTCCTGCGCCATCGCGTCTTCATCGGACGTCTGATGCTCCTCCAGGGCATGCCAGAAGGGAGAGGAGCGGCAAGCTCGAGACCCTGGGGAGGGAGTGGGGGAGGTGAGGGGATAGAGGGAGAGGAGTTATGGAGGGAAGGAGGGAGTGACTGAGGGTAGGGGAGAGGGAGAGTGAGGTGAGGGAGGGATTGGGGGAGGGGAGGAGGAGAGGGGAAAGAAGAGGGAGGGTGGAGGAGGGGGAGAGAGTGCTGGGGATGAGCCGCACCTGTGGAGTTGGGGGCTATGGGTGAGTGGTGGAATATTGCGTTGGGGGACCAAGCCTCCTGTGTGACAGGGACCCAACGGGTCCCACTGTCTAGTTTTACATAAACTATCAGGTCTTCCCTCAGCCTGCAACGATCCAGAGAAAACAATCCAAGTCTGTCCAACCTCTCCTTATAGCTAATACCTTCTAATCCAGGCAGCATTCTGGTAAACCTCTTCTGCACCTTATTAATGAACTGTGAGAGAGAATAAATTACAGGGAAATTATTGGGAAATGAAGCAATTGCTCTAATATCCAATATAGTCGAAGGGGCAGCACGGTGGCGCAGCGGTAGAGTTGCTGCCTTACAGAACCAGAGACCCTGGTTCGATCCTGACCACGGGTGCTGTCTGTACAGAGTTTGCACGTTCTCCATGTGCCCGCGTGGGTTTTCTCCGGGCGCTCCGGTTTCCTCCCACACTCCAAAGACGTTCAGGTTTATAGGTTAATTGGCTTTGGTAAAATTGTAAATTGTCTCTCGTGTGTGTAGGATAGTGTCACTGGTTGGAGTGGACTCGGGGGGCCAAAGGGCCTGTTTCCACGCTGTATCTCCAAAGTCCAAAGTCTAAAGACTCCTTTGTTGTGCGGAAAATTAAAAGTTTATATACGTTTAAATAAACGTGAAGCAATCAAACTATGCAGCATAGCGTGGTATGGATAGAATAGAGAGGGTTTCAAACTACATTAGTTTATCTTTACTGACAGTAAATTCAATGAATTTCAAACACAAGTCAAAGCTGAAGTCCATAAAGTGGATGCAAATAACACAAGAATTTTCACAGGCCATAGTCATAGAATGATACAGTGTGAAAACAGGTCCCTCGGCCCAACTTGCCCACATGTCCCAGCTACACTAGTCCCATCTGCCCGCGTTTGGTCCATATCCCTCTAAACATATCCTATCCATGTACCTGTTTCTTAAATGTCGGGATAGTCCCAGCCTCAACTATCTCCTCTGGCAGCTTGTTCCTTACACCCACCACCCCTTGTGTGAAAAAGCTACCCCTCAGATTCCCATTAAACCTTTATCCCTTCACCTTAAACCTATGTCGTCTGGACCTCGATTCCCCTACTCTGGGCAAGAGACCCTGTGCATCTACCCGAACGTTGCCTATGCTAATATATTATGCGTCAACGTCCGTAACCATGCGCCGCTCGTACGCCATTGGCACGCCATTTGTACGTCATTTGAGCGCCACACCACGTGACCACCCGGGTATAAAGCCGCGGCGAGTTTTGAAACGTGTTCTTTGGGAAAATCCTTGCCACAGAGACTGGCGCTACTTGGCGTGCGACTGTCGTACTGCTAAATGATTTTCCCGCGACAGTCGCATCAATGACGTGCAAATGACACCCAAGTGGGACAGGCCCTTTACACCACAGAAAACCCGCTGTCACCTTGCATCACAGCATGGTTTGGGAACAGCTCTGCCCTGCACCACAAGAAACTGCAGTCAGTCTGAAGAAGGGTCTCGACCCGAAAAGTCACCCCTTCCTTCTCTCCAGAGATGCTGCCTGTCTCGCTGAGTTACTTTAGCACTTTGTGTCTATCTTTGGTTTAAACCAGCATCTGCAGTTCCGTCCTACACAAACTGCACAGAGGTGTGGACGTAGCCCAGCCCATCACACAGAACAGACTCTCCACCACTGAAGATAGACACGGAATGCTAGTGTAACTCAGCGGGACAGGCAGCATCTCTGGATAGAAGGGATGGGTGACATTTCTTCAGACACCCCATCTACACTTCACGCTGCCTCGGGAAAGCAGTCAACATAATCAAAGACTTGTGGACTTTGATAGAGTCATAGAGTCATAGAGTGATACAGTGTGGAAACAGGCCCTTCGGCCCAACTTGCCCACACTGTCCAACAAAAGCCCAGCTACACTAGTCCCACCGGCCACTTGGTCCATATCCATCCAAACCTGTCCTTTCCATGTACCTGTCTCTTTCTTAAACAATAGGATAGTCCCAGCCTCAACTATCTCCTCTGGCAGCTCGTTCCATAAACCCACCACCCCTTGTGTGAAAAAGCTACCCCTCAGATTCCCATTAAACCTTTATCCCTTCACCTTAAACTTATGTCGTCTGGTCCTCGATTCTCCTACTCTGGACAAGAGACCCTGTGCATCTACCCGATCTACTCCTCTCAAATCTTTTATTTTTTTCTAGCGAATATTTACGTGGAAGCTCCCGAAGTGTTTGATAATCTGAATGGGAAGGCTTCAAGAATGAAGAGGTGCTGCCCGTGTGGAAACAACACCAATTCTCATATGGTGAACAGGATCTCCAAAGACCCGGTGGTTAAGAGGACGGAGGCCGTCTATTCTGAGATGGACAATGGGAAAGCTAAATGTTACGCAACAGAAAATACTCTTGGATCTCACCATACCAAACACAGCTTCCCAATGCCTGCCACAGAGCTGGGATCTACTGTGCTGGTCACCACCAAAACCTTCCAGATCTCTGGTGACGCTTCCAATTACTGAACTGTTTTGCAGATCAAACCAGGAGGAGCTGAGGGAGAGAGTTAGGACTGTACCATATGATTAGGATGACTGTGGCCCATCCATCAGTCACTGTGCGAATATTCCAGCCAGCAGATTTTCTCCAGGGTTTTTCTGATTGTCCACCGGGATTTTGTGCTAGATCCGCGGAGATCCCAGGAAAACGGTGGAAGCGGAATTGCCCCAGATCGGTGAGGTCTTTGACCACGGTTACGGGACTTTCTTGGAGAACTTCTCTGGAATTTCATTCTCAGAAGAGACTATGAACGCAAAATGCCCCAAACGCCGGCCAAAGCAACAAATGGCTGCCATGCTCCAAGATGGCGTCCAAGATGGCGACTATTTGCGTGCTGGCCCGTGAAGCAGATCTACAAACTCATATTACAATCGCCCCACACTCTTAAATCTCTAATCCTGCAGCAACAATTTATACACAGTGAATGGGATCGATTGTAATCATGTATTGTCTTTCTGCTGACTGGTTAACACACAACAAAAGCTTTTCACTGTACCTCAGTGCACATGACAATAATTGAGACTAAACTAAACTATGCTTCGCAGGGCCGATGGGATGTGGGGAGTTAGAAACTGAATTCATATTTCCAATTTACACACAAGGAACTGCAGATGCTGGTTTACAACAAAAAAAATACACAAAGTGTTGGAGTAACTCAGCAGGCGAGGAAGCATCTCTAGAGAACATGGATAGGCGATGAAGAAGGGTCCCGACCCAAACGATCACCTATCTGTGCTCTCCAGAGATGCTGCCTGACCTGCTGAGCTACTCCAGCATGTCATGTCTTTTTTTAAATGATATCTCAAATTGATGGCTTGAATGAAGACATTAGCCTGAACGATGTTTCTCTCCTCAGAGACACCTCCACTGCTGACTTTGAATCCCAAATTAATGTACTTTCCTGAGACAGATGTAGTGTAGGATCTTTCACATATTATGTCCCATGCAGCTCCGAGTCTGGGTCGATATACTCTCAGTTTAAGCAAGGCAGCATGTTTGAGAAAGACAGCATGTTTGAGAGAGAGTATGGCTGGGCGGAAGCGTTGCTATATAAATGTAATTCTTGCATGGTGTTCAAATCCTTGGCCGAGCCACATTGAGTTGTGCAAAGGGCTTCCCAGAATAAAGGCACAAAAATCTGGAGTAACTCAGCGGGACAGGAAGCATCTCTGGAGAGAAGGAATGGGTGACGTTTCGGGTCGAGAGCCTTCTTCAGACCCAAAATGTCACCCATATCTTCTCTCCAGAGACGCTGCCTGTCCCGCTCTTTTTGTCTATCTTCGGTTTAATCCAGCATCTGAAGTTCCTTTCTGCACAATGGGCTTCCCAGTCCACCACTGGCTGGTCTTTTCCTTAGTCTTAATGGGGCGGCACAGTGGCGAAGCGTTACAGTTGATGATGCCTTGCAGCGCCAGACACCAAGGGTTCAATCCTGACCAAGGTGTGAATTATTGTGCTGATTCTGTATTATAATGCATTTTACAAATGATTGGTTATTGGCTTATTGGTATGTTACTGTATTTGGAAAAGAAGTATCATAAAATGAATTGTCTTTGCACATTAATAGTCTTGTTTCATTATTTTTTATAATCTTATTATTTTTTATTTTATAATTAAAATGAATTGTTTAATTAACAAATGACGTTATGCAATAGGATGGTTCATTTTCAGGGCCATTCTGAATTGTTGGAATTGACACTTTTTTATTGCACTATAGCTGTGGCTCTTGGTAAAGAATGCTAATGAAGTGGCTTCATTCAAATAAATACTGGAAAAATAATCATGAACTAAGTTTGCAGGAGGAAAGATTTGAATAACAGCAACTAGTTTAAACCAAATCTTTTTTGCTCACAGAGGAAAGATTTGAATAACAGCAACTAGTTTAAACCAAATCTTTTTTGCTCACACTAAGAACTGGGTGGCACAGCGGTAGAGTTGCTGTCTTACAGCGCCAGAGACCCGGGTTCGATCCTGACTACACACATGCACTCATACACACACACACACACACACACACACACACACACACACACACACACACACACACACACACACACACACACACACACACACACACACACACACACACACTCACACTCACCCGCACGCACACACACAACACACACATATATATATATATTGTATATAACGCTGTAGTTTTTTTTAAGTGGCAGAGAATATCCTAATTTTGTAAAAGAAAACTGACGGACTGTTTCTAAAACTGAACTAAATCAGGATGGCACGGTGGCGCAACAGGTAGAGCTGCTGCCTCACACGCCAGAGACACGAGTTCAATAGAATCACAGTGTGGAAACGGGCCCTTTGGCCCAACTTGCCCACACCGGCCAACATGTCCCAGCTACGCTAGTCCCACCTGCCAGTGTTTGGCCCATCACCTTTCCCCCCTCACCTCGAGTTATATATAGCTCTTAGGGCTGAGTTAGATTTAAGTATCTCTTAGGGCTAACAGAATCAAGGGATATGGGGAGAAAGCAGGAACGGGGTACTGATTTAGGATGAGCAGCAATGATCATATTGAATGGTGGTGCTGGCTTGAAGGGCCGAATGGCCTACTCCTGCACCTATTGTCTGTTTCTAAACCTCTGTCCTGTAGTGGTACCAAGCATGGTGAACAAACAGTTGCTTTATTCAGATATTACATGGTGGACGTACATGCAAGTTGGGTCCTCTAACATTTTATCATTGCTGTTGCAGCTGAGCGAGGGTGTTGTCTCGAGCTCAGCTACCTGTCGATTCTTGATCTCATGATCTTATGTAGCAGGACACTCCCCTTAACCCATGACGTCACGTGACAGCCCTCGTAACCACTGACCAGGGTTTGACCGTAAGTGATCTGACCATCAGCTGATGCTACAGGAATCCCCCCCCTCCCCCAGAACCGGAGGAAGGAAAACGAGCAGGCCACCGAAACGCGGCAGCCAAAACCCGTAAATACGCAGGCGAAAAGGATAGAACGCGCTAACCTTCTACGAGAAGGTGCGCAAGCATGGTCGAGGGCGGCTCCTGCTGTGGGTCGGGGGCACCCTGGCTGTGGGTTGGGACGGTGGGGCCCACAGGCGCAGTCTACGCTCCGGCTGTGGGCCATCCCAGCCGTATGCCGAGGGGTGCGAGGAGGCCAATGCAAAAGCCGCAGGATGGACGAGACACAGCCGCATCTCATCAACCAGCAGGGGATCGAGTCCCGAGAATGGTTCTGGGGGTGGGGGGGGGTTCCTGTGGCGTCAGCTGATGGTCGGACCACATACGGTCGAACCCTCGTCAGTGTTTCTCCTTGTGTGCATCCTGATTTGATTATCATGCAGGAGCACGTTGTGACCTGCAGACATTACAACATTGAACCTTTAATGCATTCAATAGCATGTGGATTTCCACAAATCATATTTTATGCCTCTGTCTGTGAAGGAAACATTAAAGGAACTGTACTGCAGAGAATTATTTAAAATCATGAAAATATTATTTTCGTTTCTAAGGGGTGAACGACAGAGTCTGAAGAAGGGTCACAATCTGAAACATCACCCATTGCTTCTATCTGGAAATGCTGCCTGTCCCGCTGAGTCACTCCAGCATTTTGTGTCTTACTTTTTATATTTAACAGAGAGTACAACTGTGTTTTGTAATATGTGATTTTTGAACATTTGTAACTTCTGGCTCAGTGAGAAGGCACTGAATTTCTAAGTGTTCATGTATTGATGACGCTGGTGAGGCTGTGTGACCTGGATGTGCACAGCTTAAAAAAAAACACTCATCCACCTGCTGCTGATTGTGAGAGAATATTGAGCTGATTCCGAGATTGGTTGGGGCCATGGGGAAGGGATGTGTTTCCACGATCGAGGGACTTCAGCTCCAGCATCTGACAAGCAGCTGAGCTGAAGAAGGGTCTCGACCTGAAACGTCATCTATTCCAGCATCTGCAGTTGCCCTGAGATTAGATCATAAGACATAGGAACAGAATTAGGTCATTCGGCCCATCGAATCATGGCTAATGTATTTTTCCCTCTCAACCCCAATCACCTGCCTTCTCCCCATAACCTTTGCCCCCCTTACTAATCCCGAAATGCCACCTATTCTTTTTCTTCAGAGATGCTGCCTGTCCCGCTGAGTTACTCCAGCATTTTGTGTCCATCTTCGGTGTAAACCAGCATCTAGATTTCGAGTAGCTAAGCTTGGAGCAAGGAAGGCCGAAGGGTGATCAGAGGGAAGTGAAGAAGGTTAGGGCTGCTTTAAACAAATGGAGGGAGGAAAGCACTTCATCTTAGCAGGAGGTTCGAAAGCCTCAGTTACACAGATTTAAACTTTGGGCAAAAGATGCAAGAGGAAGGTGCATGGGTGGCATGGTGACGCAGTGGTAGAGTTGCTGCCTTACAGCGCCAGAGACCCGGGTTCGATCCTGACCACGGGTGCTGTCTGTACGGAGTTTGTACGTTCTTACCGTGACCTGCGTGAGTTTTCTCCGGCATCTCCGATTTCTTCCCACACTCCAAAGACGTACAGGTTTTGCAGGTTAATAGTAAGATTAAACGAGAACTTACCAGTTTGAAGTTTGATCTTTATTTTATGAGGAGTTACGTCGAGGGATTACGTGAAGACCCCGCCAGCACGCATGCGCGACATTCTTCAAAGCAGCGGTGTGGAATCACAGTAATAGTAATGAAATAAACATAGTAAGATAAGAAGAACTAGGATACCAGTTGACCTTTACAAGAGGGTGGGCGTGGAGGGCACGTAATCCCTCGACGTAACTCATAAAATAAAGATCAAACTTCAAACTGGTAAGTTCTCGTTTAATCTTACTATTTTACTTCGGAGTCACGTGAGTGACTACGTGAAGATTTTAAAGATCTGTGATTTCATGCCGTGGAAACGAGTCCATGCTTCACACACTGCATCAGTTGACTACTGATGAGTGATCATTAATAATGCATTCAGACATGACTTAGATATAGACATGTTGATGCTTTTAATGAACAAACAATGATAATAGTAACCTCACTCAACCGAGCGGGAACTATGAAACAGAACAAGCATAGAGTTGGCAAATACCCCCAATCTGGTAATGGGTTGTTATAAATGATTGGAAAGATCATTATTTTGACCACCCTGCAGTCGCTAGGATGTGGTCCCCCTAACGTCCATACCCTGCTGCTGTGGTAGTTGCAGCCCTGGTGGAGTGAGACTTGAATATTAGTGTTCACTCCTGTATAAGCCAGCCCCTTTATAACACCTGGAGATGGTCTGTAGTGATCCCTTCTTACAAGGCTAATGTAACTAACAATATTGCTAGTTCAGAGTCTTTAATGCTCTAGTGACCTACATTCTGGTGTAGATGTGTGACTACACACAACCGAAGGTCCATGAGATATGTGAACAATCCAGTTAGACCTGATGCCCCTGGTCTATTCTGCTTGACTAATAATAATAATATAATATAGTTTATTTATATAGCACATTTTCCAATTGAATTAAATCAAAAGCCAAAGTGCTTTACAGTTAACTAACCATACAAATAATAAAAAGAGATAGAAAAAATGACAACACACTATAAGAGATTTTACACAAACACGAACATCCCCCCACAGTAGAATCTACACTCTCCACTGTGAGGGAAGGCACTAAAATGTCCAGTCCTCCTCCTCCTCCTAGTCCACCCGAGGTCGGGGCCAGTCTGAGGCCACTGCAGCCAGCCGCCGCAACAGCAGCCCGATGTTGTCTGCCCACCCGCATCGGGTGGAAAAGTCCTCAGCAGCTTGAAAATGTCTGAAGCGGCCGCTCCTTCCCCGGAGACTGCGACGCCCGCGGACTTCAGGCCGCGCCGGTTGGAGCTTCGACTCCGCGGTGTTCCTGATCCAGCGTCGCCCGCCCGCGGCGGGATGCCCTCAAACCACAGACGTTGTTGGTGGTCGGCGGCCACAGCACTCCGGAGCGGCGACCCGGCAAGGCATCGCCCGCTCCCCGTTGGTGTCCCAGCACTGTGCCGCCGAAGCTGTGGTCCCCGGCAGGAACGCCGCTCCAGCCCGATGGAAGGCCGCATGGGGAGATCGGAGACGCGATTAGGAGGAAAACCGCATCTCCGACCAGGTAGGACTGGGGTTAAAACAGTTCCCCCCCACATAGAAAGAATAGACTCCAATAAAAAAAATGTTTCAGACAATAAAAAAGTTAGACGACGGACTGCAGGCAGGCTGCCATACAAACGGCGCCCACTCCTGCACATCCGCCATCTTATGTCATACTAAGTCATAAACATAATGTCATTTAGCCCGCAGATATTATCATCATGTCCAGTCACTGCTAATGCCATGTCTGGAACCGTTGTGCTGAACTCAGTGCCATGGGCATAACCACTTGTAGGCGAGTTTGACGAAGGACAGGGATGTAGCTGGAGCCCACCGATGAACAACGTGGCACAATGTTAACATCCTATATCTCTGCGTACCCAGGCCTGGGAGGTTTAGAGTTGAAGATACCCTTCATTACCTGAATCCCAGAGGGTGAGACCCAACAGAGTGGATTCTGTTCCCCGCAGCCAGCATGATGAGAAGGCACTTTAGGCACTGTAAATAACACTTTAACTTGATAATTGTCAACCCCATACAAAACTGACCTTCAAGCCGTCAGTCATCCGTGCCGAGCTGAATGTAATATAACATAAAACAAATACCTCCCATCTCCTTATGAGGAGATACTGCTGTTTGGTGCTATCCCTGCATCTGCAGTGAGCACGTCCAAGGTATGGTTTGACAACCTGAGCTGCAGGAATGGCCTTCGCAGAGTCTGTAATCAAAGCATAGGTTATATCATGCAAAGGATGGTTCCCCGAGTCACGGTAAAACCCAGCAAATTTTATGTCCAGAATTAACCATATAAGGTTGTGTCATCATTCCCCACATCAGCGGGAACCATCGCTGTAGAAGCCAGGCAGGCACTATGAAAATACCTGAAGCGGGAGCTTGCTGAATTTGCAAGTCCCGTCTGATGAGGCAAAATGGAGGAAGACATTCCTCCCCAGTGTAGCGAGAATACATCCATCGCCATTGATATGCCACATATATTGCAACTGGTGATTGAGCCTGGATGCAGACATTTCGATCTTCAGCGTTTCATCGAGCCACAATGTCATTAAACACTTAGCGATCCAACATCAATTCTGTATTGACAATTAATGATATACCAGTGCTAGATGAGGTTAGGTAAATTATCACCGGATACTTTGACTGATTATACCCATGTGATCAACATATACCTCCACAAAAGTGAATCAACTTGGACTTAAGCATGCACCCCTTAATCCACAGAATGCACCTGTTGTCTGTAAGTAGTTGATACCATATAACTGAACATTTGGTAACTCATGCAAATCCCATCCGTCTCCGTAATTTAGAGCTGATATTAGTAATTTTCCATCTTTGAGCAATAGCATCAGTTTGTAATTAACTGAATATAATTGATGAAAAGTTAATGGAGCAATGCTGAATACTATTCGTCCATCATGGTGACTTTGATAGTTTCAGCTGGGAATAGGAAAGGTCTGGTAACAATGGTACTTGAGAATTGATTCCAATCTCTTGCCTCAGGGCGGAGTCCCAGACTATTTCAGTTGGTATCAACGTAAATTTAACTTAAATTTAACTGGATGGATGAGAACTCAATTCCAGCTAAATTTTGAAATACCTCTGGTGCCTTGTGAATGGAAACTGATCCCATGGTAGTTAACAGTCACGAAGTTCCCTATTCAGAAATGTCTATACTGCACAAGCGAGTTGTACCTGTTAACAATGAACAGGCCTCATTGCCCCAATTGCGATTCTGCCTAAAAAGGCAACGCCAACCATGTTTTCAAGAGCTCTGGTGCTTGAATGCTGTGCAGTATAAACTAATCTGATCTGTAAAACCCAAGTGTAAATATTACCAACTAGTATCCGTGATCGGAAGCGTCTCCTTCATACTCCAAATGGGAGGACTTATGCAACCTGCCCAGGAGCTGCCTCAACCAGCTTCATCCTTCAATCAGCTTCATCCTTCATACATCCGAATGGTAGGACTTATGCAACCTGAGTCAGGAGCTGCCTTAGGTATGTGTATGTATTTTAGCACCATCTGCATCCATTTGTTTTATCGAGTGGGAGGAATTGCAACCCTGTAACAGGTGTCGCTTCAGGCATATGTGCACTTCAGTAGCACCCTCTACCACTCCGGCTCATTTGAGTGGGAGGAAATTTGCAACCCTGAACCAGGAGCTGCTGCCTGACATGCCTTCCACACTCATGCGGGGTTGGCGCATCTTCCACGAAGGCCGTTCTGAGCCGCGGTCTAAAAAAGACCTCTGTTCTGATCGTACGGCCTTCGGCTTTCACCAGCTTCGGTGTCTGCTGGTGGGTGCATAGTAGACTTGTGGCATCTTCAGCCAACCCCATGTCTTCAGAGTCAGCCCAGAAGTGACTCCTAATGCTCCCCTCTGTCGAGGGAGATGCATTATGCAGCCCTCAACGAGGTGCTGCCATGGCCGTCCTAGGAGGCCCATGGTGACAAGGCTCCATATCCTGGAGCACGTCACATTGGAGCATCTGCTCCATCAACCGCCCATGCGGGATATGCGATCTCGGTCGCTGCCTGCCGGCGGTGATTCTTCACGGCCCGACTCGTCCGAGTCTATGGCCTGTCCGTCCTCTGCTTGGTCTTTCCGCCAGTCTGTAGTGTTGATTCAGACTGTACAGGTGCCGGGACGGAGACTGCTGACCGCATAGATTGCGATCCTGATGCAGTCGGCCGCTGCTGACTGCCCGTAACTCCGTGGTCCAGCCAGTCTGGTTGCAGCCCGTTTGGACTTCGTTCCCGACTTGTCCATAGTTCCTTCCCTGTAACACAGAAATGGAACAAAATACGGCCCCAGAGTAAAGAACTTACCTGCAGGTCTTGTTATCTGGAAAAGGCGGATTCGACTGCTGCCCGCTACCCGCAGTCTGCGGTCTCCGTAGCGGGTTCCCTGCGGTCCCTGTAGAAGGGATTCCCCGCAAAGCCCATGTCGGGTTTTCTCCCATAGTTCTCGCAGCCGGAATTCCCTCTGCAGTCCTTGTAGAAGGGGTTTCCCGCGAAATCCATGTCGGGTGATTACGTGCGTGTCAATCTTCAAAGCAGCGGTGTGAAATCACAGATAACAGTAATTGAAGTAACATAGTAAGATTAGAAACCTAGAACTACCAGATGACCTTTGTGATATGAGGGTTGGGAGTGGTGGGCACTTAATCACTCATCGCAACTCCTCATAAAATAAAGATCAAACTTCAAACTGGTCTCGTTTAATCTTACTATTTTACTTCGGAGTCACGTGACTGGGTAGGCCGAAGGGCCTGTTTCCACGCTATATCTCTCATCTAAAGTAAAGTCTAAAGGCCTCAGCAATCGTGGGACAGCTGGATTCAGTACCCCCACTGTGCTTGGGAAGAAACTTGAAGAAGGGACCTGGGACTGCTGATGCAGGATTCCAGCTTTATAAGGCGCTGCTCAGATCACACTTGTAGTATTGAAAACATTTTTGGACCTCATTTCTGAGGAAAGATGTGCCGGCTCTGAAGAGAGTCCAGAGGAGGTTGACGAGAATCCCAGGAATGATTGGGTTAACGTATGATGAACATTTGACAGCACAGGGCCTGTACTCACTGGAGTTTAGAAGGACGAGGGGGGCGACTTCATTGAAACTTACCAATTGGTGAAAGGCCTGGATAGTGGATGTGGAGAGGATGTTTCCACTAGTGGGAGAGTCCAAGACCAGAGGCTCAGAATAAAAGGACGTACCTTTAGAAAGAGATAAGGAGGAATTTCTTTAGTCAGAGGGTGACGAATCTGTGGAATTCATTGCCACAAATTACAACAGAGGAAAGTCACTGGGTATTTTTAAAGTGGAGATTGACAGATTCTTGATTAATACGGTTCAATGGTTCAAAAATGCTTCATGTGTCACAGGTGCAACTGCAGAGTGGAAATCCCTTTTGCATTTATTACACATGCGGGCGTCCCCATTTCTGGCTCCAAGTCCACAGCCTCGGTGAGTTCCTGAGACAACTATGGGGAAGTCCAAAGTCCGGTCGGTCCGCTCGCTCGATGTACTGGAGCAGTTCCTGGGAACCGACGTCCCTCTCCTCTCCTCTCCTCTCCTCACCCGGCCATCTTTGTGTCTCGGGGGAGCCTCCTGTAGCCAACCGTGAAGGCGCTGGAGACATTACCCCGGTTCACCCTTCTTGCTGCTCCTGTCCCACGTCTCCAGCTCCCTCCCAGTTACGCCGACCGACGAGCCTTCGGGCGGTCCCCGGAGCCGGCCGTGAATGCGGTTGCTCCTGATCGCTCCCTAACATGTTATTCCACTGCAGAAGGTTGGGCACATTCTATCCTGAGTCTCCTCCACTGTCAGAGTGAGGCCACACACAAATTGGAGGAACAGCACCTCATATTCCACTTGGGCAGCTTACACCCCAGCGGTAAAGGTGTCAGGGGTTATGGTGAGAAGGCAGGAGAATGGGGTTAGGAGAGGTACTGTAGATCAGCCATGATTGAATGGCGGAGTAGACCTGATGGGCCGAGTGGCCTAATTCCGCTCCTATCACTTATGACCTTAATATACTTTTGCCCAGGGATCGTACGCCAAGCACTTCACAGAGTGAAGGTTACAGGGGGCTGTAATCTGATTCAAATCTGCGCCTTACAAGGTGTGTATTTGCAGACTACAGATCGCGTGGGATAAAGCAAATAAAGTATGATTTTTGCACAGAATACCGAGAAGGAGTGAGCAATGCTCTAACCTTCAATGATCGCAATAAGATATCACACTCTGCTTCAAAATAAGTCTTTTTCCATCTGTCGTCTTACATCAATTTCCATCCATGGTCTATTTTAAAAATAATTTGATTATTACTTGTCACATTTTTTAAAAACATTGCGTAGATTGTAAGTCACCACTTCCTCATTTGCTGGACGTGAACATGTTCATTCTTCGACCGATAAGTTCATGGTGAGTTGTATTGGGACAATGGCAAAGGTACTGGTACATAGAGTCATAGAGTGATACAGCGTGGAAACAGGCCCTTCAGCCCAACATGTCCACACCGGCCAACATGTCCCAGCTACACTACTCCCACCTACCCACGTTTGGTCCATATCCCTCCAAACCTGTCCTATCCATATACTGCTTCTTAAACGTTGGGATAGTCCCTGCTTCAGCTACCTCCTCTGGCAGCTTGTTCCATACACCCACCACCCTTTGTTTGAATAAGATTCCTATAGAATCTTTTCTCCCTCACCTTAAACCTATGTGCTCTGGTCCTCGATTCACCTACTCTGAGCAAGAGGCATGTACCAAGATGCGGTGAAAATCTTTGTGTACTATCAAATCAAAGATAATACTGTAGAAGAATATAATGTAGCCATCCACAAATATAACATGTAGCATAAAGCAAAAAATAACAGAGTACAGAATATCGTTTCTCAGCATTGTAATGTAATAATTCCAGAGAAAATGACCAATGTCCAATGAGGTAGGTTGGAAGATTGGGATTATAGCTTCCACTAGCGAGAAAACCTAGGACCTGAGGCCAAAGCCGCAGAATAAAAGGACGCACCTTTAGAAAGGAGATTAGGAGGATTTTCTTTAGTCAGAGGGTGGTGAATCAGTAGAATTCATTGCCACAGACAGCTGTCGAGGCCGCCAATGGATATTATTAAGGCAGAGATTGATAGATTCTTGATTAGAACAGGTGTCAGGGGTTATGGGGAGAAGGCAGGAGAATGGGGCTAGGAGGGAGAGATAGATCAGCCATGATTGAATGGCGGAGTAGACTTGATGGGCCGAATGGTCAAATTCTACTCCTAGAACTTTTGAATTTATGAATTTATACCCCAGATTATGGAAGTTCAAAAATAGAAACGTAGAAAATAAGTGCAGTAGTAGGCCATTTGGCCTTTCAAGCCAGCACCGCCATTCAATATGATCATGGCTGATCATCCAGAATCAGTACCCCGTTCCTACTTTCTCCCCATATCCCTTGAATCCGTTAGCCCTACGAGCTATATCCAACTCTCTCTTAAATACATCCAGTGAATTGGCCTCCACTGCCTTCTGTGGCAGAGAATTCCACAAATTCGCAACCCTCTGGGTGAAAAAGATTTTCCTCATCTCAGTCTTAAATGGCCTACCCCTTATTCATAAACTGTGACCCCTGGTTGTGGACTCCCCCAACATGGGGAACATGATTCCTGCATCTAGCCTGTTCAATCCCTTAAGGATTTTACATGTTTCTAGAAGATCTCCTCTCATCCTAAATTCCAGTGAATATAAGCCCAGTCGATCCATTACATCTGATAGCTGTTGGTGAGTCTGGCAGTAGGTACTTTCATGTTTTGTATATTCTGCCCGGCAGCAGTGTTGGCTGCTTCCCTGAGGCAGAGCGGAGCGTATGACTGGCGATGCCGACTGGTCCTGTTATACAAGTTATTCTCCAGCCTAACGGCACAATTGCAGGCACTCTGGTTTTCTCTGATCGAGGCCGGGGATGGGTTCCATTCAATTCTGCTTCATTCGGTCACGCAAGAAAGTATTAACTTTACTGGTAACTTGCGCTGGGATCCAGGTTTACGTAACAGGTCTTTGTACTGCCAGAGGGTCCGAAACCCCCCGAAACGTCACCTATCCATGATCTCCAGGGATTCTGCCTGACCAGTTGAGCGACTCCAATGGGTGTCCTTTTGTGGACTTTGCATTTGCTCTGCTTGCCCCATCAACAACAGGGGCATAGAGTTTGCAGCGTTGGTGACTTGCTTTTACTCGTACACACTGCAGTTGTCTATTTTTTTACTCAATTATTAAAAATAATATTTACAATACAATAAAACAAAACAGAACCCATCACCATAATACAAGACAAACAAATGTACTCAATAAACTACTATAGTCCTTACAGTCCTTGTCCAGGGTACATTCCACCCCCCGCGGTGTCCAGCGGTCCTGGAATCCCCCAGGGTGCCCATGGACAGCGCGTGTTCCCTCTCAAGTACCACCCGGGCGCGGACATAACCCAGGAAAAGGGGCAGGCAGTCGGCTCGGGCAGAGCCCTCTTCCGCCTGGCGCCGTGACTCGCGGATGGTCAGCTTGGCCAGGCCCAGGTGTAACCCAACCAGGACATCTTCAGCCCTACCCTCTCCCCTACGCCCAGCGTGTCCACAGATGAGGATGGTGGGTGTGAAGTGCGGCCAGAAGGCAAGGAACAGCCCCTTTAGATATTCGAACAGGGGCTGCAGTCTCACACACTCCATGTACACGTGGAACACAGACTCTCCCATCCCGCAAAAGTGGCAGGCGGCTGGCGAGTCTGTGAACCGCGAGGGAAACAGGTTACAGGGGACTCCTCGGTGCAATACCCTCCATCCCAGGTCCCCCAAATGCAGTTGTCTTTGGATGGGTGGGTGGCTAGGATCCCGTGAGTTTGTGCGATACGCTCCACTCATCACTTGTGCCATAAACTCATCAGGAAGGCTGGCCCCGTCCTGGGGGGCGGAGTGGGATTAATGAGAGGTGGTCTTGGAGGGGAGGATGCTCCTCAAACTGCGGAGCATCCTGGACAAATACAGCTCACCCCCTCCATGACACACACTGGTCAACCTGAGGAGCACCGTCAGCAACAGACTGGTTCCATCAAGATGCAGCACAGAACGCCACAGGAGATCCTTCTTCCCTGTGGCTATCAAACTGTACAACTCCTCCCCCTTCTGTCGTGGGGTAGACTGAGACTGACCCCCCTTCTCCCCCACCCCCTTCCCCAATCTTTGCACATCCCCGTCACTATAGTTTCATGTTTCATGTATTCTGTTGTGTTTGTATGAATGTTGGCAGATCAATTTCCCTCCAGGGATAAATAAAGTTCTATCATATCGTATCCTATTTCCTATGATCTTGTTTGCATTGCAATGTTCAGAGGTTTAGTTTAGAGATACAGCATGGAAACAGGCCATTCAGCCCCCCTGAGTCCATGCCGACCATCAACCACTAGTTGGCACAGCAGGGCGATTAACCTCCAACGGTGCACATCTTTGGGGTGTGGGAGGAAACCAGAGCGCCCAGAGGGAGCTCACGCGATCACATGGACAATGTGCAAACTCCTTACAGACAGCACCTGAGGCAAGGATCGAACCTGGGTGTCAGGCACTGTGAGGCGGCGGCTCTACCCGCTGCACCACCGTGCCGCTCTAGTTTCCATGGCGATTGTCGTGGGGCAACGATTGCTGTGGAATCTCCCAGTCTGATTGTTGGGAGGTTTGGGACCAGAACGCTGATGGCCATTCGGCCCAGGGACAGCCTGCTGTGGTTGAGCAGCAGCAGGAGGGGCTGGTGCCGGGACTGGAGACCCTGCCACAGCCGGCAGCTTGCCGAATGAACCAAAACTCCAGAGTGGCCGATGCTTCACGCTGTGAACTAGGGATGAGTCACAACGTTTTTAGCTAATAATATAGTTATGAAGGGACAGCAGCACAGAGGTGTGGCTGGTAGAGCCGCAGACACACGGTTCAGGCAACCCAGAATCCCTCCAGACCCCGCTGCTGTCTGTGTGGAGTTTGCAGGTTCTCCCTCTGACGGCGGCACAGTGGCGCAGCAATAGAGTTGAGATGCCGGCCGACTTGCCGAATTCCTCCAGCACTCTGTGTTTACTTTAGTTTAGTTAGTCTGGGCTGTGTGATGGTCTGGGCTACATCCACAACTCCCTGTAAATTCTTGCAGTCTTAAGGGCCTGTCCCACTTACGTGTCCTTGGTACGCAAATTACGCGACCTCGTGGTCGCGTTGAGGCGCACATGTAAGGAAGCTGGGGGAGGTGCGGTCAGGGCTCACCAAACTGTTGTACAGGTTTGACGATCCTGAGATGCAGCATATATATACGTTCAAGCGTCGCGTGTATATACAGTTGGCACAGGGGACGGACACGAAGGGGAGTTTTGAGGTGGAGGTGGATGATTTCTCCTATCGCGTGTTCTGGAACGCGGGCCAAGTGCGTTGTCACGCTTGCAAAAAGGTGGGGCATTTTCGCGAGGAGCCCGCAGGCAGCTTGTAGAGTTGCTTGCGGATGATGGCTCCTCTGTCACAGATCCAGAGAGCATTGGTGCCTCAGTTCGGTCTTTCTACAGGACTCTGTTCTCGGCTGGCACATCGAGTGGGGAGGCGCAAGAAGTCCTGTGGGAGGGCTTACCCGCTGTGTGCAATGATGTGGCTGAACACCTGGATGATCCCCTAACTCTGGAGGAGTTGACTGTTGCCCTGCACCAGCTTAGGAGGGGCAAGTCTCCAGGGCTGGATGGGCTGACTGTGGAGTACCTTAGAGCCTTCTGGGATGTCCTGGGGGACGACTATATGAAGGTCCTGGGGGAGAGCCTGGCGACCGGGGAGATGCCTTTCTCTTGGCGCAGGGCAGTTGTTGTCCTGCTGCCCAAGAAGGGCGATCTTCGCCTTTTGAAGAACTGGCGCCCAGTCTCTCTCCTCAGCACGGACTATAAAGTCTTTGCACGGGCATTGGCGAATCGCCTGGGTCCCGTGCTGTCCCAGGTGATCCACCCTGACCAGTCGTACACAGTCCCGGGCCGGTCCATCCAGGATAATATCAATCTGCTCTGGGACCTGATCCATCTGTCCCAGGGGGCTGGTCAGTCGGTCGCCTTTCTCTCCCTCGACCAGGAGAAGGCGTTTGACAGGGTGGAGCACGACTACCTTCTTGGGACTCTGCAGGCGTTCGGATTTGGACCGCATTTTGTGGCCTGGGTCCGACTGTTATATACTGCTGCAGAATGCCTTGTTAAGGTCAACGGCTCTTTGTTGGCCCCCATTCCCTTTGGGAGGGGGGTTCGTCAGGGATGTCCCATGTCCGGCCAGCTGTATTCCATCTGTGTCGAGCCTTTCCTGTGCCTTCTCCGGAGGCGGTTGACAGGCCTGGCTTTACCGGAGCCGGGGGTGGAGGTGGTTCTCTCGGCCTATGCCGATGATGTCCTTCTGATGTTCACCGACCCTGTTGACCTGCGGAGGATGCGTGAGTGCCAGCAGGTTTTCTCGGCTGCATCCTCCGCCAGGATCAACTGGGGGAAGTGTTCTGGTCTCTTGATGGGTGGGTGGCAGGTGGACTCCCTGCCGGAGGAGATGGCAGGTTTTGCGTGGAGTACCACGCACCTCCTCTATCTGGGGGTCTACCTGAGTCCCGCTGAGGAGGGGTGGCCGGCGAACTGGCAGGAGCTGGAGGCGAAAGTGGTCGCCCGGCTGGGACGTTGGTCCGGCCTACTTGGTGTGCTCTCTTACCGGGGCAGGGCTGTAGTTATAAACCAGCTGGTGGCCTCTCTGCTGTGGTACCGGATGGCCACTCTGGTCCCGTCCACTTTATTTATAACCAGGTTACAGAGGAGATTGGTTAACTTCTTCTGGGGGGAGAGGAACCACTGGGTCTCTGCTGGGGTTCTGAGTCTCCCGTTGGAGGAGGGTGGTCAGGCGCTGGTCTGTATTCGTACCCAAGTGGCGGCTCTCCGACTCAGGACCCTGCGGAGGTACGTCTACTCGGACTACCCTCCTAAATGGCACATGCTGGCGACGTACTTTTTCCGCCAGGGGCGCTGCCTTCAGGAGGGCTCACGGCTCCCGGTAGCGGGTATGAGTCGACGCGCTAGGCGGGAGTTGCCTGGCTTTTACCGTGACCTCCTGAAAGCCAGGAATTTGGTCACCTTCAGCCAGGGCCCTGCTCCTCAGGGGGTGTTGTGGCTGTGACAGTGGGTGTCGAGGAGAGGCATGTGTGTGAGCGATTCCGGATGAGCTTACCCCAGCTCCATCGGAATAGTTCATAGGACCCATGGCCCGGGTCACCCCCCCCCGAGAGCCGGCCCCACGCAACACGAGCCTCCTTTCCGAGATGCCCAGCGTGCCGTTCCGTGACGCGGAGAGGCGCGTGTTGTACAGGCTGCTCCTGCACAATCTCCACTTCCTCGCCCTCGTCTTCCGTCCAGACACACCCTGGCGGTCCGTGTTACCACCTGACGAGGGGAGCGGTCCCCAGTGGAGGTCTCTCTACAAGGGAGTCCTCCCCCTTTACATCTGGGACCTGGGGTGGAGAGTGTTGCACAAAGGCGTGGCCTGCAACAGGTACTTGAGCCGGTTCACGGAATCGTCCGCTGCTTGTCACTTCTGCGGCGAGGAAGAGACCGTGTTCCACGTCTACATGGAGTGTGAGAGGTTGCAGCCCCTGTTCGAGTATCTGAAGGGGCTGCTCCTCAAGTTTTGGCTCCACTTTAGTCCGACGCTATTGATTTTTGGGCACCCGGTACAGAGGGGGGAGGGTCGGGAGGGAGGAGGGGGTCTCCCTGTCGGTCTGCTCCTGGGCCTGGCCAAGATGGCCATTTGCGGGTCCAGGCAGCGGGCGGTCGATGGCCGCACAGCAGTCGGCTGCCTGCCCCTTTTCCGGGGTTACGTCCGTGCCAGCATGTCCCTAGAGAGGGAACACGCGGTGTCCACGGGGACTGTGGAGGCCTTCTGTGAACGCTGGTCACCGCAGGAGGTCGAATGTATTATTGATAAAAATGTTAATATTTTAATTTGATAACTTTCTTTGTAAAATGCCAATATAGGCATTCTCTGATCGTGTTACTACTTCGTATTTGTGTTTGTTCGGAATAAAAGCATTTTGTATGAAAAAAAAAAAAAAGAGCGGGGCCAAGAAAATTGAAGATAGACACAAAATGCAGGAGTAACTCAGCGGGACAGGCAGCATCTCTGGAGAGAAGCAATGGGTGACGTTTCAGGTCAAGACCCTTCTTTCAGACTGAAGAAGAGTCTCGACACGATATATCACCCATTGCTTCTCTCCAGAAATGCTGCCGGTCCCGCTGAGTTACTCCAGCTTTGTGTCCATCTTCAAATGATGTCACGCGCTCCAGATGGCAGTGCATACGCATGAAATCGCGCGCGACCTTCGCGGGACTGTTGCGCCTCAACGCGACCACGAGGTCGCGTAATTAGCGTGCCAAGGACACGTAAGTGGGACAGGCGCACAAACTGTGATGCATCCCGATATTATGCATTCTACATTGCATTTTTATCATCTGGGCCATGCCCTCTTCTCACAGCTGCCGTCGGGCAGGAGGTACAGAAGCCTGAAGTCCAGCACTGCCAGATACAGTGTCGTGTATACGTTCTCTTGTGTGTGGTGTCTATGTGTCGCTGGTGTTGCAACAAGCAGCATTTTCAATGCACCTCACCACACGTGCAGAGGATAAATAAATGCAACTTGACTTGAGTCCGTCCAAGTGCGGCAGCACCTGCCCAATTAAAATATTTTATGTACATCAACGGGCTTTATGGGCTCTGACACGCATAGAAAACTCATTGGGAGACAAGGAACTGCAGCTGATGGTTTACCAAAAATGACACAAAGTGCCGGAGTAACTTAGCTTCACAGTGGCGCAGCGGTAGAGTTGCTGCCTCACGGAGCCACAGACCGGGCTCGATCCTAACTGCTTTCTGTGTGTGTGGTGTTTGCACGTTCTCCATGTGACCGCCTGGGTTTCCTCCAGGTGCTCCAGTTTCCTCTCTCATCCCAACGGCGTGCCGGTTTATAGGTTCCTAGTGTGTAGGATAGTGCTACTGTACGGGGCGATTCATGGCCGGCTCAGACTCGTTGGGCCAAAGGGCCTTTTTCCACGCTGTATCTCTAAATTAAACTAAACTAAACCATCAGGCTTCTGGAGATCTCTGGAGATCATGGATAGGTGATGATTTGGGTCCCGACCCTTCTTCAGACTCCACTGAATGGGACAGAGTCATAGAGTGATGGAGTGTGGAAACAGGCCCTTCAGCCCAACTTGCTAAAACCAGCCAGCATGTCCCAGCTACACTAGTCCCACCTGCCTGCGTTTGGCCCATATTCTGTTGCACTTCTGCGTAAGAATTTCATTGTTCTATCTGCGACATGACAATAAAACACTCTTGACTCTATCCCTCCAAACCTGTCCTATCCATGTACCTGTCTAACTGTTTCTTAAACGTTGGGATAGTCCCAGCCTCAACTACCTCCTCTGGCAGCTCGTTCCATACACCCACCACCCTTTGTGTGAAAAGATTACCCCTCAGATTCCTATTAATCTTTTCCCCTTCACCTTGAACCTATGTCAACTGGTCCTCGATTCACCTACTCTGGGCAAGAGACCCGATCTATTCCTCTCATGATTTTATACACCTCTATAAGATCCCTCATCCTCCTGCGCTGCAAGGAATAGTCCCAGCCTACTCAACTTTGCCCTATAGCTCAGATCCTCTAGTCCTGGCAACATCCTCGTAAATCTAGTCAACAAATTAATCCTATCCTCATCACTGGAGGATCTGACACATATCACCACCCAGCGCCCAAGCCTGACACTTCTGCTTTTAATGGCAAATCTCTGCCCCATCAGCCCAGAGGAACTGTTGTGCATCTGGAGATGTGGAGCCCAGGCAACTGACTCACTGTGGGACATGTTCAATGAACATAACTACTTGTGATGGGGACACAGGGCAGCAGAGACAGGGACGGGTTTTCATTTCAGTTTCAAGACCCACTTCTCAGAAACGATGATCGATCTGTCGGTTCATTTCACGACGATGATTCTTATTCAGGAGAGGAAAGTACAGGAGCTGACTCAAACCCAGTCAGAGACAAGCACCGACTTTAGTGCCTTCATCGACAGATTCACACAAGAGCTTATCCCGCGTCGGAAGAGGGAGAGACTGGACACAAGTCAAGAGTGTTGTAGTGTCATATCTCCCTCACACGTCAGAGGCACGCGTTCAATAGAGTCAATAGGCCCAACTTGCCCACACTGGCCAACATGTCCCAGCTACACCAGTCCTACCCACCAGCATTTGGCCCATATCCCTCTAAACCTGTCCTATCCATGTACCTGTCTAAATTGTTCTTAAACATTGCGATAGTCCCGGCCTCAACTACCTCCATAGTTGCTCGTTCCATACACCCACCACCCTTTGTGTGAAAGTGTTACCCCTCGGGTTCCTATTAAATCTTTGGGGGGGGTGGGGGGAATGGGGTAGGGGGAGGGGTGGAGAGAGGGGGAGGGGGGAGGAGGGTGGTCGAGTGGTCCTGCAGTTCCCCAGGGTGACCATGCTGACTGTGGTGATGTTTGACTGGGTTGGGGGAGTGGGGGTCTGCTCCCACCTCCAGCCCACTGGTCCCGAGTAAGATGTTCCACTCTGAGCCCTGGCTGGGGGCAGCTTCCTGGTCAGGGGGCAAGAGTGGGGCAGAATGGACCACTGCGGACCCCCAGAGGGAGAGAGACAGAGAGAGAGAGAGAGAGAGGAGAGGAGGTGGGGGGTGGACTCGAGGAGCAAGGGCCGGTAGGAGAGTGAACCGGGGTAATGCCTGCAGTGGCTTCAAGGCCGGCTGCAGGAGTCACCCCCGGGACACAAAGATGGCCGGGCGAGGAGAGGAGAGGAGAGGAGAGGGAGGGACGTCGGTCCGTGGGCCGATCGGTCAACATGGTTCAATAATCATGAGAATGGGACTATGAAAGGTCTTGTCTACAGTCCGTACACACACACTCTTCAGGTGCATCTCACACAACACAGAAAACACACAGTCAGGGGTTATGGTGAGAAGGCAGGAGAATGGGGTTGAGAGGGAAAGATAGATCAGCCATGATTGAATGGGTAGAGTTGACTTGATGGGCCAAATGGCCTAATTTGTGCTCTAGGACCTTAGGAACTTATGAACACACACTGCATCTCCCCGTGGCCTGTAGTTTAGAGATACAGCGCGGAAACAGGCCCTTCAGCCCACCGAGTCCATGCCTGCCAGCGATCCCCTGCACACTAACACTATCCTACACACACACTAGGGACAATTTACATTTACACCAAGCCAATTGACATACAAACCTGCACGTCTTCGGAGTGTGGGAGGAAACCGAAAACCCCACGCGGGTCACGGGGAGAATGTAGTCAGGATGGAACCCGGGTCTGTGGCGCTGTGAGGCAGCAACTCTACCGCTGCGCCCACCTTGCCTATAGTCTGAAACTAACCTCACTGTAAAGGCAGGTTTACAGTGTTGCTCTGCATGTAATTGACTAACAGATCTCTGAGAACAACAAGGCATATTTTGGTGTCAGCAGTTTAGTGAGGAGCGCTCATTATCATAGACATTGATGTGTATGTAAATTTTACTTTTAAATAACTAGAGAAAAGAACAATCCCAACCTGTGATAACACATCCTGACTGTGTGAAAATGCTTGTGAAAATGCTGCACAGATGAATCACAGGGTCTGAAGAAGGGTCTCGACCCGAAATGTCACCCATTCCTTCTCTCCAGAGATGCCGCCTGCCTCGCTGAGTTACTCCAGCTTTCTTCACGCTGTAAAACTGGCAACATAATTGAAGACACACTCCCACCCCTCATGCGACCAGACAGAACAGCACCTCATATTTCGCTTGGACAGCTTAGAACCCAGCGGTATGAATATTGATTTTGATTTTGCTAACTTCCAGTAATCCTTGCATCCCCCTCTCTTTCCGTTCCTCCCCTACCCTAGTCGTTGTACTAGTTTCACTGTTGTCCTGTTGACTTTCACTGTCTGTATCACTCGTTATCACCTGCCCGACAGTCAACAATGGACCATTGTGGGCTCCATCTTTCCTTCATCATCGTTGCTTTTCCAACGATTCGTTGTTCTATGTGCCGTCTATATACCTGGCTTCCCTCTCCCTCCACTCTCAGTCTGAAGAAGGGTCTTGACCCAAAACATCATCTATTCCTTTTCTCCAGAGATGCTGTCTGGCCTGCTAAACTAAACTCAGTGGGTCAGGCATCATCTCTGAGTAACCCCAGCTTTTTGTGGGGGTTTTCAGCGGGCTTTTTTTTTTGGTGCATCTGTAGAAGTTTGCACAAGTTATTGGACACATTCCAAATTTCCTCAGACATGGGAGGTCACGGTGACGCAGCGGTAGAGTTGCTGCCCTCCAGCGTATGTAGCGCCAGAGATCTGGGTTCCATCTCCTGGTTGGTTGGTTGGTTGGTTGGTGGGGATCACTGGTTGGTGTGGACTTTGGGCGGTGGGCTGAAGGGCCTGTTTCCGCACTGTATCTCTAAACTAAACTAAGTAAGAAGTGTTGCGCTATGGCAGGTCAAATGTAAGGGAAAAGTATATAGTTCATTGCAAATCCCATAAGAGCAGTCATCTTAGAGTTTAACTTAGAGATACAGCGCAGAATCAGGCCCTTTGGCCCACCGAGTCTGCGCCGACCTGCGATGCCTGCACATTAACACTATCCTACACACACTAGATGGATTGATTGATTGATTGATTGATTGAAAGATGAAGCATGGAAACAGGCCCTTCGGCCCACGCCGACCATCGATCGCCCGTTCACATGTTATCCCATTTTATCATCCACTCCCTACACACCAGGGGCAATTTAGAAATTAACCTACAGACCCGGGATGTGGAAGGAAACCAGAGTACCCGGAGGAAACCCACACGGTCACAGGGAGAAGGTGCAAACTCCACACAGACAAACAACACCCGAGGTCAGGTTCGAACCCGGGGTCTGCGGCACGGTGAGGCAGCGGCTCTACCCGCTGCGCCACCGTGAGCTCACGTGACCGTGGAGATTGGTTACGCACGGTGAGTAAAGGCTGATGCCTGAAGCACGAACTGGATCAGGGTCAAGTCTCTGGTTCGATGGTGAAAGGACAGTGTACACGCAGGGTATAGAGTATAGAGTATACACAGTATTCGCGGGTCCAGGCAGCGGGTAGTCGATGACCGCCCCTTCACCAGGCCTATATCCGTGCCCGCGTGCCCCTGGAGAGGGAACACGCGGTGTCCACGGGGACTCTGGAGGCCTTCCGTGAACGCTGGTCGCTGCGGGAGGTCGAGTGTGTTGTTGATAAACTTGGCGAGATATTAATTTGATGACCATTTGTCAATATAGGCGGCCTTTGATCGTGTTAATATTCTTTATGTTTATTGTTATTTTTTGAATAAAGGTATTGGTATAATAAAAAAAGAGTAAGGTACACTGTATACACAGGTTAAAGTGCCCAGTATACACTGTATACACAGGTTAAAGTGCCCAGTATACACTGTGTACACAGGTTAAAGTGCCCAGTATACACTGTGTACACAGGTTAAAGTGCCCAGTATACACTGTATACACAGGTTAAAGTGCCCAGTATACACTGTGTACACAAGGTATAGTATGTTGTATACGCTGTACACAATACGTGTGGAGTAGAGTCTCTAGCCCAATGGTGCAAGGACTGTAGACACTGGATAGTGGACACATTAATGAAGAGAGGTTCCACCATTACACAGTATAATTACAGTCTAATCTTTTTAATTGACTCCGTTTAAACTCGGACTTTCTGATGATGCAGAGTCAGTAATGCAACAGAATGACTAGAACTCATTTCAATTGATGTGGCTTTTCACCAGAATTTGACTAATGTACCCACTGCATGTTGAGTTCCCCGTAACTTCACCAGACCCAAAGGCACAACCGCTAATTTCACATACACCTCACCCTGATAAGGACAACTCGCTCAGTAAAGGGCCTGTCCCACTTGGGCGTCATTTGCGCGTCATTTACGTGACATCCTAAAAATTAGTTGGCGCGTCGTGGCGCGAGGTGAGGCGTGGTGGCGTATGCGGTGACGCGCGGTAACGCGACGCTTCCCTATCGGCCCAGGATTTTGGAATGGTCAAAATCCTCGCGAGCCACCTGCGTGACGTATCCCTTGCACACGCTGACGTACTGATGGCATACGCTGACGTACTGATGGCGTAGCGCGTGGTGACGCATGGTTACGCACGGTGACGCACGAACGTTGCCTATGCTAATATATTATGCGTCAACGTCCGTAACCATGCGCCGGTCGTACGCCATTGGCACGCCATTTGTACGTCATTTGAGCGCCACACCACGTGACCACCCGGGTATAAAGCCGCGGTGAGTTTTGAAACGTTTTCTTTGGGAAAATCCTTGCCACAGAGACTGGCGCTACTTGGCGTGCGACTGTCGTACTGCTAAATGATTTTCCCGCGACAGTCGCATCAATGACGTGCAAATGACACCCAAGTAGGACAGGCCCTTTACACCACAGAAAACCCGCTGTCGCCTTGCTCTGCCCTGGACCACAAGAAACTGCAGTCAGTCTGAAGAAGGGTCTCGACCCGAAAAGTTACCCTTCCTTCTCTCCAGAGATGCTGCCTGTCTCGCTGAGTTACTTTAGCACTTTGTGTCTATCTTTGGTTTAAACCAGCATCTGCAGTTCCGTCCTACACAAACTGCACAGAGGTGTGGACGTAGCCTAGCCCATCACACAGAACAGACTCTCCACCACTGAAGATAGACACGGAATGCTAGTGTAACTCAGCGGGACAGGCAGCATCTCTGGATAGAAGGGATGGGTGACATTTCTTCAGACACCCCATCTACACTTCACGCTGCCTCGGGAAAGCAGTCAACATAATCAAAGACTTGTGGACTTTGATAGAGTCATAGAGTCATAGAGTGATACAGTGTGGAAACAGGCCCTTCGGCCCAACTTGCCCACACCGTCCAACAAAAGCCCAGCTACACTAGTCCCACCGGCCCGCGCTTGGTCCATATCCATCCAAACCTGTCCTTTCCATGTACCTGTCTGTTTCTTAAACATTAGGATAGTCCCAGCCTCAACTACCTCCTCTGGCAGCTCGTTCCATAAACCCACCACCCCTTGTGTGAAAAAGTTACCCCTCAGATTCTCATTAAACCTTTATCCCTTCACCTTAAACCTATGTCATCTGGTCCTCGATTCCCCTACTCTGGGCTAGAGACCCTGTGCATCTACCCGATCTAGTCCTCTCAAATCTTTTATTTTTTTCTAGCGAATATTTACGTGGAAGCTCCCGAAGTGTTTGATAATCTGAATGGGAAGGCTTCAAGAATGAAGAGGTGCTGCCCGTGTGGAAACAACACCAATTCTCATATGGTGAACAGGATCTCCAAAGACCCGGTGGTTAAGAGGACGGAGGCCGTCTGTTCTGAGATGGACAATGGGAAAGCTAAATGTTACGCAACAGAAAATACTCTTGGATCTCACCATACCAAACACAGCTTCCCAATGCCTGCCACAGAGCTGGGATCTACTGTGCTGGTCACCACCAAAACCTTCCAGATCTCTGGTGACGCTTCCAATTACTGAACTGTGTGCATCTCTCAAACGTCTCTGTGCATCTACCCGATCTATTCCTCTCGTGATTTTGTATACATCTAGAAGATCACCCCTCATTCTCCTGTGCTCCATGGTATAGAGACCCAGCCTACTCAACCTCTCCCCATAGCTCACACCCTCTGGTCCTGGCAACATCCTCGTAAATCTTTTCTCAACCCTTTCAAGCTTAACAATATCTTTCCTATAACACGGTGCCCAGAAAGGAACACAATATTCTAAATGCGGTCTCAGCAACGTCTTATAAAACTGCAACATGACCTCCCAACTTCTATATTCAATACTCAAAGTGCCAAAAGCCTTTATGACCACCTTATCTACCTGCGACTCGCCCTTCAAGGAACCATGCATCCGTACTCCTAGATCCCTCTGCTCTACAACACTACCCAGAGGCCTACCATTTACTGTGTAGGTCCTGCCCTTGTTCAATGTCCCAAAATACAACATCTCACACATCTCTAATTAAATTCCATCAACTATTCCTCAGCCCACCTGACCAATCGATCCAGATCCTGCTGCAATCTTTCACAACCATCTTCACTATCTGCAAAACCACTCACTTTTGTATCATCAGCAAACTTGCTAATCTTGCCCAGTATGTTCTCATCCAAATCATTGATGTAGATGACAAACAGTAACGGGCCCAGCACCAAACCCTGAGGCACACTAGTCACAGGCTTCCAGTCCGAGAAGCAACCTTCCACCATCCACCCTCTGGTTCCTTCCATG
Source organism: Malacoraja senta (assembly GCA_038087875.1). Lineage (NCBI taxonomy): Eukaryota > Metazoa > Chordata > Chondrichthyes > Rajiformes > Rajidae > Malacoraja > Malacoraja senta. The sequence continues at coordinate 10,053,449 of CM075996.1, read as the reverse complement.
GAACCAATTTGCTATCCATTCAGCTATCTCTCCTTGGATCCCATGCGATCTAACCTTCCAGAGCAGCCTACCATGCAGAACCTTGTCGAATGTCATACTGAAATACATGTACACAACATCTACACCTCTGCCCTCATCGACCTTTTTGGTCACGTCTTCAAAAACATCGACGATCATGGCCAAGATGTTGGCTCTGATGGACGGGCATCGACCCTGCTTGCTTTTCGAACAACCGTTCTTAGAGCAGATGCCCGACGAAGTGCAGCTGATGTTAACAGGAGCTGATTTCAGCGACCCGCAGCGGCTCGCGGAAAGAGCAGACGTGCTCTGGGCGCTCAGACGTACACGCCGTCTCCCGCCCCATGGTCACGCAATGGGTGCAGCCACTCCGACAACGAGAGGAAGAGACTCAGCCCAGCGTCGAAGACGAAGCGCCACGGCCAATGGTCTACACCCAACGCAGATGGTGCTACTACCACCAGCGATACGGGCTCGGAGCACGAAGATGCCGAAGCCCTTGCTCGTTTCCGGGAAACGCCTCCGCCGATCGTCCGTAGAGGCAAACGCGATCGGCCCCAACGCACGCCTCTTCATCCGTGATCGCCATTCCGGCCACCATTTCCTGGTAGATTCAGGTGCCCATGCCAGTATCCTGCCTCCAAACACCCGGGACCTCCGTGCGGGTAAGGTGGGACGTGTCCTCTCGGCCGTAAACGGGAGCGATATTCGCACCTACGGCACACGGACCGCGAAACTAAATTTCGTTGCTGAAGTCGCCCAACCGATCCTGGGCGCCGATTTCCTGCGCGCGTTCTCCCTGTTAGTCGATGTACGGGGTGGTCGAATGATCCCTGCGTCGGGCCCACGCCCTGACACACCGCGCAACCCGTCAACGCCCTCGCAGCAACTATCCGAGGTAGCTGAGATCCAGAAACCTTTCACGACCACTTCCCAGTATCACTTCCCAGGGAGCGCAACCCCTGACCGAGAAAGTCGACACTATTCGACAATTCCCCAGGCCGTTGTCGATTATGGGTCTCCAGGAGTTTATCGGGATGGTTAACTTCTATCACCGTTTCGTCCCGTCGGCAGCCGCCATCATGCGGCCGCTATTCCAATGCCTGGCCGGTAAGCCCAAGGACCTAGTTTTGTCTAAGGAGGCACAGAAAGCTTTTGAAGGGGCCAAGACGGCATTGGCCAACGCCACTATGCTAGTACACCCCAGGGCTTCGGCCCAAATGGCGCTAACCGTAGACGCCTCCGATGTCATGGTGGGGGCCGTCCTTGAGCAGCGGGTAGGCAGTCGCTGGGTGCCGCTGGTGTTTTTCAGCAGGCAACTGCGAGCCCCGGAAGTTAAATACAGCGCTTTCGACAGGGAGCTCCTTGCACTTTACCTAGCAATCCGCCATTTCCGCTATTTCCTAGAAGGGCGAGCTTTCACCGCGTTCACCGATCACAAGCCACTAACGTTCGCTTTGACCAAGGTTTCTGACCCATGGTCTGCTAGGCAGCAACGGCACCTTGCCTACGTTTCAGAATTCACGTCTGACATTGTGGCAGGAAAGCAGAATGTCGTGGCCGACGCATTATCCCGTCCAGCGCTGCCCGAGGTCTCCGCGCTTAGTCTAGGTATCGATTGCCAGGAGTTGGCAGCTGCCCAACAGGTATGAGGATTTACCACAACACTGAATCAGGGCTGAAGCTGGTTGGTGCCTTGTGGAGCCTCCGGCGTACGAGTCCTTTGTGATGTTTCCACCGGTAAAGCCCGACCAATTGTCCCGGTTCGCTTGGCGACGCCGGATCTTCGACACCATCCATAGTTTAGCGCACCCGTCAATTCGCGCTACCTCTGCCCTAGTCGCGGCGAAGTTCGTATGGCACGGCCTGTGGAAGCAAGTCGCTGCATGGGCTCGTTCCTGCATCCCATGCCAGACCAAAGTGCAGAGACATGTACACCTGCCGGTCCAGGATTTCGATGTCCCGGACGGCCGGTTCCTGCACATCCATGTAGACCTGGTAGGTCCCTTACCTTGTTCGCGCGGGGCTACCCACTTACTGACTATCGTGGACAGGTTTACCAGGTGGGCGGAGGCCATCCCGTTAGCGGATACCTCGATTGTCTCAAATTGGGTCGCTCGTTTCGGGGTCCCCTCAGATATAACGACAGACTGCGGGGCCCAGTTCACATCTTCCCTATGGGGCGGTATGGCGCAGATGTACGGCGCTAAGTTACATCAAACTACTGCTTACCACCCCGAGTCTAACGGGCTGGTCGAGCGATTCCACAGACATCTTAAGTCGGCGTTAAAGGCACGACTCACCGGCCCTGATTGGGTCGACCAGTTACCTTGGGTCCTCCTGGGCATCAGGACAACGCCCAAGGAAGACCTCAAAGCCTCCTCGGCCGAGTTGGTTTATGGCTCGGTTTTGAGGGTTCCCAGGGATTTCTTGCCTGCCCCCCGGGGTCAGGAGAATTCTACCTCGCAGGTATTGGAGGACCTTCGTGAGCGGGCGCGCGCTTTGGTCCCAGTTCCAACTTCCCGGCACGGTTCGTCTTTGGTTCATGTGCCTTCTGTGTTACGGGATTGGCTTATATTTTTCTCCGTAGAGACGCTCATCGCTCGCCGTTACAACGGGTGTATGAGGGTCCGTACAAGGTGCTCAATGCGGGGGTTTCAACATTCACTTTGGACATGGGCGGCAAAGAGGAGTTTGTTTCTGTGAGCCGTCTCAAGCCTGCACATGTCGACGAGGATAGCCCAGTGACAGTGGCTACCCCATGGCGTAGAGGACGTCCACCTGCCGTTTTGACCCCCTCTACACCTGTTCTATCCGGTCGCGTTTCCCCGGTCCCCTTTGTTACGCCCATCCCTCGTTTGCGTTTTTCGCGTCCCTCCGGTCCTGATGTGCCGGTCCCAAATGTTACGCTCGCCCCGCGACTGCGAACTGCACGTTCCGATCGGGCGTTTCCCCGTCCGTTTACCCGCGCGTTTCCGTACCGCGGATTCTGGGGGGGGGCCATGTAGCGCCGCCACCTAGCGCACGCAGATATCGAACCCGCCGTTCGGAAGCCGCGGTCACGTGATCCGGGAGGGGCCGTTGTTTTCGCGCGGTTTTCCCTTGGCGCGAGTTAGTTCAGTGCTGACCATCGATGTGGCCAGACGTGTTTGACAAACCTGTGTACTGCAACTTACTTTTGAATAAAGTTTTTGGTTGAAACTCCAGTAGTCGTTTCTCAAACCGCTAAACTACTACAACAACCTTATTTGACCTGCAGCTGCCTGCAATCTCCTGGCACATTTGTTCTTCTAATTCCCGTTGACTATTCGGGGGTCTGTAGTACACCCCCAACAAAGCGATCATCTCTTTCTTGTTCCTCAGCTCCACCCATATAGCTTCACTAGACAAAACTTCCGTAATGTAACCACTGAAAAACTGCCGTGACATCCTCCTTAACCAACAATGCAACCCCCCTCCTCTTTTTCCCTCACCCGTCTGTCCTGAAGCTCCAGTACTCCGGGAACATTGATCTGCCAGTCCTGCCCCTCCCTTAACCAGGTTTCAGTCATGGCTACAACGTCCCAGTCGCTCGTACCTATCCATGCCCTCAGCTCATCTGCCTTACCCATCAGGCCCCTTTACGTGCAGTTTAAACCAACCCTCCTTCCACGTTCTCTGCCTTTCACCTGCCTATTCTGTCCACTAACCTTCCCCACACCACCCTCCATACCAACTTCTAGCCTCTCACGTGTCTCTGTCTTGTACGAGATCCCACCCCCCTGCCAATCTAGTTTAAACCCATCCGTGTAGCATTCGCAAACTTGCCCGCTACGATGTTGGTCCCTCTCCAGTTAAGGTGCAACCTGTCCCTTCGGTGAGACCAAGCACAGGATCAGCGATCATTTCACTGAACACCTCCACTCTGTCCACGTTGACCTACACGATCTCCTGGTTGCTAAACTACGGTTAGTTTTGTTTTGTTTACTTCAGCTTAGTTTAGATTCTTATATTTTAGTTTAATTTATTTTAGCTTATTTTATTTTAGTTTAGTTTAGTTTAGAGACAAGCCTGAAAACAGGGGCTTCGGCGACCATCGCCGACCATCGATCACCCACTCACACTAGTTCCATGTTATCCCACTCCCTACACACTAAGGGAAATTTACAGAGGGCCAATTAACCTGCAAAACCGCACGTCTTTGGAACGTGGGAGGAAACCGGAGCACCCAGAGGAAACCCATGTGGTTACAGGGAGAACGTGCAAACTCCACACAGATGGCACCTGTGGTCAGGATCGAACCTGAGTCTCTGGTGCTGTGAGACAGCAGCTCTACCCGCTGCACCACCGTGTACTGTCATGTTCTTTGGAAACCAAAGCAACCAATTCCCTTGTCCTTATTTCCTTGAAACTATGGCCGTTATCTACGTTATCTACCTATGTTTCTATATTGGGGATGATCAGCCATGATCACAATGAATGGCGGTGCTGGCTCAAAGGGCCGAATGGCTTCCTCCTGCCCCTATTTTCTATGTTTCTTTCTATGTTTCTATCTGTGTTTGCTAAATACCGCACATTTCAAGACCATGCACAGTGGCGCAGCGGTGGAGTTGCTGCCTTACAGCGCTTGCAGCACTGGAGAACCGTGTTCCATCCCGACTGGGGTGGTCTGTACGGAGTTTGTACCTTCTCCCCGTGACCGCGTGGGTTTTCTCCGAGATCATCGCTTCCCTCCCACACTCCAAAGACGTACAGGTTTGTCGGTTAATTGCCTTGGTATAAATGTAAATTGTCCCTAGTGTGTGTAGGATAGTGTTAATGTGCGGGGATCGCTGGTCGGCGCGGACTCGGTGGGCCGCAAGGGCCTGTTTCCACACTGTATCTCTAAACTAAACTAGACTGCACTAAACTAAATGACCCTCGCTGGTGTTTTGTGCTGTAACTCCACTGATGGGGAACTTTGTGTGGGTTCAAGTGAAATAGTTCTCTGAGAGTTTCAGGCAATTCCTGCCAGTTGTTACCAAGCCAGCCAGCAGTGACATTGACTGATAACACAAACAGGTGTCTGCAAATCGATACAAGGAACTGCAGATACTAGTTTACATAAAAAGACGCAAAGTGCCGGAGTGACTCAACGAGTCAGGCAGCATCACTGGAAGACGTTGATAGGTGGCGTTTGGGGTCAGGACCCTGCTTCAGACTGATTGTCCTAGGGGGGAGGAAGCTGGAAGAGGGATGTGAGGACAGGATAAAACCTGGCAAGTGATAGGTGAGGGAAGGAACTGCAGATGCTGGTTTATATCAAAGACAGACACAAAATACTGCAGGGCAGTGGGAGCTTTGACTGGCAGGTGGGTGGACAATGACCTGAGAAGAAAAGAAGACAAGAGTGCTGAAGGATAAGGAGAGGAAAGGCGTGAATTGTGAAGCCAGAGGAGGGATAGAGATGGGACAGGAAAGGAGAGGCAGGATAATGAGAGAAATAGTCATAGTCAGACTGCGCAGAAACATGCCCAACCGCCCAATTTTCCCCTGCTGACCAAGATGTCCTATCCAACATAGTTTCAGTTCCGTGTGTTTGGCCCGTAACCCTCTAAACCTGTCCTATCCATGTACCTGTCCAAATATCTTTTAAATGTTGAAATAATTATAGACACAAAATAACTCAGCAGGACAGGCAGCATCTCTGAAGAGAAGGAATGGGTGATGTTTCGGGTCGAGACCCTTCTTCAGTCTGAAGAGCTCCCCGAAGTCGGTCTTCAGCAGAGGCCGCCAGCTCCTCGATGTGAAGGGCCTGTCCCACTTGGGAGACCTCCACCGCGACCCATAGTCGCGGCAAGGTCGCCATGAGGTCGTAGGAGGTCTTTGTCACTCTCCTTCATGCACGAGAGTGGTCTCCGCGTAGTCGAGGTTTCAGCTAGGTCGCGGCTTATTTTTCAAGATGTTCAAAATTGACCGCGACTAAAAATAGGTCGCCGTGGGAAACATCTATATTTTTTTAGTCGTAGGTCTAGTCGAAGCCGGTCGTAGTAGGTCGTGATGCTAGTCGTAGGTACTCGAAGGTGGTCGAAGGTAGTCGAAGGTAATAGCTCCGGGGTGAAAAAAAGGTCAGTAGAAATAAAAAGGTAATCTAAACAGCAGAACATCACCTATGTCACTCCAAGGCATGTTCATTCATAGCTGGAGAGTTGTTTTAGAGATGGCACCAAAAAGGCAGCAGCACAGAAGGGAAGGGCACAACCCTCAAAAAAACCTGCCATGCAGGTGTTGCCCACCCAGGAGGAGGAGTGGCCGGAGGTGATGCCACAGGAGGTGATAGTGCAGGAGGAGGTAGGCCTGCATGAGAGACCCCTGGAGGAGGAGACCGGGGTGGTAGTATATGTCCCCACCACCACCCCATCCTTCACTGCCTCATTTGAAGGCAGCAAAGCAGCCCTTTCCCCTGTGTCTGACACAGCATCAGAGGCAGATGCCCCATTGGTGGTGAGGGAGGGCTGGAGGAAGGATATGCCCTACACCTTCACCAGGCAGCAGGAGGGGGGCCTTGAGGAATGGTTCCAGCAGAATGCCATCCTGTACGATAAGGAAAATGAGGGGTACAGGGACAGGGACAAGAATGGCATGCTTGCCATCCACTGCCCCACACGTGTGCTTAAAGTTCCATCTTTTGTCAAAGCCCAGCGCCACTCTCTTCCAGTCATCTGGTGTACTGGGACAGTTCATCACATCATCTCCATTCACCCACTGAGACCTCTTCTTGTGCTTCCTCTTCACCCTTGCTCTTACCCTTCTGTCTTTCTTAAAAGGCTGCTGAAGCAAAAGGGCTACTGCAAACAGCAGCAGTTGTATTTTTACTAACATCCTCCAAACTAGTTCCCTCCTTGCTTGCATGGTTTAGAATGATTTTTTTTAAAACCTGGGAGGCATATTTTAGTGAGAAAAAAATGCAGACATGACATCATTTTATCAGGTGATCATTTGAGCTGTAGACACTCGTCACTGGTCGTCGTTGGTTTTCGGTGTGGTCCTCTGAGGTGGAAGGGGGTCGTGCTCATTCGCGGACCAATTTACCAGAGTCCATCCTCGAGTAAAACGTACATGGTCGAAGCCAGTCTTCAACATAGTCGAAGGAGGTCGAAGGAGGTCGAAGGAGGTCTTCTTCATAGTCGAGGGAGGTCTTCAACATAGTCGTAGGAGGTCGTTCACATAGTCGAGGAAGGTCGTAGGTCACCGTGACCTTGATTTGTTTTTAGTCGCTTAAGGTCGCCAGAGGTCGCGGTGGAGGTTTCCCAAGTGGGACAGGGGCCGCAGTGCGGACAGAGATACAATATGGAAAAAATCCGTCGAGGTAAGAGATTTTAAAAAAGTTTCCCCCACCCCCCACCCCCCACCCCCCACCCCCCCATATAAAGCAAGTTAAAGAAAACTAAAACATACATTTAACACGTGCTAAAAAAATAACAAAGAAGGAAGGGAAGGGACAGACTGTTGGCGAGGCGGCCATTGCTGGCATCATCGGTGCTGTTCACTTCACTATCTACAAAACCACCCACTTTAGTGTAATCTGCAAACTCACTCATCATGCCTTGTACATTCTCATCCAAATCGTTGATATAAATCACAGACAGCACTGATTACTGAGGCACACCACTAGTCACAGGCCTCCAGTCTGAAAAATGGTTGCCCATAAAGTTGGGACAAGTGGAAAAGGGGGAGATGTCTGGAATGGAAAGATTGGGAGGAGTATGGGCCAAATGTAGGCACATGGGACTCGCTCAGGATGCTAACTTGGTCGACATGGAGGACATGGGCCAAATGGCCTGTTTTCATGCTGTACAACTCTACAACTCTAAAGAAGACAAAGGGAGTGTCCAGAAACATGTTATTTATTAACGGAGATGAAAGGCAGGTGGTCCTTCAATAACAAGATAGCTGCATCCATCTTATAGAGTGAAACAAAGTGCTGGAGCAACTCAGTGGGTCAGGCAACATCTCTGATGGTCATGTATATGCCCTCGACAGATGCAGCCTGACCTCCTGAGTTACTCCAGCAGTTTGTGCTTTTTTTTTTAACCAGCACCTACATCACGAATAAGGGTCCCGACTTGAAACGTCACCCATCCGATTTCCCCAGAGATGCTGCCTGACCCGCTGAGTCACTCCAGCACTTTGTGTTTATCTTTGGTATGAACCAGCATCTGCAGTTCTTTGTTTCGACCTCCACTTCCTCGTGACTTTGTGTTAAAGAGAATCACGTTATAAATACTAATGTATCAATAGGGCAAGGGGACACGGCCTCAGTATGTCAGATTCACGAAACAAAGTTATTTTCCCCCACAGGATTTTCAGAACTAAAAGTCTTTTTAATAGCCGTGAGTTTACTTTCGTTACTGCCAGCTAAAGATACTAAAGGCTGCACATTGTTTAATAGTGTCAAGTGGCAATAGAAGCAATTGCTTGTCAATTTCAATAACTTCCCGCAGTGAAACTGACAGACTGTGTTCTTAAGAGACGTTGGGTGTCTGATTACTGTGGGGAGGTTACATGGAAACAGTTTTATTTTTTTGCCAGCACTGTTTTTCCGAGACAACTTTTCTCCTACCTGTCAATTTCTATCGTAACCTTTAAGTGGTTTTCCAGTTCCAATGAAAATTGCATTATAACCAATTCGGCCCATGTAATACAAATATTGGTTCTTAATTCATCAAATGTATTATATCCAGTTCATGATGAGCAAACACACATTATAGCAGAATTACCTGTAATTAATTTTGTTATAAACCCGATAAGCATGGTTGGAACTTCCTCTCCTCACTGGGCAAGGCTTGAGAACTTGCAAGAATTTGTTTGACATTTTGTAAATCCTTCAGTCTGAAAAATGGCACCGACACGAAACGTCACCCATCCTTTTTCTCCAGAGATGCTGCCTGACCCGCTGAGTTACTCCAGCACTGTGTGTCTATCCACTGATGAACCATGTTCCCACACTCCTGTGATCAGCTGCCGTTTATATCAAGAGGACTAGAATATGAAAACAGGGATGTGATGCTGAGGCTCTATAAGGCACTGGTCAGGCCACATTTGGAGCATTGTGAGCAATTTTGGGCACCATATCTGAGGAAGGATGTGCTGGCTCTGGAGAGGGACTAGAGGTTTACTAGAATGATGCCAGAGATGAGTGGGTTAACGTATGATGAGCGTTTGACGGCACTGGGCCTGTACTCGCTGGAGTTTAGAAGGATGAGGGGGTACCTCATTGAAAGTTACCAAATAGTGAAAGGCTTGGATAGAGTGAATGTGGAAAGGACATTTCCATTAGTGGGGGAGCCTAGGACCAGAGGACAAAGCCTGAGAATAAAAGAACATACCCTTAGAAAGGAGATGAGAGGGAATTTCTTTTGTCAGAGGGTGGTGAATCTGTGTAATTCATTGCCACAGACAGCAGTGGAGGTCAAGTCAGTGGATATTTTTAAGGCGGCGATAGATAGATTCTTGATTAGTGCAGGTGTTAGGGTTATGGGGAGAAGGCAGGAGAATGGGGTTAGGAGGGAGAGATAGATCAGCCATGATTGAACAGAGATTGAACAGGAGACATGATTGAACAGGAGAACAGAGCAGACATGATGGGCCGAATGGCCTACTTGTGCCGCGACAACTTATGAACGTATCTCACTGCCTCTGGCTTCTCAGCTCCTGTGCCCCTGAATATACTGTAGCAGGTTGTCCTGTCTTCAGGTAGACAAAAGTGCTGGAGAAACTCAGCGGGTGCAGCAGCATCTATGGAGCGAAGGAAATAGGCAACGTTTCGGGCCGAAACCCTTCTTCAGACTGATGTAGGGTGGGGGGGGGGGCAGGAAGAAGAAAGGAAGAGATGGAGCCAGAGGGCTGAGGGAGAGCTGAGAAGGGGAGGAGACAAGAAGGGCTACCGGAAATTGGAGGTCAATGATCATGCCGCTGGGGTATAAACTGCCCAAGCTAAATATGAGGTGCTGCTCCTCCAATTTCCGGTGGTGCTCACTCTGGCAATGGAGGAGGCCCAGGACAGAAAGGTCGGATTCGGAATGGGAGGGGGAGTTGAAGTGCTGAGCCACCAGGAGATCAGGTTGGTTATTGCGGACCGAGCGGAGGTGTTCGGCGAATAGATCGCCAAGCCTACGCTTGGTCTCACCGATGTAGATCAGCTGACATCTAGAGCAGCGGATGCAATAGATGAGGTTGGAAAGATGAGGTCCTGTCTTCAGGTTGTGGGACCGGAAGGGACCTGGGGAACTCTAGACAAAACTATCAGTGGAGACCATGAAGATCTGAAGAAGGGTCTCGACCTGAAACATCACCCATTCCTTCCCTCCAGAGATGCTGCCTGACCTGCCGAATTACTCCAGCTTTTTGTGTCTATCCTCAGTGGAGATCATGAACACTAATGTGTAGGAAGGAACTGCAGATGCTGGTTTAAACCGAAGATAGACACAAAATGCTGGAGTAACTCAACGGGACAGGCAGCATCTCTGGATAGAAGGAACGGAAGGATCTCGACTTTTTGAGTCGAGATCCTTCTTCAGACTGATGTCAGCGGAGAGGGAGATGCAAAGATAAGGAAGTGTAAGGTGTGAAAATAGGACAAAGAGAATGGAGATCAAGGAAAATGGAGAATAGATCATTGTTAGCTGGAAGTTAGCTGCTTTTTAAAACATCTCTGTTCAACCCGAAACATCACCCATGAACACTAATCATGATCAAAGGAAGACAACACACTCCTGGAGTTAGTTTCAGGGCAGCTCTGATCTCGCACAAAAAGTACAAAGATGCAAATGAGCTGCTATGCAAATGGCGGGAAAGAACAGAACAGGAAACAGGTAGGGACTAGGACGACCATTTCCTTTGTGCTGTTAAATACATGATCTACTGTGTGGAGGTATGGGGAAACACATACAAAACAAATACACATCCAATCTTCATCCTCCAAAAATGAGCAATACGAATTATACATAAAACCACCTACAGACAATCAACAAAACCATTATTTATCAGACTAAAAACATTAAAATTTCAAGATCTGACAGATTATAAAACTATCCAAATTCTGTTCAAAGCAGCAAATCATCAATTGCCTTGTAATATCCAGGGGTTGTTCCAACGGAGAGAAAGCAAACACAACCTGAGAAGAACCTATATATTCGAAAAACCGGCAATAACAACTAATGCAAAACTCCATTGTGTTACAGCAAAGGGTGTTAGTCTCTGGAATAACTGCCATGATGAGCTGAAATAATGTAAGACTCTATTCAAACTAAAAACACTCTTCAGAAACAAAAGATTGAATGGTTATGAGCTGGACCAGTGATTTTCTTTTCTGTTTGGTTATTTCTTGTTTGTGGACTGTTCAACAGATTTTGGGTCTATTTGTTCCCATTATTTTGTTTTTCCACGAAAATGTATAGAAAATAAGAGGGGGTAGGACCAGAAAAGTTTTCGAACTTCTTCTAACCCCTTTTGAACATGAACGATATTATTTGTATTATTTGAGGTACTTATTTGTTTGTTTTCCTTTGTGTTTTATTTTCTTTTTTATTGCTTATAAGTTTATTTGTGTTTGTATTTTTTTAACATGTTCAATAAATTAATTTAAAAAAAATTTTAAAAAATTTAAAAATTAAAAAATATATTATTCAAAGATTACCAGAACCATGTAAAGATTACCGGAATCACCAACTGGTGAAGCAACAGCAACACCCAACTCTCGGCCAGCATGCCAACCAACCCGGCCAATCATTGGGTCATACAGCATGGAAACAGGTCATTCGGCCCAAGATGGTCCTGATGCCAGCACCCTGTCTGTGAAAACCTTCCCCCTCAGAGTCATTGAGCACAGAAATAGGCCCTTCAGCCCAACTTGCCCAATGCTGACAAAGATGCCCCATCTACACTGGTCCCATTTGCCTGAGCTTGGTTCATATCCCTCTAAACCTATCCCTCCCTGAACCTCTCCGATCCTGTGATTTACGGACTGTTCCCAGGGACACATTCAGAGACTGACATCGAGTGCTGCTGGAAGGTTATCAACGCGGTGAAAGACGCTCTTTGGTCTGCCCGAGCGTTGTTCACCACCCAGCAGAGCGAGATGTCCGTCGGGGAATGTTGCCGACTGGCCCGCTGCAGACTGCAGGAGTACGTGCTGAGGGACTCACTGAAGCTTGGTGCAGCCAATGCCAAGGCTCGGTGGGGGAGGACCACAGTCTAGGGTCCTCCCGGTGCTGGACATGGGGGGCAGAGTGTGGTGGAGACGCCCCTCAAAATAAGGGAAGGGATTCCACGCCATTGGCCCACATGAGTGGCAAGGGTGGGGTAAAATTATGGTTCTTGGGAACACTACCAAATGTAACGCTAACAAATGTATGTGTACCCACGGAGAATGTCAGAGAAATTATATTTTTATCCTGAATAATGTTTATTTTGATTTATTAAATAAAGACTATGTACTGTATTTAGTGGATGGAAGGGTAAGATACCGAATCTACAGCATATGTTGACTGCTGGTACATCGCGATTTGTAAAATATATCTCTCCAGGCAACTGCTGCACAGCAGTAGAACTTATCCAAGGATCAATAAATGGCAGAAGATTTTTTATAATTGTCTTTTATAATTGTTGTAATAGCTACGGCTTGGTGGCGTAGTGGTAGAGTCGCTGTCTCACAGCACCAGAGACCCGGGTTTGATCCCGACTACGGGTGCTTGTCTGTACGGAGTTTGTACGTTCTCCCTGTGACCTGTGTGGGATTTCTCTGATATCTTTGGTTTCCTTCCATACTCCAAAGAGGTACCAGTTTGTAAGTTAATTGGCTTGGTACAAGTGTAAATTGTCCCTAGTGTGTGTAGGATAGTGTTAACGTGCAGGGATCGCTGGTCGGTGCGGACTCGGTGGACCGAAGGGCCTATTTCTACGCTGTATCTCTAAACTAAACTAAACTAAACTAAACTAAACTAAACTAACCTAACCTAAAGATAGACACAAAAAGCTGGAGTGTCTCACCGGGACAGGCAGCATCTCTGGAGAGAAGGAATGGGTGACATTTCGGGTCGAGACCCTTCTTCAGACTGGTTAGGGATAAGGGAAATGAGAGATATAGACGGTGATGTAGAGAGATAAAGAACAATGAATGAAAGATATGCAAAAAAGTAACAATGATAAAGGAAACAGGCCACTGTAAGTTGTTTGTAGGGTGAAAATGAGAAGCTAGTTTGACTTGTGTGAGGGAGGGATAGAGAGAGAGAGAATGCCGGGGCTACCTCAATATTCATACTACTGGGCTGTAAGCTGCCCAAGCGAAATATGAGATGCTGTTCCTCCAATTTGTGTTTATCCTCACTCTGACAATGGAGGAGACAGAGGACAGAAAGGTCAGTGTAGGAATGGGAAGGAGAATTAAAGTGTTTAGCAACCGGGAGATCAGGTTGGTTCAGGCGGACTGATCAAAGGTGTTCCGTGAAATGATTGCCCAGTCTGCGTTTGGTCTCGCAAGAGTCCCCATCTTGAACAACAGATACAGTAGATGAGGTTGGAGGAGGTGCAAGTGAACCTCTACCCAACCTGAAAGGACTGTCGGGGTCCCTGGACAGAGTCGAGGGAGGAAGTATTGGGACAGGTGTTGTATCTTCTGCGGTTGCAGGGGAAGGTACCTGGGGAGCGGGTGGTTTGAGTGGGAAGGGACGAGTTAACCAGGGAGTTGCGGAGGGAACGGTCTCTGCAGAAGGCGGAAAGAGGTGGTGATGGAAAGATGGTGACTAGTGGTGGGATCCGCTTGGAGGTGGCGGGAATTTCGGAGGATTGTGCGTTGTATACGACGGCTGATGGGGTGGAAAGTAAGCTTTGGGGGGGGGAGGAGGAAGGCCGGAGCTGCGAGGTACCGAGGAGACACGAGCGAGGGCCTCATCTAAGGTGTGAGAGGGGAACCCCCGTTCCCTAAAGAATGAGGACATCTCGGATGTTCTAGTATGGAACACCTCATCTTGGGCGCAGATGCGGTGTAGACGGAGGAATTGGGAGTAGGGGATAGAGTCTTTGCAGGAAGCAGGGTGGGAAGAAGTGTAGTCTAGATAGTTGTGGGAGTCAGTGGGTTTGTAATAGACTTCAGTCAATAGTCTATTTCCTGTGATGACTAAACCTGCCTCAACTACCTCCTCTCCCAGCTTGGTCCCCATACCAACCACTTACTGAGTGAAAAGGTTGTCGCTTATGTTCCTATTAAATCTTTCTCTTAATTAAATCTTCCCATTATTAAATCAACTACAGTACATTAACTGGCAGTGATCTAGGGATTTACCACCAGCTCCTTGGATGATTTGTGTGTAAACTTAGCAGTTCATAAGTTGATAAGTCATAGGAGCAGAATTAGGCCATTCGGCCCATCAAGTCCACTCCACCATTCAATCATGGCTGATCTATCTTTCCCTTAACAACCCCATTCTCCTTCCTTCTCCCCATAACCCCTGACACCGGTATTAATCAAGAGAAAAGATGGTGTCTGGGCTGCCACGTGACCATCTAGAGGCTAACCATAAGACACACACCCAGGTCTGATCACCCTGCGGTGGGCCTGCCTCGACTGAGGGTGTCTTGTGATAAAAGGCCGAAACACCCAGTGAGGTTGAGGTACACAACTGAAGATGTGTCTGATTGGTAGCAAAATCACCTCGTGGTCACCCCCAAGAATACCAAATGTCAATTGTAGTGAAAAACCGTAGGGATTGTAACATCCAGTCCTACTAATCAATCTAAGTCCTTCCGCTCCTCTCTTCCAGCTTTCACTCCCCCCAAACCACCACCCCCCCACCTCCCCCCCCCTCCCCCCCCCCCCCCACCACAATCAGCAGAAGGAGGGTTTCCAACCAGACATGTCATCTATCTACGTTCTCCAGAGATGCTGCCTGCCCCGCTGAGCTGCTCCAGCACTTTCGGGGTAGGGTCCAGATGCACCAGACCATTCCACACACCAGATTATCTTTTGTGGAACAGCGGTAGAGTTGCTGCCTTAATCATAATCATAATCATAATTGTAATTGATTAGCCAAGTATATTTTGCAACATACGGGGAATTTGATTTGCCATACGGGCCATACCAAAAAAGCAACAAGACACACAACTACATAAAATTTGACATAAACATCCACCACAGCGATTCCTCCACACTCCCCACTGTGATGGAAGGCAATAAAGTCTTATCTTCTTTCCTCTTTTACTCCCGCGGTCAGGGAAGTTGAAGCATCGGCAGTCGGGGCGATCGAAGCTCCCACGTCGGGGCGGTCGAAGCTCCCGAAGTTGGTCTCTATCCCGGGACCGCGAGCTCCACGATGTTATAGATACATAGATACATAGAAATTAGGTGCAGGAGTAGGCCATTCGGCCCTTCGAGCCTGCACCGCCATTCAATACGATCATGGCTGATCATCCAACTCAGTATCCCGTACCTGCCTTCTCTCCATACCCCCTGATCCCTTTAGCCACAAGGGCCACATCTAATTCCCTCTTAAATATAGCCAATGAACTGGCCTCAACTACCCTCTGTGGCAGAGAGTTCCAGAGATTCACCACTCTCTGTGTGAAAAAGTTTTTCCTCATCTCGGTCTTAAAGGATTTTCCCCTTATCCTTAAGCAGGCTCCAATGGTTGGAACTCCCGAGGTCCCAGAAAGAGGCCGCCAGCTCCACGATGTTAGGCTGCAGTGCTGACGGAGATACGACACAGAAAAAGTCGCATCTCCGTCGAGGAAAGAGATTTAAAAAGTTTCCCTACCCCCCCCCCCCCCCCCATATGATACAAAACTAAAGATAAACTAAAACATACACTTTACAACAAACTAAAAACACCAAGAATGAAAAAGATGAGACAGACCACTGGCGAGGCAGCCATCATACAGCGCCTACAGTACCAGAGACCCGGGTTCGATCCCGACTACAGGTGCTGTCTGTACGGAGTTTGTACGTTCTCCCCGTGACTGCGTGGGTTTACTCTGAGAACTTCGGTTTCCTCCCACACATCCAAAGACGTACAGGTTTGTAGGTTACTGGCTTGGTATAAATGCAAAAAAAATTATCCCTAGTGTAGAATAGTGTGTTAAGGTGCAGGGATCGCTGGTCGTCATGGTGGGCCGAAAGGCCTGTTTCCGCAGTGTATCTCTAAACTCAATTAAATCACCGGAAAGCCATTAGTGTTCCCTGAGGCATGAAGCAAGCTGTAAGATGAGGCTGATTACTAATATATAAACAGCTCATGGTCCCAATTTAGCAGTGCACCAGGCGCGAGCGACAGTGTTGTGCAGATGTTTCCTAGGCTGGAGAGCTGGGTAGAGGACTCAGCACCACACAGCTGGGGAGCAGAGATAGAGAGAAGTAAAGACAGCAGGTGGAGTGGGGGGGGGGGGCAGGAGAGGAGGAAACGCAGGGTTTCTGTACCCTCAGCCCCACAATCATCCTGCACAGACAGGAAGTGGAACCTACTGTCTGGGTTGAGGTGTCAGGGTTGGTGCAGCTGGCAGAGTCGCTGCCTCACAGCGCCAGAGGCCCAGGTTCGATCCTGACCTCCGCTGATGTCTGCCTCGAGTTTGGTCTTTTTTTAATTGATTTGAGTTGATTGAAGGATGCCGCGTGGACTCAGGCCCTTCGGCCCACTATCCACGGCCACAGTCGATAGCACCTTCGCACCAGTTTAGTTTAGATTAGAGATACAGCAAGAAACAGGCCCTTCGGCCCACCAAGTCCGCACCGACCAGCGCTCCCTGCACACTAACACTGTTCCACACACTCGAGGGACAATTTACACTTATACCAAACCAATTAGTTCTATGTTATCCCACCTTCCCATCCACTCCCTACTCACTAGGGGGCAATTTACAGAGGGCCAATTAACCTACAATCCCGCACGTCTTTGGGATGTGGGAGGAAACCGGAGCACCCGGAGGAAACCCACGGAGTCACAGGAAGGACATGAAAACTTCACACAGACAGGGTCGGAGGCCAGGATCGAACCCAGAGCTCTGGCGCCGTGAGGCAGCGGCTCTACCCGCTGCGCCCTTGTGCCTGGTCTTACCCTGATGTGTTCCAGTTTCCCCACAGATCCCATGGACGAGTCGGCTGGCCACTGTAAACTGTCTGTGTGTGAGTGGTAGAATCTGGCGCAGTTAGTGAGACGACACAGGGAATACGATTCCTGCCTCTGCCCACCAGCGACACGTTTAATGGTTCGGTGGTACTTTATTACAAAGGAGGACGCAGCGTGGGGGGGACTGCTGTGAGGGGGGAGAAGTAAGGAGGACCTGGCGCTGGGGTGCTTTGTAACTTTGTCAGTGCCCTTTTCATGGTGACTATTTGCATACCTCGGGTATGGAAGCAAAGAACTTCACTGTGACTTGTCACATGTGACAATAGAAATAGAAATATAGAAACATAGAAAATAGGTGCAGGAGGAGGCCATTCGTCCCTTCGAGCCAGCACCGCCATTCATTGTGATCATGGCTGATCGTCCCCAATCAATAACCCGTGCTTGCCTTCTCCCCATATCCCTTGACTCCACTAGCCCCTAGAGCTCTATCTAACTCTCTCTTAAATCCATCCAGTGATTTGGCCTCCACTGCCCTCTGTGGCAGGGAATTCCACAAATTCACAACTCTCTGGGTGGAAACGTTTTTTCTCACCTCAGTCTTACATGGCCTCCCCTTTATTCTAAGACTGTGGCCCCTGGTTCTGGACTCGCCCAATATTGTGAAAATGTTTCCTGCATCTAGCTTGTCCAGTCCTTTTATAATTGTATATGTTTCTATAAGATACCCCTCATCCTTCTAAACCAGTAAATACAAGCCTAGTCTTTTCAATCTTTCCTCATATGACAGTCCCGCCATCCCAGGGATCAATAAAGTATTCAATTCAATCAATTCAATTCAATTCCTTTCTTCATACAGTTCAGTAAATATAGGCAGCATCATACTCCAGTACAAGAGGTCAGGAATACTAGATTACACTGAGGCAGTACACAAGAGTTGCTACGTTCCCAGTGCCAAGTTCACACCAGTTCTATTCCATTTCCCCCCCCGTGTCCCACCAGGTACCCCTAACTCCATCTATTTACCCCAACCAGGGGTAGTTCACCACAATGTGGCAGGAAACCGGAGCACCCGGAGGAAACCCACACAGTCACAGGCTGAACGTACAAACTCCTTAAAAACAGCACCCGTAGCCAGGATCGAACCCACGTCTTTGGCGTTGTGAGGCAGCGACTCTACCGCTGCGCCACCATGCCGCCCATTATAGAATGGGATTTGAGTGAACTTGTAGATCTTGCCTTAACGAATACCGCCCAGTGGACTTGACATCCACCATCATGAAGTGCTTTGAAAGGCTAGTTATGGAACGCATTAAATCCAGTCTACCAAGCAGCCTTGATCAACTGCAGTTCACCTAACACCGTAACAGGTCCATGGCTGTTGTCATCTCCCTGGCCATACACTCATCCTTGGAACACCTGGATAAGAAGGACACCTATGTCAGACTCTGATTTATTGACAACAGTTTGGGAGAGAGAAGATGGGTGGAATTTCCCTGCTGCATAGCTCTACGAGACTATAAATAGCTACACGATGTGTCGGCACGAAGGATTTGATAGAGGGAGTCAAACCTGTCAGATAGTCTGGTGTTTATCAAAGAGTTAGTTGGTATTGAACAGATTGGAACTGTCTGGCTCAGTTCCTTACTGAGAACTCTTAGTTTAATCAATTGCTTAGATAACTTGCTGCTTATCGTTCAACATCTCGACGAGAGAGACGGTTTATATACATCAGAAGAGTTAGTCAATGAAACCATGACATTTGGACTCCACCAGTGAAAATGTAGATAACACCAACATCTGCTGACTTGTAATTTAAGTAAGTCTTCATATTTTATTCTTAACTACAGACTCTAACAATCTCTTGACAATGGATAACACGGGTGTCACGGTGGCGCAGCGGTAGAGTTGCTGCCTCACAGCGCCAGAGTCCCAGGTTCGATTCTGGCTACGGGTGCTGTGTGCACTGAGTTTGTACGTTCTCCCCGTGACCTGCGTGGGTTTTCTCCGGGTGCTCCGGTTTCCTCCCACACTCCAAAGACGTACAGGTTTGGAGGTTGATTGGCTTCAATAAAATTGTAAATCGTTCCTTGTGCGTGTAGGATAGTGTTAGTGTGTGGGGTAATCATTGGTCCAAGCGCACTCGGTGGGCCAAAGGGCCTGTTTCCGTGGTATCTCTAAAGTAAACCAAACCAAACCGAACCGAACCAAACCAAACCAAACCAAACTAAACTGAGCTGAACTAAACCAAACCAACTGACTTCTCTTTCTCACCTTTCCTACAGAAACAATGATATCGACAATTTTTTGCCAAACATTTTCTGTAAAGGGAGAACTTTGGCGGACTGTGCTCTGGGCAATAGCTTGGACAGATGTATGGATAGGAAGGGTTTCAACGGCTATGGGCTAAAAGAGAGGCAAATGGGATGCCAACTGGGTCACCATGGACAAGATGGGCTGAAGTCTGTTTCTGTAATGTACACGCACGGTGGCGCAGCGGTAGATTTGCTGCCTTACAACGGCAGGGACCCGGTTTTGATCCCGACTACAGGTGCTGTCTGTATGGCGTTTGTACGTTCTCCCCGTGACCACGTGGGTTTTCTCCGAGATCTTCGGTTTCCCCCCACACTCCAAAGACGTACAGGTTTGTAGGTTAACTGGCTTGGTATAAGTTTCAATTATCTCTAGTGTGTGTATGATAGGGTTAATGTGCGGGGATCGCTGGTCGGCGCGGGCTCGGTGGGCCAAAGGGCCTGTTTCCACACGCTATCTCTAATGTAAACTAAACTACAGCTCCATGACTCTGTAATTGAAGTCCTCCAGTGACAGCAACATCCTTAGCAACGTATGGTCCAGTTGGTCTGCCATCTGTTGTCGAGAGATTATTAGCGTCCTTAATTAAGAATAAAATATGAAGGCTTTTACTTAAATTGCAAGTCAGCAGATGTTGGTATTATCTACATTTTCACTAGTGGCTTCCAAACATCATGGTTTCATTGACTAACACTTCTGATGCGTATAACCCGACCCTCTCGTTAAGATATTGAACGATAAGCAGCAAGACAATAAGCAATAGACAATAGGTGCAGGAGTAGGCCATTCGGCCATTCGAGTCAGCACGGCCATTCAATGTGATCATGGCTGATCATCCCCAATCAGTACCCCGTTCCTGCCTTCTCCCCATATCCCCTGACTCCGCTATCTTTAAGAGCCCTATCTAGCTCTCTCTTGAAATTATCCAGAGAACCGGCCTCCACCACCCTCTGAGGCAGAGAATTCCACAGACTCACAACTCTCTGTGAGAAAAAAAAATTCCTCGTCTCCGTTCTAAATGGCTTACCCCTTATTCTTAAACTGTGGCCCCTGGTTCTGGACTCCCCCAACATCAGGAACATGTTTCCTGCCTCTAGCGTGTCCAAACCCCTCTCATCCTTCTAAACTCCAGAGTATACAAGCCCAGCTGCTTCATTCTCCCAGCATATGACGGTCCCGCCATCCCGGGAATTAACCTTGTAAACCTATGCTGCACTCCCTCAATAGCAAGAATGTCCTTCCTCAAATTAGGGGACCAAAACTGCACACAATTCTACAATCAGTCTGAAGACGTGTCCCGACCTGAATCGTCACCTATCCACGTCCTCCGGAGATGCTGCCTGGCCGCCAAGATACTCCAGCACTTTGTGTGTTTATTAAAATAAACCAGCATCTGCAGTTCCTTGTTTCTATGATTCTAAAACCTGTTCAGAGATGTGGCCCGTGGTCTGAGGTGAAGATCGTGGTGGGTGTATGGAACAAGCTACCAGAGTAGGCAGTTGAGGCAGGGTCTATCCCAACGTTTAAGAAGCAGTTAGACGGGTACATGGATAGGACAGGTTTGGACTGATATGGTCCAAACGCAGGCAAGTGGGACTAGTGTAGCTGGGACATGTTGGCCGGTGTGGGCAAGTTGGGCTGAATTTCCACACAGTATCACGCTAGGACTCTAGAATAGAGAAGGCCACAAATGAGATCAACACAGTTTCACTCTAACTGCGGTATTTGTCTGGGTATACTGAACATTTTATGCAAATTTGCATATTAATACTTAATTGGAAGTTGTACAGGAGATCGATCTCCCAGTCTTACAGGCAGATGCAGCGAGTAGATAGAATGTGTAGGAAGGAACTGCAGATGTTGGATAGACACAAAATGCTGGATTAACACAGTCGGTCATACAGCATCTCTGGAGAAAAGGAATAGGTGACGTTTTGGGTCGAGACTCTCCTTCAGGCTCAGTTCAATGAAGGGTCTCGACTCAAAACGTCATCTATTCCTTTGCAGAGAGTAGGTCTCAGAGTAATTCCAGTTAACAGAAGTCTGTACAATTTCAGTACTTAGTTTAGTTTAGTTTAGAGATACAGCGCGGAAACAGGCCCTTCAGCCCACCGAGTCCGCACTATATATATAACCATATAACCATAACAGCACGGAAACAGGCCATCTCGGCCCTTCAAGTCCGTGCCGTACATTAAAAAAAACAATTTTTTTTAAAATTACAAATAAATACTTCCCCCTAGTCCCATCTACCTGCACTCAGACTATAACCCTCCATTCCTTTCCCATCCATATACCCATCCACTCTATTTTTAAAGGATAACATCGAACCTGCCTCCACCACTTCCACTGGAAGCTCATTCCACACAGCTACCACTCTCTGAGTAAAGAAGTTCCCCCTAATGTTCCCCCTAAACTTCTGTCCCTTAATTCTCAAGTCATGTCCCCTTGTTTGAATCTTCCCTACTCTCAATGGGAAAAGCTTATCCACGTCCACTCTGTCTAACCCGCTCATAATTTTAAAGACCTCTATCAAGTCCCCTCTTAACCTTCTGCGCTCCAAAGAATAAAGACCTAACTTGTTCAACCTTTCTCTGTAACTTAGTTGCTGAAACCCAGGCAACATTCTAGTAAATCTCCTCTGTACTCTCTCTATTTTGTTGACATCCTTCCTATAATTAGGCGACCAAAATTGTACTCCATACTCCAGAATTGGCCTCACCAATGCCTTGTACAATTTTAACATTACATCCCAACTTCTATACTCAATGCTCTGATTTATAAAGGCCAGCACACCAAAAGCTTTCTTTACCACCCTATCTACATGAGATTCCACCTTCAGGGAACTATGCACAGTTATTCCTAGATCCCTCTGTTCAACTGCATTCCTCAATTCGCTACCATTTACCGTGTATCCTCACACTCAGCGATCTCCTCACACTCACACTATCTTACACACACTAGAGACAATTTTACATTTATACCAAGCCAATTGACCTATAATTGAGTTTGGGGTGTGGGAGGAAACCAAAGATCTCGGAGAAAACCCACATGGCCATGGGGAGAACGTACAAACTCTGAACAGACAGCACCAGTAATCAGGATTGATTCTGGGTCTCTGTTGCTGTAAGACAGCAACTCTACTGCTGCACCACCGCTCATATTATTTTATATATGATCACGTGAGATACAGTGAAATCCGTTTTGAGTTACTCAGCAGGTCACATCAGTTACTCAATAGACAATAGACAATAGGTGCAGGAGTAGGCTGTTTTGGTCCTTCGAGCCAGCTCCGCCATTCAATGTGATCATGGCTGATCATCCACAATCAGTACCCCGTTCCGGCCTAATTCCCATATCCCGTGACTCCGCTATCTTTAAGAACCCTATCTAGCTCTCTCTTGAAAGTATCCAGAGAACCGGCCTCCACCGCCCTCTGAGGCAGAGAGTTCCACAGACTCACAAATCTCTGTGTGAAACAGTGTTGTGGCCCCTGGTTCTGGACTCCCCCAACATCGGGAACGTGTTTCCTGCCTCTAGCGTGTCCAAACCCTTAACAATCTTATATGTTTCAATAAGATTCCCTCTCATCCTTCTAAACTCCAGAGTATACAAGCCCAGCTGCTTCATTCTCCCAGCATATGACGGTCCCGCCATCCCGGGAATTAACCTTGTAAACCTACGCTGCACTCCCTCAATAGCAAGAATGTCCTTCCTCAAATTTGGAGACCAAAACTGCACACAATACTCCAGGTGTGGTCTCACTAGTGCCCTGTACAACTGCAGAAGGACCTCTTTGCCCCTATACTCAACTCCTCTTGTTATGAATGCCAACATGCCATTCGCTTTCTTCACTGCCTGCTGTACCTGCATGCTTACTTTCATTGACTGATGAACAAAGATCTCCAGATCCTGTTGTACTTCCCCTTTTCCCAACTTGACACCAATTAGATAATAATCTGCCTTCCTGTTTTTGCTACCAAAGTGGTTAACCTCACATTTATCCACATTAAACTGCATCTGCCATGCATCTGCCCACTCACCCAACCTGTCCAAGTCACCCTGCATTCTCATAGCATCCTCCTCACAGTTCACACTGCCACCCAGGTTTGTGTCATCTGCAAATTTGCTAATGTTACTTGTAATCCCTTCATCTAAATCATTAATATATATTGTAAATAGCTGCGGTCCCAGCACCGAGCCTTGTGGTACCCACTAGTCACTGCCTGCCATTCTGAAAGGGGCCCGTTAATCCCTACTCTTTGTTTCCTGTCTGCCAACCGATTTTCTATCCATGTCAGCACTCTACCCCCAATACCATGTGCCCTAATTTTGCCCACTAATCTCCTCTGTGGGACCTTTTTGTTTTGAAAGTCCAGGTACACTACATCCACTAGCTCTCCCTTGTCCATTTTCCTAGTTACATCCTCAAAAAATTCCAGAAGATTAGTTAAGCATGATTTCCCCTTCGTAAATCCATGCTGACTCGGACCGATCCTGTTACTGCTATCCAAATGTGCAGTTATTTCATCTTTTATGATTGACTCCAGCATCTTCCCCACCATCGATGTCAGGATAACTGGTCTATAATTCCCTGTTCTCTCTCTCCCGCTTTTCTTAAAAAGTGGGATAACATTAGCTACCCTCCAATCCACAGGAACTGATCCTGAATCTATAGAGCATTGGAAAATTATCACCAATGCATCCACGATTTCTAGAGCCACTTCCTTAAGTACCCTGGGATGCAGACCATCAGGCCCTGGGGATTTATCAGCCTTCAGTCCCATCAGTTTACCCAACGCCATTTCCTGCCTAGTGTGGATTTCCTTCAGTTCTTCCGTCACCCCAGATCCTTTGGCCACTACTATATCAGGAAGATTGTTTGTGTCCTCCTTAGTGAAGACAAATCCAAAGTACCTGTTCAATTCATCTGTCATTTCCTTGTTCCCCATAATAAATTCACCCTTTTCAGTCTTTAAGGGTTCAACTTTGCTCTTAACTATTTTTTTCCTCTTCACAAGAAGCTTTTACTATCCTCCTTTATATTCTTGGCTAGCTTATCTTCGTACCTCATCTTTTCTCCCCGTATTGCCTTTTTAGTTATCTTCTGTTGCTCTTTAAACGTTACCCAATCCCCTGGCTTCCCGCTCATCTTTGCTACTCCAGCACTTTATATGTTTTCCTCAAGATTCCTGCATCTACAATTCCCTGTATCTCCAGTGAAAAACTGTGACCACGTAGGTATTCCCAGATACTCCGGTTTTCTCCCACATCTTGAAGCCAATGCCATTTTCTTCGCTGTTGTGTGCTGGGAAAACTGCAGAGCATCCTGACCAATACAGCTCACCCCCTCCATGACACACTGGTCAACCTGAGGAGCACCTTCAGCAACAGACTGGTTCCACCAAGATGCAGCACAGAACGCCACAGGAGATCCTTCTTTCCTGTGGCTATCAAACTGTACAACTCCTCCCCCCTTCTGTCGTGGGGTAGACTGAGACTGACCCCTTCTCCCCCACCCCACCCCACTCCCCAATCTTTGCACATCCCCAATCCTTTCCACTCGTCACTTTAATTTCATGTTTGATGTATTTTGTGTTTTATGACTGTTGCCAGATCAATTTCCCTCCTGGGATAAATAAAGGTCTATTGCATCGTATCGTATTTTAATGCAGCTGCTTCAACTACTTCCTCTGACAGCTCGTTCCACATATCCAATATCCATTGACCATTATGCCGCGTAGAAGCCTGGCTCGGGGCCGGGCTGGGGCCTTGCGGGTCGGATGGAGGAGCCGGGCCTAGCAGGTTGAAGTCCGGGTCAGCTGAGCGGCCGACGGAGCCCGCGGCTGGGGCCCGGGTCAGCACCACAGAGGCGTGAAGTTGGACGTTGACATCGGCGAGGCCTCGGAGGCGATTGGGCCTTGGCAGTGTTAAAGTCTCGCGGGTCGACTCGCAGCCGATGAGAGCGTGGAGGGACCGCCATAAGGGGAGAGGGAGGAGAACAATGGAACATGGAGGGGGGGGGGACAAAGGACAATGGGGACCCGGCGTGGGGGGGCTAGGGGGCAGGGGGGGAACGGACAATGGAGGGGGGGGTGGACAAAGGACAATGGGGACCTGGCGTGGGTGGACTAGGGGGGAGGGGGGAACGGACAATGGAGGGGGGTGGACAAAGGACAATGGGGACCCAGCGTGGGGGGACTGGGGGGGAGGGGGGGAACAAAAGGTGCACCCGGCACGCTTTGTAACTTTGTCAGCGTCGTAGGTGGCTATTTTTACACATTGGGTATGCAGCAAAGCATAGTCACATATGACAAACTTCTTATCGAGTCCGCATCACAAGATTAGAAACTGTTCAGACAGAGCTGAACACACTTCTCGGCCTCTGCATATTATGGCGTCTTGGGCTTCTTGTGGTGGAGGTGGAAAGGTTGGTGGAAACAGGGCCGTGATGTGAACGCTCTCTCCTTGACCCCACATGTGACAACAAAGTATTCCTATCCTTATTCCTATTCCATTGTGAAAAAGCTGTCCGCTTTAAATATCACCGTAAACAGTTTTAGACTCTCCAACCCTGGACAAAAATAAGAATCACCATGTCCTCATGATGTTATATAAACCTCTACAGGGTCACCTCACAGCCTCGTCTGCTCTAGGGTGATCAGTGCCAGCCTCCCCAACCAACCAGATTCCCTGTTCCACCACAACAGCAGCCTGGGCTGATCCTGACCCGGGTGCTGTCTGTGTGGAGTTTGCATGTTCTCCCTGTGACCGCGTGGGTTTCCTCCTGGTGCTCCAATTTCGTCCCAAAGATCCCAGAGATGTGCGGGTTTGTAGGTGTAAAGTGCGGTAGAATCGTGGGGAGTTCCTTGGTTATCTCTTGTTCTGGCCTTTTCCTACCACAAAGTGGGTGGCCACAGTGGCGCAGCAGTAGATTTGCTGCCTTACAGCGCTTTCAGCACCAGAGACCCGGGTTCGATCCTGACTACTAGGGTGCTGTCTGTATGGAGTTTGTACGTTCTCCCCGTGACCTGCGTGGGTTTTCTCCGAGATCTTCGGTTTCCTTCCACACTCCAAAGACGTACAGGTTTGTAGGTTAATTGGCTTAGTTTGTATACTTGGTATAAGTGTAAATTGTCCCGAGTGTGCGTAGGCTTGTGTTAATGTGCGGGGATCGCTGGTCGGTGCGTACTCGGTAGGCCGAAGGGCCTGTTTCCACACTGTATCTCTAAACTGAACGAAACTACCTCTATTTTCTTCCCCTCTGCTTTCAGTCTGGAGAAAGCTCCCGACTCAAAACGTCACCCATCCTTTCTCTCCAGAGATGTTGCCTGACCCACTGAGTTACTCCAGCACTGCGTCTGTCTTCAGTGTAAACCAGCATCTACAGTTCCTTCCTACACATCTTGGGGGAAGTTGATGGGAATATGGGAAGAATAAATATGGAGTTGAGATGTAGAGAAGAAACTGCAGATGCTGGAATTTTATGTAAAACAAAGTGCTGGAGTAACTCAGCGGGTCAGGCAGCATTTCTGGAGGACGTGGATCGGTGATGTTTCGGGTCGGGACTTCTTCAGACTGATGGTTTATTGTAGGGTGAGTGTAAATGGGTGATTAATAGACAGCATGGACTCGGTGGGCTGAAGGGCCTGTTTCCATCCTTGTTTTATCATCCAGGGTCTATAATAGATGCAGAAGCCTTTTTTTGCAAGGTACTTAATTCAATCTCACATTACAATGAAGATCTATTTGCATGTGACAGCCTATAAAGTAAATAATGAGACTTCATTCATAACATCGCGCCTGGGAGTGCGGGAACGTTATAGCCAGAGACATAGTTTGCTATGTGTAATCACTTCTGTGGCACAGGAAAGATAGCAACCAATTTATACCTGGCTTCCTTCCAGAATGTACTGTGGCATGGAGTTGTTTAGAGCAGAAACTGGTCTGTCTGCCCACCTCATCCACACTGACCAAGCTGCCTACCTGTGCTAGTTTATTTTGTTACCTGTCTATGTACCCATCCAAATGCCCGTTAAACATAAATGAACCCGTCTCTACTGCTTCCTCTGGTAGCTCGTTCCATAAACTTTCCCCCCCATAGAATCAGTGTCAGAGTCGTACAGCATGGAAACAGGACCTTCAGCCCAACATGCCCACACCAAACAAGATGCCCCTTCTACACTAGTCCCACCTGCCCGCGTTTGGCCCATATCTCTCTAAACCATTCCTATCCTTGTACCTGTCCCAATGTCTTTAACTGTAAATGTTGTTATTGTACCTGCCTGAAATAACCTCTGTGGCAGCTCGTTCCATTTACCCACCACCACCACCCTCTGTGAGGAAAGGTTGCCCCTCAGCTTGATCTATTCAATCTATTAAATGGTACAAGGTGGAAACAATTACAACATTTAAAAGATAGGAACATGGATAATAAGGTCTAGTGGGGATATGGGCCAAATGCAGGCAAATGGAACTGTGTTAGGAGGACACTGTGGTCAGCTCAGTCCAGTTGGGCCAAAGCGCCTGTTTGTGAGCTGTACAAGGGCGACTACAGTGGTGCAGCGGTACAGTTGCTGTCTAAAGGGCCTGTCCCACTTACGCAACTTTTTCAGCGACAGCCGGCACCCGTCATAGGTCATTGCAGGTCGCCGAAAATTTTTAACATGTTGAAAATCCATCGGCGACCAGAACAAGGTACGACTCTTTGGGCGACTACTCACGACCATACAGACTTCACCCCGCGACATGTCGCCAGGGTGTCGCCTGTACGGTTGTGAGTAGTCTCCTCAGTCGCCCAAAGAGCCGTGGCATCTTTCTGGTCACCGCTGGATTTTCAACATGTTGAAAATTTCGGCGACCTGCAACGACCTATGACGGGTGCCGGCTGTCGCTGAAAAAGTCGCGTAAGTGGGACAGGCCCATTACAGCGCTGGCAGCGCCAGAGACCTAGGTTCGATCCTGACTACGGGTGCTGTCTGTACAGAGTTTGTACGCTCTCCCCGAGATCTTCGATTTTCTCCCACACCCCAAAGACGCACAGGTTTTTAGGTTAATTGGCTTGGTAAACGTATGTGTAAATTGTCCCTAGTGTGTGTGTAGGATTAGTGTTAGTGTACGAGGATCGCTGGTCGGTGCGGACTCGGTGGGTCGAAGGGCCTGTTCCCGAGCTGTATTTCGAAACTAAACGCAATTAAACTAAATTTGTTGACTTCATGAATCTAGTGTTCCCTCCTGTGACATTGGGCGATCAACATAGAGGAGCACTTCTACCAGACGCGTTGGGCGCACACTGCCGTTGGAAACAGGTTCCCGCTGAATAATCTCTGCAGAATGTCCCTCCCAACATCTTGGAAGATGAATGGAAACATTTGTGTCTTGGAGACACAAGGAACTGCAGATGGTAGGTCTACAAAAAAAGACACAAAGTGCTGGAGTGTCTCAGCGGGTCAGGCAGCATCTCTGGAGAACATGGATAGGTGACGTTTTGACATGGTACGGAGAAAAGCTTTTTGTTGTT
>CM075996.1:10013121-10016829 GCA_038087875.1 Malacoraja senta | reverse complement strand
AAAAACTGTGACCACGTAGGTTTTCCCAGATACTCGGTTTTCTCCCACATCTTGAAGCCAATGCCATTTTCTTCGCTGTTGTGTGCTGGGCAAACTGCAGAGCATCCTGACCAATACAGCTCACCCCCTCCATGACACACTGGTCAACCTGAGGAGCACCTTCAGCAACAGACTGGTTCCACCAAGATGCAGCACAGAATGCCACAGGAGATCCTTCTTTCCTGTGGCTATCAAACTGTACAACTCCTCCCCCCTTCTGTCGTGGGGTAGACTGACTCCCCCCACCCCCCCCCCCCCCCCCAACCTTTGCACATCCCCAATCCTTTCCACTCGTCACTTTAATTTCATGTTTGATGTATTTTGTGTTTTATGACTGTTGCCAGATCAATTTCCCTCCTGGGATAAATAAAGGTCTATTGCATCGTATCGTATTTTAATGCAGCTGCTTCAACTACTTCCTCTGACAGCTCGTTCCACATATCCAATATCCATTGACCATTATGCCGCGTAGAAGCCTGGCTCGGGGCCGGGCTGGGGCCTAGCGGGTCGGATGGAGGAGCCGGGCCTAGCAGGTTGAAATCCGGGTCAGCTGAGCGGCCGACGGAGCCCGCGGCTGGGGCCCGGGTCAGCACCACAGAGGCGTGAAGTTGGACGTTGACATCGGCGAGGCCTCGGAGGCGATTGGGCCTTGGCAGTGTTAAAGTCTCGCGGGTCGACTCGCAGCCGATGAGAGCGTGGAGGGACCGCCATAAGAGGAGAGGGAGGAGAACAATGGAACATGGAGGGGGGGGGTGGACAAAGGACAATGGGGACCCGGCGTGGGGGGGCTAGGGGGGAGGGGGGGAACGGACAATGGAGGGGGGGGGACAAAGTACAATGGGGACCCGGCATGGGTGGACTGGGGGGGTGGAGGGGGAACGGACAATGGAGGGGGGGTGGACAAAGGACAATGGGGACCCAGCGTGGGGGGACTAGGGGGGAGGGGGGGGAACGGACAATGGAGGGGGGGTGGACAAAGGACAATGGGGACCCAGCGTGGGGGGACTGGGGGGGGAGGGGGGGGGAACAAAAGGTGCACCCGGCATGCTTTGTAACTTTGTCAGCGTCGTAGGTGGCTATTTTTACACATTGCGTATGCAGCAAAGCATAGTCACATATGACAAACTTCTTATCGAGTCCGCATCACAAGATTAGAAACTGTTCAGACAGAGCTGAACACACTTCTCGGCCTCTGCATATTATGGCGTCTTGGGCTTCTTGTGGTGGAGGTGGAAAGGTTGGTGGAAACAGGGCCGTGATGTGAACGCTCTCTCCTTGACCCCACATGTGACAACAAAGTATTCCTATCCTTATTCCTATTCCATTGTGAAAAACCTGTCCGCTTTAAATATCACCGTAAACAGTTTTAGACTCTCCAACCCTGGACAAAAATAAGAATCACCATGTCCTCATGATGTTATATAAACCTCTACAGGGTCACCTCACAGCCTCGTCTGCTCTAGGGTGATCAGTGCCAGCCTCCCCAACCAACCAGATTCCCTGTTCCACCACAACAGCAGCCTGGGCTGATCCTGACCCGGGTGCTGTCTGTGTGGAGTTTGCATGTTCTCCCTGTGACCGCGTGGGTTTCCTCCTGGTGCTCCAATTTCGTCCCAAAGATCCCAGAGATGTGCGGGTTTGTAGGTGTAAAGTGCGGTAGAATCGTGGGGAGTTCCTTGGTTATCTCTTGTTCTGGCCTGTTCCTACCACAAAGTGGGTGGCCACGGTGGCGCAGCGGTAGAGTTGCTGCCTTACAGCGCTTTTAGCACCAGAGACCCGGGTTCGATCCTGACTACTAGGGTGCTGTCTGTATGGAGTTTGTACGTTCTCCCTGTGACCTGCGTGGGTTTTCTCCGAGATCTTCGGTTTCCTTCCACACTCCAAAGACGTACAGGTTTGTAGGTTAATTGGCTTAGTTTATATACTTGGTATAAGTGTAAATTGTCCCGAGTGTGCGTAGGCTTGTGTTAATGTGCGGGGATCGCTGGTCGTTGCGTACTCGGTGGCCGAAGGGCCTGTTTCCACACTGTATCTCTAAACTGAACGAAACTACCTCTATTTTCTTCCCCTCTACTTTCAGTCTGGAGAAAGCTCCCGACTCAAAACCTCACCCATCCTTTCTCTCCAGAGATGTTGCCTGACCCGCTGAGTTACTCCAGCACTGCGTCTGTCTTCAGTGTAAACCAGCATCTACAGTTCCTTCCTACACATCTTGGGGGAAGTTGATGGGAATATGGGAAGAATAAATATGGAGTTGAGATGTAGAGAAGAAACTGCAGATGCTGGAATTTTATGTAAAACAAAGTGCTGGAGTAACTCAGCGGGTCAGGCAGCATTTCTGGAGGACGTGGATCGGTGATGTTTCGGGTCGGGACTTCTTCAGACTGATGGTTTATTGTAGGGTGAGTGTAAATGGGTGATTAATAGACAGCATGGACTCGGTGGGCTGAAGGGCCTGTTTCCACCCTTGTTTTATCATCCAGGGTCTATAATAGATGCAGAAGCCTTTTTTTGCAAGGTACTTAATTCAATCTCATATTACAATGAAGATCTATTTGCATGTGACAGCCTATAAAGTAAATAATGAGACTTCATTCATAACATCGCGCCTGGGAGTGCGGGAAACGTTATAGCCAGAGACATAGTTTGCTATGTGTAATCACTTCTGTGGCACAGGAAAGATAGCAACCAATTTATACCTGGCTTCCTTCCAGAATGTACTGTGGCATGGGGTTGTTTAGAGCAGAAACTGGTCTGTCTGCCCACCTCATCCACACTGACCAAGCTGCCTACCTGTGCTAGTTTCTTTTGTTACCTGTCTATGTACCCATCCAAATGCCCGTTAAACATAAATGAACCCGTCTCTACTGCTTCCTCTGGTAGCTCGTTCCATAAACTTTCCCCCCCATAGAATCAGTGTCAGAGTCGTACAGCATGGAAACAGGACCTTCAGCCCAACATGCCCACACCAAACAAGATGCCCCTTCTACACTAGTCCCACCTGCCCGCGTTTGGCCCATATCTCTCTAAACCATTCCTATCCTTGTACCTGTCCAAATGTCTTTAACTGTAAATGTTGTTATTGTACCTGCCTGAAATAACCTCTGTGGCAGCTCGTTCCATTTACCCACCACCACCACCCTCTGTGAGGAAAGGTTGCCCCTCAGCTTGATCTATTCAATCTATTAAATGGTACAAGGTGGAAACAATTACAACATTTAAAAGATAGGAACATGGATAATAAGGTCTAGTAGGGATATGGGCCAAATGCAGGCAAATGGAACTGTGTTAGGAGGACACTGTGGTCAGCACAGTCCAGTTGGGCCAAAGCGCCTGTTTGTGAGCTGTACAAGGGCGACTACAGTGGTGCAGCGGTACAGTTGCTGTCTAAAGGGCCTGTCCCACTTACGCAACTTTTTCAGCGACAGCCGGCACCCGTCATAGGTCATTGCAGGTCGCCGAAAATTTTTAACATGTTGAAAATCCAGCGGTGACCAGAACAAGGTACGACTCTTTGGGCGACTACTCACCACCTTACAGACTTCACCCCGCGACATGTCGCCAGGGTGTCGCCTGTACGGTCGTGAGTCGTCTCCTCAGTCACCCAAAGAGCCGTGGCGTCTTTCTGGTCACCGCTGGATTTTCAACATGTTGAAAATTTCGGCGACC
>CM075996.1:10005621-10008121 GCA_038087875.1 Malacoraja senta | reverse complement strand
CTCACACACTCACACACTCACACCTGCACTCTCACTCTCACACACTCACACACTCTCACACTCACACACTCACACCTGCACTCTCACTCTCACACACTCACACTCTCACACACTCACACACTCACACTCTCACACACTCACACACTCACACCTGCACTCTCACACTCACACACTCACACACTCTCACACTCACACACTCACACCTGCACTCTCACTCTCACACACTCACACACTCACACCTGCACTCTCACTCTCACACACTCACACACTCACACCTGCACTCTCACTCTCACACACTCACACACTCACACCTGCACTCTCACACTCACACACTCACACACTCTCACACACACTCTCACACACTCACACACACTCACTCACACCTGCACTCTCACACTCACACACTCACACACTCTCACACTCACACACTCACACCTGCACTCTCACTCTCACACACTCACACACCCTCACACTCACACACTCACACCTGCACTCTCACTCTCACACACTCACACACTCACACCTGCACTCTCACTCTCACACACTCACACACTCACACCTGCACTCTCACACTCACACACTCACACACTCTCACACTCACACACTCACACCTGCACTCTCACTCTCACACACTCACACACTCACACCTGCACTCTCACTCTCACACACTCACACACTCACACCTGCACTCTCACTCTCACACACTCACACACTCACACCTGCACTCTCACACTCACACACTCACACACTCTCACACACACTCTCACACTCACACACTCACACACTCTCACACTCACACACTCACACACTCTCACACTCACACACTCACACACTCACACCTGCACTCTCACACACACACTCTCACACACTCACACCTGCACTCTCACACTCACACACTCACACACTCTCACACTCACACACTCACACCTGCACTCTCACTCTCTCACTCTCACACTCTCACACTCACACACTCACACCTGCACTCTCACTCTCACACACTCACACACTCACACCTGCACTCTCACTCTCACACTCTCACACACTCACACCTGCACTCTCACACACACACTCTCACACCTGCACTCTCACTCTCACACTCACACACACTCACACTCTCACACTCACACACTCACACACTCTCACACTCACACACTCACACCTGCACTCTCACACACACACTCTCACACCTGCACTCTCACTCTCACACTCACACACACTCACACCTGAACTCTCACACTCACACACTCACACACTCTCACACTCACACACTCACACCTGCACTCTCACACACACACTCTCACACCTGCACTCTCACTCTCACACTCTCACACTCTCACACCTGCACTCTCACACTCACACACTCACACACTCACACCTGCACTCTCACTCTCACACTCTCACACACTCACACCTGCACTCTCACACTCACACACTCACACCTGCACTCTCACTCTCACACACTCACACACTCACACCTGCACTCTCACTCTCACACACTCACACACTCACACCTGCACTCTCACACACACACTCTCACACACTCACACCTGCACTCTCACACTCACACACTCACACCTGCACTCTCACTCTCACACACTCACACACTCTCACTCTCACACACTCACACACTCTCACACTCACACACTCACACTCTCACTCTCACACTCTCACACACTCACACCTGCACTCTCACACTCACACACTCACACCTGCACTCTCACTCTCACACACTCACACACTCACACACTCACACTCTCACACACCTGCACTCTCACACACACACTCTCACACACTCACACACTCACACCTGCACTCTCACTCTCACACACTCTCACACACACACTCTCACACACTCACACACTCTCACTCTCACACACTCACACACTCACACACTCACACTCTCACACACCTGCACTCTCACACACACACTCTCACACACTCACACACTCACACCTGCACTCTCACTCTCACACACTCTCACACACACACTCTCACACACTCACACACTCTCACACTCACACACTCTCACACACACACTCACACACACTCACACCTGCACTCTCACTCTCACACACTCACACACTCTCACTCTCACACACTCTCACACACACACTCTCACTCTCACACTCACACACTCACACACTCACACACACACTCACTCACACCTGCACTCTCACTCTCACACTCACACACTCTCACACCTGCACTCTCACTCTCACACTCACACACACTCACACCTGCACTCTCACTCTCACACTCACACACTCACACACTCTCACACTCACACACTCACACCTGCACTCTCACTCTCACACACTCACACACTCACACCTGCACTCTCACTCTCACACACTCACACACTCTCACACTCACACCTGCACTCTCACACTCACACACTCACACACTCACACCTGCACTCTCACACTCACACACTCACACACTCACACCTGCACTCTCACACACACACTCTCACACACTCACACCTGCACTCTCACACTCA
>CM075996.1:9975621-10000621 GCA_038087875.1 Malacoraja senta | reverse complement strand
CAATGGGTATGAATGAGTTTTTGTGGATGTTGTTCTTAGATAGAGGGACTTTATAACAATTAACAATCAAAGTAAGAATTATCAATGGACTGGAGGCATAGAGTCATACAGCATAGAAACAGGCCCTTCAGCCCAACCCGTCCATGCTGAGCAAGATGTTTAAGAAACATTATAAAACAATCAGACAGCTAAGTGGATAGTTTAGTTTAGTTTAGAGATACAGCATGGAAACAGGCCCTTCAGCCCACCGAGTCCGTGCAGACCAGCGATCCCCGTACACTATCACTATCCTATACACTAAGGTCATAAGTGATAGGAGCATCCATTTACAATTTTACCGAAGCCAATTAACCTACAAACCTGTACGTCTTTGGAGTGTGGGAGGAAACCGGAGCACCCGGAGAAACCCACGCAGGTCACGGGGAGAACGTACAAACTCCGTACAGACAGCACCCGAGTCTCTGGCGCTGTGAGGCAGTAACTCTATCGCTGTGACATGTTTAAAGGGATATGGGCCAAACGCAGGCAGGTGGGAACTAGTATAGATGGGGCATGTTGGTCAGTGTGGGCAAGTTGGGCCAAAGGGCCTGTTTCCATGCTATATGTCTCTACGTCTAAGATGTCATGCCTAAGCTAGACCCACCTGCCTATGTTTGGCCATATCCCTTTACACCTTTCATATCCATGTACCTGTCCTAGCTTCTTTTAAATATTATTTTGAATACCCATCACCCGCTCAGTGGAAAAAGATGCCCCTCGGGTTCTGCTGAAGTTCTCGGCAAAGAAACAAAGTGCTGGAGGAACTCCGCGGGTCAGGCAGCATCTGTGGAGGGGAATAGACGGACAACATCTCGGGTCGGGATACTTCTTCAGAGGTTCAAAGACCCAGGCCCTGAAAATTCGGTCACAAATTCACAACCTATCTCCTACATCGGGGAAGAGGAGGGCTGGAGGGAGGAACAAAACGTCACCTATCGATGTTCACCAGAGATGCTGCCTGACCAGCTGAGTTACTCCAGCACTCCATGTCTGGTCTTGGATTTGGCGCTCGCCGCCAGGATAAGAGAAGGAAGAACAACACTGCCCCCTTCAGACCATTGCACTGACTGCCGCCTCGTGCTGCTTTTACAAACATAATATTTAATCTCTACAGCCTGCATGCAGTTGTAGTCAGAGAGTCGTGCAGCACAGAAACAGGCTCTTCGGCCCATATCACCCGACCAAACAAGATGCCGCATCTTGCCTGTATCATGTACCTGTCCCGTGTCTTTTCACCAGTCGTTACTTCCTCCTGCGGATTCCAAGGAATTTGTGAATGGAGAGACCACAGGGGTTGAGGGAGAATGGTCACGCCACCCCAAGATATCGCAACTGATTTTAGTGTTGTTTAGTTTAGAGATACAGCGCGGAAACAGGCCCTTCTGCCCACCAAGTCCACACCGCCCAGCGATCCCCGCACACTATCACTATCCTACACACACTAGGGACAATTTACATCTATACCAAGCCAATTAGCCTACGAACCTGTACGTCTATGGAATGTGGGAGGAATCCGGAGCACCTGGAGGAAATCCATGCAGATCACAGGAAGTACATACAAACTCCAGACAGACAGTACCCGCAGTCAGGATCGAACCCGGGTCTCTGGCGGTGGAAAGCAGCAACTCTACCGCTGCACCACCGTGCCACCCACTGAAGGTGTGGGGAATTCCAGCGATCAGGAACATCACTGCTGTGTCTTTCAATAATATCTTTCAATTCAAATAAAGGTTACACAAAACAATATCGGGTAATGTAACAATTTTGTGTAATGTAACAGGTCTTGGAAATTGGATAACTCAAGAAAATGTGCAACTTTATTAAGACGAAATGTGTAGGAAGGAACTGGTGCTGGTTTACACTGAAGACAGACACAAAATGCTGGGGTAACTTAGTGGGACAGGCACATCTCTGGAGGGAAGGAATGGGTGACGTTTCAGGTCGAGACCCTTCTTCCGACTGAGGATGGAATGTGCCAGTGAAAGAGGGAGCGTGTCAGTGCTAGAGAGAGAGAGAGAGATGAAGTGTGTCAGTGAGAGAGAGATGGAGTGAGTCAGATGGAGAGAGAGAGAGAGAGAGATGGACTGAGCCTGTGAGAGAGACTGAAGTTGTTCGATTTATGTGAGATAGTGTTGGTGAGATAGAGAATTAGGGGAGAGCACCAGAAAATGGAGAACTAGGGGAGGGAGTGGAGGAGAGGGGAGCGAGAAGTGGAGAGAGGAAGAGAGAAGGGGAGTGGGAGATCAGTAAGCAAGGTAGCTAGCTGGCTGGCTATAAACTGGATAGCTAGACTGAGCTACTTACTATATAGCTAGGTAGTCTGAAGTCTGAAGAAACCCTTCTTCAGACTTCAGTCTGAAGAAGGGTTTCGGCCCGAAACGTTGCCTATTTCCTTCGCTCCATAGATGCTGCTGCACCCGCTGAGTTTCTCCAGCATTTTTGTGTACCTTCGATTTTCCAGCTTCTGCAGTTCCTTCTTTAACACTTTGAGCTACTTACTATATAGCTAGGTAGCTAGCTAGGTGGCTATATACTGGATAGCTGTCCAGTATATAGCCTCAACCTACCTTCTTCCCATCCTGCTTCCTGCAAAGACTATCCCCTACCTCCAATACCTCCGTCTACACCACATCTGCGCCCAAGATGAGGCGTTCCATACCAGGACATCCGAAATGTCCTAATTCTTTAGGGAATGAGGGTACCCCTCTCCCATCATCGATGAGGCCCTCACTCATGTCTCCTCGGTACCCCACAGCTCCGCCCTTGCTCCCCCTCCCCCTAGTCGCAACAGAGACAGTCCCCTAGTCCTTACCTTCCACCCCTTCAGCCGTTGCATACAACACATAATCTGACATTTTCACCACTCCAAGGGGATCTCACTACGAGCCACGTTTTCCCATTTCCACACCTTTCCGCCTTCTGCAGAGACCGTTCCCTCCGCAACTCCCTGATTAACTCATCCCTCCCCACCAAAACCACTCCCGCCCCAGGTACCTTCCCCTGCAATCGCAACCTGTCCCCCTATACTTCCTATACTTCCTCCCTCGACTCTGTCCAAGGACCCCGATAGTATTTTCAGGTAAGGCAGAGGTTCACTTGCACCTCCTCCAACTCATCTATTACATCCGATGTTCCAGGTGTGGACTCCTATATATCGGTGAGATCAAGCGCAGGCCCGGCGTTTGTATCGCTGAACACCTCCGCACAGTCCACCTAAACATACCTGATCTCCCGGTTGCTAAACACTTTAACTCCCCCTCCCATTCCCACACTGACCTTTCTGTCCTGGTCCTCCTCCACTGTTAGAGGCCCAACACAAATTGGAGGAACAGCACTCCATATTTTGCTTACACCCCATAGGTATGAACATTGACTTCTCTAACTTCAAATAGGCCTTGCTTTCCCCCTCTCCTACATCTCCGACTAGTCTGTCTGTCCTCCTGATTAAATTTTACTTAGTCTGCCTCATTGTCACCTTCCTCTAACTAACAATGATCTATTCTACATTTCCTTGCCTCTCGGACCCTTTGATCGCTTGTTTTCGCACCTTTCCATAGCTCTCGTTTCTCTCTCCCTGACTCTCAGTCTGAAGAAGGGTCTCAATCCGAAATGCCACCCATTCCTTTTCTCGAAAGATGCTGCCAGACCCACTGAGTTACTGAAGCACTTTGTGTCTATCTTCAGGTAAACCAGCATCTGCAGTTCCTTCCTACCCATCTCTCTCAATTGACACACTCCATCCCCCTCTTTTCTCTCTCTCGTTCTCTCTCTCTCTCTCTCTCTCTCTGACATCTCTCACTGACATACTCCACCTCCCACTGACACAATGACACCCTCCATGTTTCTCTTTCTCTCTCCATCAATGAGACTCCATCTCGCTCTCTCACCCACAAACTCCATCTATCTCACTCACTGACACGCTCCACGCTCCACCTCCACCTCTTACCTCACTGACACTCTCTGCCATCTCCTTCACACGCACGACTCAAATACATCTCCCTCTCACTGGTCCAACTTTCACTTGCACTGACTCTCACCGACACACTCCATCTTTCTGTCACATTCCATCTCCCTCTCTTGCACTCATGCCACTGACGCTCTCTCTCAAACAATTCATTGCTTCTATATCCCCATTTAATGGTGCCCTCCCCTAATTCCCCATTTACTGGTGCCCTCCTCTAACTCACCATTTTACTGGTGCCCTCCCCTAAAGGGCCTGTCCCACGGGCGTTATTTGCGCATCATTTACGCGACATTTACGCGTCACGACGCGCAACGCACGCATCGTGACGCACGTGATACGCGCATGGTGCGCATTACACACGCATGGTACGTGGTGACGTAGGCAGTGATGTGCGGTCGCGCGCGGTGCCCCAGGAATTTGGGATGTACAAAATCTTCGCGTGCCATCTGCGTGACGCGCAAATGATGCCCAAGTGGGACAGGCCCTAAACTCACCATTTACTGGTGCCATTCCCTAACTCACCATTTACTGGTGCCCTTCCCTAATTCCCCATTTACTGGTGCCCTTCCCTAACTCACCATTTACTGGTGCCATTCCCTACTCACCATTTACTGGTGCCCTTCCCTAATTCCCCATTTACTGGTGCCCTTCCCTAACTCACCATTTACTGGTGCCATTCCCTAACTCACCATTTTGTGCTTCCATTAAATATTCCACTTCCAACCCAAAGCCCCAACTGAGGATGGAGAAGATTGAAGTGTCGAGGAAATAATTGAATGAAATACAAGGAACAACTCTCACAGCTAAGTTCTAAGATCTCAGTTCAGAAGTAGAAATAGGAACTGCAGATGCTGGTTTACAAAAAAAAAGGATGACACAAAGTGCTGGAGTAACTCAGCGGGTCAGGCAGCATTTCTGGAGAACATGGAGAGGTGGTTTCGGGCCTGAAGAAGGGATCCAACCCAAAATGTCAGGTATGCATGCATGTTCTCCAGAGATGTTGCCTGGCTCGCTGAGTTGCTCCAGGACTTTGTGTCAGATCTGTGTCAGCCGATGATGTGCTACGGATTGTCTGTCCATACAAAGTGGTGGATACACAGAGCCCTGGAATCAAAGGGACAGTAACACTTGTCGGGATACAGTTTCCTGCACGTTTTTCTTGACGGCAAGACACAATTTCCCCAGTGAGGCCAGCTTATAACGAGAAGTGAATGCGGGCAATCATTGCACCCATACATTGGAGCATGGCAATAATCCAATGCAAGAAGTAGGCGTACGAAAGAAGAGCTGTACATCATGGCGGGCCCAGAACTCGTTGAGGTGGCGGCAGAGAGGTACAAAGTAAGGCCTTTGAAGAAGGGTCTCAACCCGAAACATCACCACCTGAAACGTCACCACCTATGCATGTCCTCCAGAGATGCTGCCTGACCTGCTCATTTATTCCAGCACTTTGTATGCCTTTTATTCAATGTAACAATCTTTTTTAGTTTAGTTTAGAGATACAGCACGGCAACAGGACCAGCGATCCCCGCATCCTACACACTCTAGGGACAATTTATATTTTAACCAAGGCGATTAACCTCCAAACCTTTACGTCTTTGGAGTGTTGGAGGAAACCGAAGATCTCGGAGAAAACCCACGCAGGACACGGGGAGAACGCAGAAACTCCGTAGAGACAGCACCCGTGGTCGGGATCGAACCCGGGTCTCTGGCACTGTTAAACGCTACCGCTGCGTCCACTGTGCCGCCCTGTCTGTGCAAAAGGAACCTTAGCCTTTAAAACCAGGGGTACAGGATCTGTTAAGAACGTTTTCTTACAAACAGGTTAGAAGATTATACGTGGCACCAGAGTGTGGCGATTCTGCCTGCTAGTCCCAGAACAAGACCTACTGTCATCCACTAGAATCAGTCCACTCATTTAAATCTCTATTCTTTCACACAGAGAGTTGTGAGTCTGTGGAATTCTCTGCCTCAGAGGGCGGTGGAGGCTGGTTCTCTGGATGCTTTCAAGAGAGAGTTAGATAGAGCTCTTAGGGATAGCGGAGTAAAGGGATATGGAGAAAAGGCAGGAACGGGGTACTGATTGTGGATGATCAGCCATGATTACATTGAATGGCGGTGCTGGCTCGAAGGGCCGAATGGCCTACTCCTGCACCTATTGCCTATTGACACCCTTACTAATCAAGAACCTATCCATGTCAATTTATAAAGACCTGCAGTGTTTATTTAAATCCTAAGCATCGACACACTCTTTTGGAATGAGCCGGCCTCACTGACGCAAAGGTGGGCTGTTTCGATGGCAGCAATGGCTCCCCCCAATGAACCATTGGATTCTATGCCCGCTCTGAATAGATGGTGGAATGTCACCCTTCCTGACAGCCTCAGATACGCCTGTACCAACAGTTATCGAAGCAGACGTAAGATCGGCCTTCTTGCGGGTGAATCCGTAGAAATCAACTGGCCCGGGCTGAGTCCCTGGCCATGTCCTCGGGACCTGTGTGGGATCAGCTGGGCAGAAAGATTCACAGACGTCTGAAGAATACAAAGGTATGGGATGTAATGCTGAGGATTTATAAGGCACGGTCAGACCACATTTGGTGTAGTTTGGGCCCCATATCTGAGGGAGGCGTTGAAGAAAGTCCAGAGGAGGTTTACGAGAATGATCCCAGGAATGATTGGGTTGACATATGATGAACCTTTGAAAAACACTGGGCCTGTATTCGCTGGCGTTTAGGAGGATGAGTGGGTACCTCATTGAAACTTACCGTATAGTGAAAGGCCTGGATAGAGTGAATGTGGAGAGGATGTTTCCACCAGTGGGAGAGTCTTGGACCAGAGGCCATAGACCCAGAATATACAAACGTACCTTTAAACAGTGTAAGAAAGAACTGCAGATGCTGATTTAAATCGAAGCTAGACACAAAATGCTGCAGTAACTCAGCGGGACAAGCAGCATCTCTCGAGAGAAGGAATGGGCAACGTTTCGGGTCGAGATCCTTTTTCAGACTGATGTCAGGGAACGGGGCGGGACAAAGAATGTAGGCGGAGACAGTAAGACTGGTGGGAGAACTGGGAAGGGAGAGGGGATGGAGAGATGGAAAGCAAGGGCTATCTGAAGTTAAAGAAGTCAAGGTTCATATCGCTGGGGTGTAAACTACCCCAGCGAAATATGAGGTGCAGTCTTTTCAGGTGAGGCAGAGGTTCACTTGCACCTCCTCCAACCTCATCTACTGTATCCACTGTTCCAGGTGTCAACTTCTGTACATTGGTGAGACCAAGCGCAGGCTCGGCGATCGTTTCGC
The DNA here is from genome assembly GCA_038087875.1 of Malacoraja senta. Taxonomy (NCBI): domain Eukaryota; kingdom Metazoa; phylum Chordata; class Chondrichthyes; order Rajiformes; family Rajidae; genus Malacoraja; species Malacoraja senta. The sequence continues at coordinate 9,993,316 of CM075996.1, read as the reverse complement.
TGAACACCTCCGCTCCGTCCGTCTTAACCTACCTGATCTCCCGGTGGCTCAGCACTTCAACTCCCCCTCCCATTCCCAATCTGACCTTTCTGTCCTGGGCCTCCTCCATTGTCAGAGTGAGGCCCAGCGCAAATTGGAGGAACAGCACCTCATATTTCGCTAGTTTACACCCCAGTGGTGTGAACATTGACTTCTCTCCATCCCCTCCCCCCTTCCCAGTTCTCCCACCAGTCCTACTGTCTCCAACTACATCTATCTTTGTCACACCCCCTCCCCTGACATCAGTCTGAAGAAGGGTCTCGACCCAAAACGTCACCCATTCTTCTCTCCAGAGATGCTGCCTCACCCGCTGAGTTACTCCAGCATTTTGTGTCTACCTTTAAACAGGACATGAGGAGGATTTACTTTAACCAGAGGGTGGTGAATCTGTGGAATTCATTGCCACAGACGGCTGTGGAGGCCAAATCACTGAATATTTTTATGGTGGAGATTAACATGTACTTGATTAGTAAGGGCATCAGGGGTTATGTGAAGAAGGCAGGAGAATGGGGTTGAGAGGGAAAGATAGATCAGCCATGATTGAACGGCGGAGTAGACTTGATGGGCCAAATGGCCTAATTCTGCTCCTGGAACTTATGAAGTGGGTCAGACATCTCTGGAGGAAAAGGATGGATGATGTTTTGAGTCTGGACCCTTCTTCCTGAAGGAATGTTGGCTGCCCTAGGGAGGTAGTGTTACGTCAATAGGGGGGGGGGGGATGTTTTTTTTGGGGGGGGGTTAATGGGCCGGGCAACATCCATAACTCTCCACAACTTATTATCTTAGATTTCTTTCAGGCTGCACATCAACCACGCCTGCTTCTGGGCTTTAACGTTGCATCCCAAACTATCCTACTCCCAATCCTTCTGTACAAGGAACACTGCAGTCAGAAGCGGCAAACTGCAGTCCTGATCAAGGTTCTGTCATAAGGTCATGAGTTATAGGAGCAGAATTAGGCCATTCGGCCCATCAAGTCTGCTCCACCATTTCATCATGACTGAGCTATCTTTCCCACTCAACCCCAATCTCCTGCCTTCTCACAAGCCCCGACACCCGTACTAATTAAGAATCTATCAAATCTCCGCCTTAAATATATCCATTAACTTGGCCTCCGCAGCCTTCTGTTGAAATGAATTCCAGATTCACCACCCACTGACTAAAGAAATTCCTCCTAATTTCCTTTCTAAAGGTATGTCCGTTTATTCTGTGGCCTCAGGTCCTAGACTCTCCCACTAGTGGAAACATCCTCTCCACATCCACTCTATCCAGGCCTGTCAACTGCTATAATAGGACAGCTAAGGTTCCTGTGTTAAACCCGAGCACTGCTTCATACAACTGGACTTTCCCTCATTCCTAGATCCAAAATGGCAACTATTTTGTTGTGGTGCCCTCTCCAGAACCTGAATATAAAAGGCCAAGACCAACTACATTTGATTAAAGTGCTGATGGAACTCAGCGGTCAGGCAGCATATCTGGAGGGAATTGACACATGACATTTTGGATTGGGGCCCATCTGTAGTGGCAGATTATTATGTCGTTCAAGGAATTTTTCCTCTAGTCAGAGTGTGAGTGGAAGAGTGCGAGAGTGTGAGTGCAAGTGCGAGAGTGAGTGCGAATGCGAGAGTGAGTGCGAGTACGAGTGTCTGGTAAGGAGATAGTTTCTTACGCATCCATGAGCTCTCCACGAGACATTCAATGCCGTCGAAAGATAAATCTTCAAAACAGTCTCTTGATTTAATAGTTTCTTTATTGTTAAAGTAAAAACAGTAAGATATTCATCCAAACTTCTTCTTGTTTAAGTACATTATGATCTTAATCGTAGTCAAACTCATGCATGGATGAACTCCAGGGATGAACTCGTGCATGGTCGAAAGCAGTGCCTTCTCCGCCATGCTTCCTCCGAACCAACTAAAAACTACTAGCGTGTCTGCGTGAACATCCCAGCCACAAACACGCCTCCAACTACGTAATAAATCCCATAATTACAGGCAGATTTAAAGGTGACTGGTTATAGTTTATGACATACTGAGTTAAGCTAAATGGCTACTACACCATCTTCAGACTGATTGTAGCGGGGGGGGGGGGAAAGAAGGCTGGAAACGAGAGGAGGGGGCAAGTGATAGGTGGATAGCCTGGAAAGTGATAGGTAGATACAGGTTTGGGGGGGTTGATTGGCAGATGTGTGGAGCAAGTGACAAGGCTAGAGAATAAAAGGAGACAAAAAGGTGCCAGATAAAAAGAAGTGAAATATAAAGGCAGAGGGATAGAGGTGGAAGGGGACTACATTTGAATGTTGGTCTTTCCCCACATTGATTGTAAAGCAATCAGCTCCTCCAGCCATTTCCCATTAAATCACAATTAGAAAACCCCTTAGAGACAAACTTAATTTGAAACTGGCAAAATGTTTAATGTATATATCAGTTCTATCGTGCACTGTGTTATTTTACAAGCTTCACCGGAATTGGAGTTGGAAAACACTTCCAAAGAAACCCGATTGAAGATCAACATTTGTTATGTTATGTCTGAAGAAGGGTTTCGGCCCGAAACGTTGCCTATTTCCTTCGCTCCATAGATGCTGCTGCACCCGCTGAGTTTCTCAGCATTTTTGTGTACCTTTGTTATGTTATGTTGAATTCTATCACAAAATTCCCCATTTGATTTTAAAGTTCACTCTATTCTCAATCCCACCCCCACTCCCACATGGGTCATTTTTTATTGGTCATCGACATACAAGTCCATCACTGACTTTCCGGCACGCTTAGCTTCACAGCCTTTCTGGATTTTCCGTTTTGCCTCTGAGAGGAGTCCAACGGGAGCAGAACAGTCTGCCTCGGCCACCAGGGAGTCACGATACCGGTCCATAAAGTCAGCCTCGGACTTTGGCTACGGGAACGGATCTGCCGGCTCCGAGGCAGAGCCGGAGTTCCAGAGTCCAGAGGTTATTTCAACCCACTGATCGGCGCAAAAGTCCTGATAAGGTCGAGATCGGCCGCCTCAACCAGCCTAGGCGGCACATTTTCGGGGGTCTTCTGGGGGGGGGGGGGATTTCAAGTGTGCTCTGGTGATTTTGTCTAGATTAAAGGAGGTGCCAGACCACCAGTTACCGGAAAGTCGGTGGTGGACCTGTTCTAGTGTTGCTCTATACATTCTGTACATGGCATTCATGGTGCCTGGTGGTGAAACCACCAAGTCCACCCCATGCACATTCACCACCCAATGTCTCAAAGCAAACAAAGTTAAGATGAATAATTCCAAATTCATTCATTGAAAAATGGGCCTTGGAAGCATTTCAAAACACATTTGAAATTTAAATATCAAATGAAGTTCGATATATAAAGTAGGTTCGAGTTGGGTAGCTTCAGAAGCTGAGGTTGGAGATGCCCATTGGAGATACACTGTTTAGCTTTCGCTGCCTCAGTCTTGAAGGAAGGTCTAATCAATGAGCTGAGAGCAAGGGCTGAGACTCCCGGGACCAGTCCGGCTGCAACCTTCAGCATCTGAAGGAGTCTCTTGGCTATCGCCGCTCTTCTCTCGGTGGACTGAAGAAATGGAAATGAGGAAAAGGTAAAGTCACTCGAGCCCAACTGAACTCTCCTGGCAAACAGAAAGAATATTAGACATTCCACAACTTGTACAATGAGTCCTGATGCTGCCCAGGTTCAGGGGCTGATTGAACATTGAATGTAGAGCGCAGGAACAGCCTTTAGCCCACAATGTCTGTGCCGTGCACAGTGCCAAGACCACCTCTTATCTGCCTGCACGTGATCCATGTCCTTCCATTCCCTGCATATCCATGTCCCTATCCAAAAGTCTCTGAAATTACACTATCATGTCTGCCTCCACCACCATCCATGGAAGCGTTTTCCAGACACTTGTGTAAAGTAAAAAAACTTGCCCCACACATATCCTTTAAACTTTCCCCTTGCCATCTTAAAACTGTGCCATTTAGCAGTTGATATTTTCATCCTGGGAAAAAAAGATTCTATCCGTCTATCCTATCTATGCCTCCCATAATTATATATACTTTTATCAGGTCTCCCCTCAACCTCTGGCGTTCCAGTGTAAACAGCCCAAGTCTGTCCAACCTCTCCCTGCAGCTAACACCCCTTAAATCCAGACAGCATCCTGGTAAACATCCTCCTCACCCTTTCCAAAGCCTCCATATCCTTCCTGGAATGGGACAAGCAGAATTGCACGCAATACTCCAAACCTGGACGAAACTAAGCTGCATGGTGACTTCCTGACTCAATGCCCCAACCAATGCATGCAGCATACATATTTGGTCTTCACTACTCTACCTTAGTTGCACTTTATGAAGACCCTTATTCCATCTCACTGCATCATCTCCAAGCAGTGCTACTCCTCATCTGATTTGAATCCTTTCTCCAATAGAGTAGAACTCTGCTATCAAGATGCAATGACAATCTCATGGCTGGTTCATAGGTTCTAGGAGCAGAAATAGGCCATTTGGCCCATCAAGTCTACAAGACCATGCAATCATGGCTGATCTATCTTTCCCCCTCAACCCATTCTCCTGCCTTCTCCCCATAACCCCGGACACCCGGACTAATCAAGAATCTGTCAATCCTCGCCTTAAAAATATCCATCGAGGGCTTCCACAGCCTTCTGTGGCAATGAATTTCACAGATTCATCACCCTCATTACCCTAAAGAAATTCCTCCCATTATCCTTTCTAAAGAGCTCTGGTGTAATCCCTACCCCCATCCCTACCCTATATTGGAAAAGTCTATATATCTTCAATCTTATACTAAAATATTCAGGTTTTGACCAACGAGCCAGGTCTTACTGAGGAAAGGTAACTGACTTATTAAACATTGCAAGCTTTCAGTTCTGAATGCAAACTAAATGTCCCCTTAGTTCATTTCTTCTCTTCAAAGACATCTTTACATTGCACTGATGACAACAAGTAAACGGGTTTCACCTTTTGCAACGGCACGGTGGCGCAGTAGTACAGTTGCTGCCTCACAGCGCCAGAGACCCGGGTTCGATCCTGACTAAGGGTGCTGTCTGTACGGAGTTTGTACGTTCTCCCTGTGATCGCGTGGGTTTACTCTGGTTTCCTCCCACACTCCAAAGACATGCAGGTTGGTAGGTTAATTGGCTTGGTAAAATTGTAAATTGTTCCTCTGTGTGTAGGATAGTGCAAGTGTATGGGAATGGCTGGTCGGCACGGACCTGATGGGCCGAAGGGCCTGTTTCCGAGCTGTATCGCTCAAGCTAAAAACTGAGGCTGATGCTCTTTCTGATCAGAATTGAGATCAATACCCATTTCATTCTCAGATTAGTTTTGTTTATTGTCACGTGCACCAAGCTTCAACGAAAAGCTTTTGCAGCTGCATTATAGTTATAGCAGGGAGATTCATCATGCAGATTCCCCTGTTGTTGTTGGACATGATAGCACCCCACTCCATGCATCCCTGCAGCACTGAAGCTGAGGGTCCAGAACAACCCAGCTTCCCAGATTGGAGCTGGAAGACAGCACCATCACAAACCAGAAGGTGGCAACACATTTTGGGAGAGAGTTCAGTTTGCCAGTGATCAAAAGGAAACTCTCAGAATAGCCACAAAATGCTGGAGTAACACAGCAGGACAGGCAGCAGGAATGGGTGATGTTTCGGGTTGAGACCCTTGTTCGGATTGATCAGTCTGACCCATTCCTTCTCTCTAGAAATGCTGCCTGTCCCGCTGAGTTAATCCAGCTTTTTGTGTCTATCTTCGGTTTAAACCAGCATCTGCAGTTCCTTGCTGCACTCTCAGAATAGTGCTGGTTTCTCACACGAGCTGAAGCCAGGAAGCACTGCTTCCCTACGACTATCACCACCTGCGTCATCAGCCATGTGGCGTTAAAAATCAAAAACAAGTTTTATTCAACCTTTAAAGCTCAACACTACACTTCTATATACACTTCTCAGCCAGATTCGGAAACACAGAATGGGTGAAAGACACTTGAAGACAAGGCACAGAGATACTCCAAAAGTGGAAATGACACTGTTCATATAGAACAGAAGCGCCACAGCTAACATGCCACAGTCATTTTCATAACTACTCATACCTCAAGCTCAGCAGGAATTAGAGGGCTCAAGTAGGAATCTGCCAGTTGCTTCAGAGTGTACATCTCCACTACCTGGTGTTTAACAGACTTGTCTATGGCAAAAAAACAGAAACATCAGAATTACTTACACAGTACAGCACAGAAACGCCGTTGATCCATAATGTCAGTGTCAAACATGATAATAGATTATAATGAATCTCCTCTGCCAGCACGTGATCCGTATTTCTCCATATCCACGAGCCTTTCTAAGAGCCTCTTAAGTGGCACTAGTGTATCGGTTTCCACCAGCGTCTCTGACTGCTCGTTCCAGGCACCCTCCACTGTCCTGCTGATCTTTGCTCCTCTCACTCTGGAAAAAAGGTTTTGACTGTCTGCTCTTGTCTATGACTCATAATTTTACATCCTTCTATAAGGTCTCCCCTTCAATCCAGGTTTGTCCAACCTCCTATTACCTAACGCCCTCTAATCCAGGCAGCATTCTGGTCAACCTCTTCCAAATGCCTTTACAATCCTCCACATCATTCCTGCAATGACTCTCGGCTGCACTGCTGCAGATACATGGAATGGGGCGCGATCATTTACATCAACACGGCAATCTGCATGAAGAATCTCCCTGATGTAACTATAATGCTCCTGCTTAAGCTTTCACCAAACCACGGTACACGGGACAATAAACTAAACAGAGAATGAAATAGGTATTTAGTTTTAGTTTGTAGCTTGAGAGACACAGCATGGAAACAGGCCCTTTGGTCCACCAAGTTCACGCTGACCAGCGATCCCTGCACACTAACACCATCCTACACACACTAGGAACAATATATAATTTTAACAAAGCAATAGTGACCAGAACAGCAAGTAATACCCCAAATGCAGCCCTACCCAAGTCTTTTAAAGCTTAGAACATTGAACAGAATAACACACAAAAAGTCCCTTCAGCCCACATTATGACTTTCTAACGCTTATACTCAATGCCCCAATGAGGATAAACACTTTTTCTCACAGAGTTGTGTCTGTGGAATTCTCTGCCTCAGAGGGCGGTGGAGGCCGGTTCTCTGGATACTTTCAAGGGAGAGCTAGATAGGGCTCTTAAAGATAGCGGAGTCAGGGGATATGGGGAGAAGGCAGGAACGGGGTACTTATTGGGGATGATCATCCATAATCACATTGAATGGCGGTGCTGGCTCGAAGGGCCGAATGGCCTACTCCTGCACCTATTGGCTATTGTTGCAATGCTAAATCCCCATGTGAATACTTTCCCTTACAGCTGTGGAGATATACTTCATGACTACACTCTGGACCTCCCACCATTAATCTTCAGTCAGCAGTGAACACAACTTTACACACACCATGATCCTACTGCTGTACATAGTGCTCTCCAACCCATCCTGCAGAATCTGACCTTCACCTGTGCTTCATTGTCCACCCTGTAAACTCACTTTCTCACCAAACCCGACTAAACCTAAATTCGACACAAAATGATGGAGTAACTCAGCGGGTCAGGCAAAATCACTGGGGAAACGGTGACGCTTCGGGTTGAGACCCTTCTTCAGACTGAGTCGCTGAGTTACTCCAGCATTTTGTGTCTATCTTTGGCGTAAACCAGCATCTGCAGTTCCTTCCCACATTTTGTCCATTCCCCTACAAAATCGCTCAGTCTGAAGAAGGGTCTCGACCTGAAACGTCACCTATTCCTTTTCTCCAGTGATGCCGCCTGACCTGCTGAGTTGCTCCAGCATTTTGTGTCTATCTTCGCCAGAAATCAGCATCTCCAGTTCCTTCCTACACATTTAATCCAAATTTGATTTTGGGTCACTGTCGAATTTCAAGATTAGATTTAAATCTAATTAGATTATTTGTGATCAACAACACGGTGGGTTAGTGTTAGAGCTATTGCATTAGAGCACCAGAGACCGGGGTCGATCCTGACTACGGGTGCTTGTCTGTACAGACTTTGTACGTTCTCCCTGTGACCTGCGTGGGTTTTCTCCGAGAACTTCGGTTTCCTCCCGCACTCCAAAGACGTACAGGTTTGTAGGTTAATTGACTTGGTATAAATGTAAAATTGTCCCTAATGTGTGTAGGATAGTGTTAATGTGCGGGTATCGCTGGTCGGTGCAGACTCGGTGGGCCGGAGGGCCTGTTCCCGCGCTGCATCTCTAAACTAAACTAAATTGATTATTTTTGCAACCCTGAACCAGGAGTCAGCTTCGTCCACGGTTAAAAGGAACTTGAAGGTGAGTCTAAAAACTGTCCCAGTGTGCTGGCGATGGAAGATCTGGCTTGAGGAGTACAAGAGACAGGGAAAGGAGAGCAGGGAGTTGCACATGAGTGCCGCACCAGGAATTCAAATCATTTCCATCGCTCTGAACTTACCCCCAACGGCAAGAAAGCAAACTTTTCCAAGGAAGAAGTTCACATCGACATAGGCCAGTGACGATCTCACAACTTCAACACTGAAATATAAAAACAAAGCCCCGTGTACAATTTCCTTTGATTATGCTTGCCATTTACACAGGGCAGGAGAGAGAACCTGTACAATGGTGCTAAATATTGCACAGTAATGCTGTTTTATTCTGATGTTAGTGCCTAGCTTGTGTAAAAGGAGGGCCACATATTTTTAAGATGTTACCTGCCAACCACCGTTGGATTCATTCCCCATGTTTATGTTGCTGTTAAGCATGAAAGCCATTGCTGCCAGCAGTGTTATAGCAAATGCTCATTTTCTTAGCATCTTTATCACAATTTCTTTTTTGCTGAATTGTTAAATAGAGAAGTTGCCCTATTGTTCACAGTTTTGCTGTTAGAATACGAAATGAGAATTTGCCGCTTACTGCGCACCAATACCAACGCTCAAAATGTGGATTGCAAGTATGTTGGATACCGCACATCTTGAGGAAATGCGATTCCTCCTAATAGATAAATTTGACCAATTCATAACGAGTTGGTCTCCATTTGTCGTCTTTTTGGAAACATATGGTGCAACACAGGTGTAAAAGCTAATCCGTGATTGGGTGAGGGATGGTCAAGATTATAAATGATCTCCTTACTTCTATTTTCTTTTCTTCTCTTTTCTTCTTTTACTCTCTTCTTCTATTTTCTATGTCTTAACTTTCTTTTTTCACTCTCTATTTTTCTTTTTCACACACCTTATATATCTCACATATTTCTATTTTTCATTATCTAACTTTTTTCTTTTTCTTCTTTATTACAAAAAAATTGTTAAATAAGCTGTACATAAAAGGTATTATGAAAATATGATTGTATACAATTGTACTTACTTCTAATAAAATTAAAATATATATTTTTTTAAATTAAAAAAAAAACTCTCCACCTGCGCAGGGTAATAATTAGGACAAGCACTCAAACACATTGTGAATGAGAAAACTGAAACGCCATCGTTAGTTAATCTCGGCACAAATCAATACAAAGGTTGTCATAGGTTATGGGGAGAAGACAGGAGAATGGGGTTGACAGAAAATGATAGATCAGCCATGGTTGAATGGCGGAGTAGACCTACAATTCCCCAAGATAGATGCCATGATTAAATGAAGACTTGATGGGATGAATGGCCTAATTCTGCACCTATAACTTATCATATCATATACCTATTAAAAGTCTGATCTTGTGTGTGTGTGTGTTCGTGTGTGTGTGTTCGTGTGTGTGTTCGTGTGTGTGTGTGTGTGTTCGTGTGTGTGTGTCCGTGTTTGTGTGTGTGTGTGCGCGTGTGTGTGTTCATGTGTGTGTTCGTGTTCGTGTGTGTGTTTGTGTGTGTGTGTGTGTGTGTATGTTCGTGTGTGTGTGTGTGTGCGTGCTTGTGCGTGTGTGTGTGTTCGTGTGTGTGTGTTCGTGTTCGTGTGTGTGTGTGTGTGTGTGTTCATGTGTGTGTGTTTGTTTGTGTATAATCACATCTTCTCAAAAAAACTACACGCCAACGGTAAAGTGTTTACATATTCCGGTAGAGATTTTCCCCCTGGAGTCTGAAATCGCCTTATCTGAAAAATTCATACTTTATTTCTCCAGTTATTAATGAAAATGTTCAAAAATCTGAAAAGACTGGAAAAAAAGCCGCTGTCTTCTTGCTTGCGCTGCGAGTGACATTACCCCCCCCCCCCCCTCCCCCCGACCACTCCGCCGTACTCGGGCCCTGTCGCCTGCAGCCGCGACCCACCAGCCGGGAGTATTGCGTTGGGGAACCAGCCCTCCCCTGTGACGACGCACCCCCCCTCCCTCTCTGCCCCCCACGCCTCCTATGGGGGGGACGGGTAGGGGATGGGTGCGTTGGGGGACCAGACCCAACGGGTCTGCACTTGGTCTAGTGGACTTATGAAAGCGACACTTTCAACAGAGAAATACTACATTAACCAATTCCAACAGTTTAGTGTACTGGGTCTCATATATTAAAACTGAAATATCATACTGCATTCAACATCTTACAATTGATGTAATTTTGCTTAATTTAACATAGAAATTAAAATTGTACAGCAGAGGAACACGCCTTTCAGCCCACCATGTCCGCGCCAAACATGATGTCGTCAAACTAATCTCCTCTGCCTGCGTGTGATCCATATCTACCCATTCCTTGCATAGCCATGTGCCTATCTAAAAGCCTCAACAACAACATTATCATTTCTGCCTCCACCGCCACACTGGTAGTGCTGCACCCCTGTATGAACCTCAAGTTATTAATTGTATCAGTCTTGGCTTGATGATAGAACTTCTGTACATCAAAGGGACATGGTATCAAGATCTCAAAGTACTTTACCTAGGCTGACGACAGTGCACTGACGATAGAAATGCACAGCACTAATTAAACACCAGTAACTCTCCTCTGGCTGACATTCAATGCCAACTACTTATTTAACCTAACATTATTTATACTATATAGAAACTGCAGATACCAGTTTACAAAAGAAGACAGAGTGCTGGAATAACTCAGCAGGCCAAGTAGCATATCATGAAAACATGGATAGTGACGTTTCGGGTCAGGAACCTTCAGACTGTTTGTAGGCATGGGAGAGGGTGGGGGGGGGGGGGGAGGGTTAAGAAAGTTGGAAGAGAGGGGAAGGTCAAAGCTAGGCAGATGGACAGATGGTTTGGGCAAAGGCCAGAGAAGAAAACACAGAAGGCGGGAGACAAAGGGATTGAGATGCTTGAAGAGAGAATGTAGGTGGGAGGGGAGAACATGTATTGGTGCGAGTCCAGTGGGGCACAGGGGAGGAGGGGATGGGGAAGAAGGGTGGGTTTATATGGGAGAAGAGGGGAGGGGAGAGTTATGGAGTTATCTAAAATCTGGAGAATTCACTGTTTATACAGATGCTGCTATACAGATATTTCCCTCAAGATTCCAGCATCTGCAGCTCTTAAATGATTTCATTGGTTTCGACCCGAAACGTCACCCATTCCTTCTCTCCAGAGATGCTGCCTGACCCGCTGAGTTACTCCAGCATTTTGTGTCTACTGCCCAGTCCATCACGGGTACTGACCTCCCCACCATCGAAGGGATCTAAAAGAGTCGCTGCCTCTAAAAGGCAGACAGCATCATCAGAGACTCCCTCTTCTCTCCTCTCTCATCGGGCAAACGGTATAGAAGCGCAAAAACGTGCACCTCCAGAATCAGGGACAATTTCTTCCCAGCTGTTATCAGGCAACTGAACCATCCTACCAACAGCTAGAGAGCAGTCCTGAGCTACTATCTACCTCATTGGTGACCCACAGGCTATCTTTGATCGGACTTTACTGGACTTGATCGTGCACTAAACGTTATTTCCATCTCAATTAAATATCAGGTATCTGTACACTGTGGACGGCTCGATTGTAATCATGTATTGTCTTTCCGCTGACTTGTTAGCATGCCACAAAAAGATTTTTATTGTACCTCGGTACACGTGACAATAAACTACACGCAACTTAAACTCAACTAATCCCACTGCTGCCATCGGGAAGAAGGTATAGGACAACCTGAAAACTGTAATGTCCAGGTTCAGGAACAACTTCCTTACAACCATTAGGCTATTAAATACTACAACCTCCAAAAGGGCTCAGAACTCTATAGTTCTAAATGAGACATCATTTTTTACTTTGCACTACTATTGTCTATTTATTTGTCGGTTTGCTTTATGTTATATATACTGAACTTTTTTGTCGTTGATTATTATAGTTTTCACAGTGTAATATATTTACACATATGTTGTATTGCTCCAAGCAAGAATTTCATTGTTCTGTTTCGGGACATTACACAAAAACACTCTTGACTAATACAATCTTAAAGGACTCTAGATAACAAGTTATTACTTCATTAGGTTTTGTTCCAACAAAAGGTTATACAGTATTCTAAAAATAATCCATTAAGTTAGATGCATTAGCTGAAGAAACTCTAAGTGCAAACTGATGAAGAGTTCCCACTTCCTCTGTTAACAACGCAATTGAGATAAAATGATGACACAAGGAACTGCAGATGCTGGAATTTTGAGCAGAATAGCATAGCCATGCAGCAGTAGAGCTGCTGCCTTACAGCGCCAGAGACCTGGGTTCGATCCTGACTACGGTTGTTATTCGTTCAGTCTTTGTACGTTCTCCCTGTGATCGTGTGGGTTTTCTCCGGGTGTTCCGGGTTTTCCCCCACACTCAAAGACATCCAGGTTTTTAGGTTAATTGGCTTCTGCAAAAAAAAAGTCCCTGGTGTACGGGGTGATCACCGGTCGGCGTAGACTCGGTGGGCTGAAGGACCTGCTTCCACGATGTATCTCTAAACTAAATATTGCTCTCAATGAACTGTGCAATAGAACACAGCATCATTTTAAATCAAACACACAAACTGCTGGAGTAACTCGTTGGGTCAGGCAGCATCTGTGGAAGGGATGGATAGGCCTATCTATACCCTCCAGAGATGCTGCCTGGCCTGCTAAGTTCCTCCACCACCGTGTATTTTGATCTAAAATAATGCTGTGTTCATGATCAATATGTCGAGTTACATTGGAAGACTTGGACCTTTCTCATCAGGGGTACTAATTTTAGATCATATTGAATGGCGGTGCTGGCTCGTAGGGCCATATAGAAACATAGAAACATAGAAAATAGATGCAGGAGTAGGCCATTCGGCCCCTTCGAGCCTGCACCGCCATTCAATATGATCATGGCTGATCATCCAACTCAGTATCCTGTACCTGCCTTCTCTCCATACCCCATGATCCCTTTAGCCACAAGGGCCACATCTAACTCCCTCTTAAATATAGCCAATGAACTGGCCTCAACTACCTTCTGTGGCAGAGAATTCCACAGATTCACCACTCTCTGTGTGAAAAATGGTCTACTCTTGCACCTATTTTGCTATGTTTCTATCAGCTTACAATATCACCAGATGCAAATGGTGACACACTACTAGGGGATAATCGTGAATCTGTGCATACCATGAACTGTGCAATGTAGCACCATCTGATTTGAACAATGGGATCAAAGATGCCTTGGTTTTAAAGATCACTCCAGCTCACCTGTGCTGACTACGCACATCTATTAGGAACACGATGAGGTCGATTCGAGGCCGGGTGTGCTCATTTTCCACCGGTAATGGCAGACATTTTGCTAAATGGCTGAAAAAAATAATGCAAGATAATAATGCAAAATATAATGGAAGATATCCCGTAAAACACAAGTTTACCTTACTGAATATTTTCTCAGTGAAAAGACAAAGACTGAATTGACTTAAAGAAAACTAATGCCACATGGTGGTGCAGTGGTAGAGCTGCTGCCTTACAGCGCCAGAGACCCCGGTTCGATCCTGACTACGGGTGCCTGTTTGTAGGGGGCTTGTATGTTCTCCCCGTGACCATATGGGTTTTCCCCGGGTGCTCCAGTTTCATCTCACACTCCAAAAACGTACTGGTTTATCGGTTAATTTGTCTTCGATAAAAGTTGTAATTTGCCCCTAGTGTGAAGGATAGTGCCAATGTACAGAGATCACTGGTTGGCGCAGATTCGGTGGGACGAAGGGCCTGTTTCCATGCTATATCTCTAAACTAAATAAATAGAAAAAATTCCACATCTGTTAACTGACAGTTGTCAGCCCCAAAAACCCGGTAATATAGGAAATATATTTCCAATCCATGTCTGAAGGGATCCTACCTGAAACATCGCCTATCCATTCCCTCCACAGATGCTGCCTGATCCACTAAGTTACTCTAATACTGTGTGCTTTGATCAATATATTTCCAGCCTTTACCCTTGGCTAACTTCTTCTTCTTGCGTATGGCGTGCACAGCCTAAAGTTGTCGGACAACTTGTTCTATTTGATCTTATTTGATTGTGCACGCCGGGTTGATTGCATTCGTCGAAACAGGGCGGACCACGTGAAGGTTGCAATCTCCCACCCCAACCCTTGGCTAACTAACACGATGTTAGGGAAAGGATGAGTTATTATTGAATTTAACCAATGTTTTGCCAATCATTTGAAATACTGGTATTCCACAATGCTAAAATTGAGAAAGACATATGAAGGAAACACCGAATTTTTGTACATCAACAACTTAAGACATCAACATAAAGAACTAAAGGACACTGGAACAAGAATAGGCCTCGGTTTCTCATCCTGACCCACATTCAATGATATAATGGTTGAGCTACATCTAAGTACAGCAAAACGCAAAGTGCTGGAGGAACTCAGTGGGTTAGGCAGCAGCTGTGGAGAGAAGGGACAGATTATGTTTTCGGGTCAGGATCCTTCTTAAGACTTCATCTAATTTCATATAGTCTCTATCAAAACCACTTGTGGTGCATCAGTTCCTGGGACCCCACTGCCATTTTTGAATAGGTATTTTCTTGATTAAGCTGAGCTTTGGACACCAAATGGAGAACATACAAACTCCATACAGACAGCACCCATAGTCAGGATCAAACTGGGTCCCTGGTACCGTGAGGCAGCAACTCTACCGCTGCGCCAGTTTCGCCCTGAGAGGGGGATTATTTATAGCATAGAGCCCTACAGTACAGAAACCAGCCTTACAGCCTAACCTGCCCATGCCGACCAAGCACCCTCTGTATGACAACATTCCCCTCCCCCAGTTTGCTTTTTAATTCTTGTGCTGAAAAGGTTGTCTAGAACATTCTACTGGAACTTAAGATATTTAGTGGCATGAAGAGTAGATGCTAACATGCATGTACTGGTGCGGGAGCAGGCAGCATCTCTGGAGAACATGGATAGGTGACGCTTCAGGTTGGGACACCTTCCACAGGCGGCATGGTGGCGCAACGATAGAGTTGCTGCCTTACAGCTCCGTAGACCCGGGTTTGATCCTGACTACGGGCGCTGTCTGTATGGAGTTTGTATGTTCTCCCTGTGACCTGCGTGGGTTTTCTCCGAGATCTTCGGTTTCCTCCCACACTTGGCTTGGTGTATGTGTAAAATTGTTCCTAGTGTGTGTAGGATAGTGTTAATGTGAGGAGATCGCTGGTCGGTGCGGACAGTGGGTCAAAGGGCCTATTTCCGCGCTGTGTCTCTAAAACTAAACTAAAGCTGACAACCCATTACTCCAACGTGTCTCAAAGATTCCCAGTGCCCTTGAATTTAACACATTTTGGAGTCTGTAATCATCAGAACTTACACATTCACTTCAAAGGACTTGTTCTCCTTCAGAATAGCTGCTGCAAGTTCATCCAAAGGAAGATATTCAGCTCCAACTAACTGCAAAAGAAAAATAATTAAATAATGTAAATATAACCCCTCCATCATGCATCAACCCAAAGTGACATGAAGCCTTCCAGCTTAATGTCCTGATGGGCCTGTCCCCATATCTCCTCGGCAGCTGTGTGTAAATGGGGGGGAGGGGGGGAGGGGGGAGGGGGAGGGGGGGGGGAGGGGGGAGGGGGGGGAGGGGGGGGAGGGGGGGGAGGGGGGGGAGGGGGGGAAGGAAAGGGAGAGAGATACAGAATGGTGATGGTAGAAGGGTGAAGAAACAGGGAGAGGGAGAGAGGGGGGGAAGTGGGACAGCTGGAGAGGGGTGAAGAGTGAAGGGAGAGAGGGTCATAAGGTCATGTGATAGGAGCAGAATTAGGCCATTCGGTCCATCAAGTCTACTGACATTCAATATTGGTTAGGGGAGAGTAGGTACCCACCACCACACTGCCCATGCTGCCCGGGGGTGGAGGGGGTGAGGGAGAGGTGGGGTGAGGGGGGGGTTGAGGAGATGGGGTGGACGAGGGTGATAGAGGTGAGGGAGAGGTGATGGGTTGGGGGGGTAGGGGGTGATGGGGAGGTGGGTGAGGGGGAAGTGGGGGTGAGGGGGAGGGGGAAGGGGGGAGGGGAGGGGGAAGAGGGTGAGGGGAGGTGAGGGGGGTTGTGGGGTAGAGGGTGAGGGTGAGGGGAGGGGGTTAGGGGAAGGTGGGGGGGAGTAGGGGGTGAGGGGAGGGTGGTGAGGGGGAAGAGGGGGAAGGGTGAGGTGAGAGGAGAAGGGTGTGGTGAGGAGGGGAGGTGGAGAGGTGAGGAGGAGAGGGGGTGAGGGATTGAGGGGGAGGGGAGGTGAGCGGGTGGGTGGAGGGGGGGAATGAGGGTGAGGGGGGAGGGGGGTAAGGGGGAGGGGGTTGAGGGGGGTAGTGAGGGGGAGGGGGATTGAGGGGGGGGTGGAAGGTAGTGAGGGGGAGGGGGTGTGGGGGTAGTGAGGGGGGGGGTGAGGGGTAGTGAGGGGGATTGCGGGGGGAAGGGGTGAGGGGTGGGTGGAGGGGGGGAGGGGGGGAGTGAGGGGAGCAGGGGGGAGGGGGGGGAGTGGGGTAGTGAGGAGGAGGGGGTGAGGGGGGAAGGGTGGGTGGAGGGGGGAGTGAGGGGGGGCAGGGGTGAGGGGGAGGGGGTTGAGGGGGGGAGTGAGGGGGGCAGGGGTGAGGGGGAGGGGGTTGAGGGGGTGGGTGGAGGGTAGTGAGGGGGAGGGGAGGGGGTGAGTGGGGTAGTGAGGGGGGGAAGGGGGGCAGGGGGAGGGGTCAGGGGGGAGGGGGGGAGGAGTGAGGGGGGGTGGGGGGAGGGGGAGGTGAGGGGTGAGGGGTGAGGGGTGAGGGGGGGGAGGTGAGGGGTGAGGGTGACCCACCACGACGCTGCCCGTGTTGAGCGCCGCCTGTTTAGCGAGCGGCCGCAGCGCCGCCATCCGCTTTGAATCCGCCGCCCGCCACCGGCGTCACGTGTTCATCACCCTGACGTCACGCCGCACTGACGGCCGCGGCAAGCGCCCCCTGGTGGCGGGAGGACCGACAGCTCCCCCCTCCCCCCCCCCTCCCCCCCCCTCCCCCCCCCCCCCCCCGTTAAAAGGTTCAAAGATGCTGCTTGACCTGCTCAGTGCTTCCAGTATTTTCTATTATACTTTCAGATGCCCAGCATTAAGAATGGATCGACTCCGCTTATATTCAAAAGAATGGATCGACTAGGCTTATATTAACTGGAATTTAGAAGGATGAGGGGTGATCCTACAGAAACATATAACATTCTTAAGGGATTGGACAGGTTAGATGCAGGAACAATATTCCCGATGCTCAGGGAATCCAGAACCAGGGTCACAGTTTAATAATAAGGGATTTATGACTGAGAAGAGGAAAACCTTTTTCACCCAGAGT
>CM075996.1:9945239-9975421 GCA_038087875.1 Malacoraja senta | reverse complement strand
AAAGATAGGCACAAAATGCTGGAGTAACTCAGCCGGTCAGGCAGTATCTCTGCAGAGAAGGAATGGGTGACGTTTCAGGTCGAGACCCTTCTTCAGACAGAATTAGTTTTACTGTTTTACAGTTTGTATGCCTCGTTGACACCTTTCCTCAGCTGACAATGAACCTTTGTACATTTCTTTCATCATCGTCTGCTTTGATCTGTCCTCTTCATGTTCTTTGTACCCTTCCATATCTCTAGTTTCCTTCTCCCCTGACTCAGTCTGAAGAGGGGTCTCGAGCCATTCCTTCTCTCTAGAGATGCTGACTGACCCGCTGAGTTACTTCAGCATTTTGCGTCTATCTTCGGTTTAAACCAGCATCTGCAGTTCCTTCCTCCACAGAATTACAGGACTTGTTTTGACTGTGGAGCAGAGCAAGTGAACGGGGCTGCAGGTTTTTCTCCAACGTGGAAATGTGAAGGAACGGGGGCATAGTTTAGCTTAGAGATACATGGTTGTTAACATGGTTAGTAAGTTTGCAGATGGACCAGAATCGATGCTGTAGTGTATAATGAAGAAGGTTATTGAATAATACAACAGGATCTAGATAAACTGGGGAAGTGGGCCATGTCATGGCAGATGTAATAACTCTAATAAATAATAATAATAAATATAGATAGATAGTTTAGATAGATTAGATAGATAGACAGACAGACAGACAGACAGACAGACAGACAGACAGAAAGACAGACAGACAGACAGATAATAAATATAATTGCAATAAAGATGTAATAACTTGGACGTGCGAGTTGTTGCGGTTTAGTTTGATAAACCAGGTCAGGACGTAGCCAGTAAATGGCAGGGCCCTGGCAATGTTGTGGAACAGAGAGATCCAGGGGTAC
The DNA here is from genome assembly GCA_038087875.1 of Malacoraja senta. Taxonomy (NCBI): domain Eukaryota; kingdom Metazoa; phylum Chordata; class Chondrichthyes; order Rajiformes; family Rajidae; genus Malacoraja; species Malacoraja senta. Next base: position 9,974,540 of record CM075996.1, on the reverse strand, counting down.
AAGTACATAGTTCCCTGTAAGTGGTAACACAGGCGTGCAGGGTGGTGAAGGAGGTACTTGCAAGCTTGCCTTCAGTAGCCAGGGCAATGAGTACAGGTTGGGTTTGTATTGCAGTTGTACAAGGCGTGGGTATGGTCACATTTGGAGTACGACAGGAAGGATGGCATTAATCTGGAACGGGTGCAGACGCGATTCAGCAGGATGTGGCCGATTCTGGATGGCTTGAGTTATAGGGAGGGACTGGACAGTGTAGTGTAAGGGTTAAACAGACAATTTCAGCTAAAATGTGAAATGGAGTTATCAGCTAAATTAGCAGCCCTAAGCCCCTCGAAAACCAGATTCCAACATACTGTTTCCCAGACAAGTGGGTGATATGTTCTGCATCTGTCCATGCATGGTGACACCTTGCCTGGGAACGTGGCCTTTATCAGGCCATTCTATGGGAAAGTGTAGCATTGGTGAACAAAACACAACAGCAATAGTTGGGTAGACCGCTCGCTGGTAGCACAAAAACGTTACAGGTGAGGGGGGCTTATGATTGGCTCGGGGAGGGGGCAGTGGCACGGTCTGCTCTGATAAGAGATGCCATAAAGGATGGTGTGGTGCGCCCTTTCAGTGAGAGAGCCCCATCCTTGCACCATGTCACGAACAGTGCCAGGTGATGGAGAACAGGAACATCCTGCGTGCTCTGCTGTGTACTCGGGATGTTCAGGGGTTTGTGAGTGTATGTGCCATATACGGTAGTGTAATCAATTACTGAGTGGATCAAACTCTGTCGTCTGAGTCCGGTGATTTATTGAACACATCAGACAGGCTGGGACTTCTTTTCCCTGGAGAGTAGGAGGCTGAGGGTTGACCTGATGAAGCTGCATAAAATCATGAGGGGAAGAGATATGTGGATGGGTGAAGTCTTTTCCATAGGGTGGGGTAGTCTAAAACTAGGTTTAAGGTGAGGGAGGAATGAATTAGAAGTGATCTAAGGGGCAACGTTTTCATATACAAGGTGGTAGGTGTATGGAACGAGCGGCCAGAGGAATTGGTAGATGTGGAATATGAGCCCAACGCAGGCAAACGGCACTGCAGATACAGATAGAGATACAGCACCAAAACAGGCCCTTCGGCCCACCGAGTCCGCACCGACCAGCGATCCCTGTGCACTAGCACTATCCTACACACTAGGGGCAATTTACACTTTTTTACCAAAGCCAATTAACCTACAAACCTGCACGTCTTTGGAGTGCGGGAGGAAACCGAAGCACCTGGAGAAAACCCGCGTGGTCACAGACGTACAAACTCCGTACAAACAGCACCCGTAGTCACGATCGAACCCGACTCTCCAGCACTGTAAGGCAGCAACTCTACCCGGGACTAGCTTGGATAGACATCTTGGTCGGCATGTGCGAGTTGGGCCAACCAGCTTGTTTCTTCCGGATACTCCAGTTTCCATATACACCCCAAAGAGGTGCAGGTTAGAAGGTTAATAGGCCACTGTAAATTACCCCCAGTGTGTAGGGAGTTGTAAGGAATAACTTCATAAGTTCATAAGTCGTAGGAGCAGACTTAGGCCACTCAGCCCATCAAGTCTACTCCGGGGAATGTGGGGTGAATAAAATGGGGTCAGTTGGTTGATGGGCACCATATCTGAGGAAGGATGAGCTGGCGTTGGAGATTGTCCAGAGGAGGTTTACGAATGATCCTGGAATGATTGGGTTAACATATGATGAGCATTTAAAGACACTGGGCCTGGAGTTTAGAAGGATGAGGGGTTACCTCTTTGAAACTTACTTGAGGTCCTGACCTACCTGAAGAAGGGTCTCGACCTGATACGTCACCTATTCCTTTTCTCCAGAGATGCTGCCTGTCCCGCTGAGTTACTCCAGCTTTTTGTTACTCCATCTTCAGTTTAAACCAGCATCTGCAGTTCCTTCCTACACAAACAGTAGAAGGAAACATCCACATGTTGACTTCCTTCACACAAAGTCTCAGACAGGGAAACAATGGGCCCACTCACTAACAGACATGTGAAGGGACACACAAAGCCTCATTCATGGATTCTGCTGACGTCTGACCTTTGGAATGGTTGTAATGTCCTTCCCCAAGCACTCGCCCCGCAACTGCTGTCCTGCCCGCTGGAGTCATCGTGCGGTGGGGAGGGGGGTGAAGATGATGTCCAGCACTCCCCCCTCCCCACCCCAACCTAACCCGTCCCACCCCATCCCCACCGCACCCCACTCCACCCCACCCAAACCCTGCTCCACACCATCCCACCCCTTCCCGTCCCATCCCACACCACCCCACCTCAACCTAACCCATCCCCACCGCACCCCACCCCACCCCACCCAAACCCTGCTTCACCCCACCCCACCACACCCCTCCCCATCCCACACCACCCTGCCCCACCCCACCCTGCTCCACCCCACCCCATCCCCACTGCACCCCACCCCACCCCACCCCACCCAAACCCTGCTCCACCCCACTCCACCCCACCCAAACCCTGCTCCACACCATCCCGCCCCTTCCCTCCCCATCCCACACCACCCCACCCCAACCTAACCCATCCCCAGTGCACCCCACCCCACCCCACCCAAACCCTGCTTCACCCCACCCCACCCCACCACACCCCTCCCCATCGCACACCACCCTGCCCCACCCCACCCTGCTCCACCCCACCCCATCCCCACTGCTCCCCACCCGACCCCACCCCACCCAAACCCTGCTCCACCCCACCCCACCCCACCCAAACCCTGCTCCACCCCACCCTGCTCCACTCCACCCAAACCCTGCTCCACCCCATCCCGCCCCTTCCCTCCCCATCCCATACCACCCCACCCCAACCTAACCTATCCCCACCGCACCCCACCCCACCCCACCCCACCCCACCCCACCCAAACCCTCGTTCACCCCACCCCACCACACCCCTCCCTATCCCACACCACCCTGCCCCACCCCACCCTGCACCACCCCACCCCACCCCACTCAAACCCTGCTCCACCCCATCCCACCCCTCCCTTCCCCATCCCACACCAACCTGCCCCACCCCACCCTGCTCCACCCCACCCCACTGCATTTCACCCGCCACACACCACTCTGCCCCACCCCAACCTCACCGCACCCCCACCCCTCAGAGCGCCAGAGACCCCAGTTCAATCCTGACTATGGGTGCTGTCCATGTGGAGTTTGCACGTTCTCCCTGTGACAGCGTGGGTTTTCTCTTATTTCTACCCACGTCCCAAAGACATGGAGATTTGCAGGTTAATCGGCCCTCCGTAAATTGCCCCTAATGTGTAGGGAGTGGATGTAGAAGTGGGATAACATAGAACTAGTGTAAAGGGTGATCGATGGGCGGCATGGACTCGGTGGGCCGAAGGGCCTGTTTCCCGGCTGTATCTCTAAACTAAACTAGACCGGAGGATATCAGAGATTTGCAACAGGTCAAATCTCTGAGGGGGGGGGGAGGAGAACAGTCGGAATGCAGTGAGAGGATGGAATGATGAAGAGCGGGCATTGTGTGTGGGTCTATGGTAATGTGCAGGGCTGGCAGGCTGTGGGTGGATCAGCGAGTACAGGCCAGCGTTCTGCCGTGCCAGCCCTGGGACAGCGCGCTGAGGAACCAGGGCAGCGAGGCACCGCACAGAACCTGCCCTCACACCCGCGAGGGGCCTGAGGGGCGGGCAGTGCCCCGGGCAGTGTTTACACCCTGGGGACATCTGGGCAACAGGGGCTCTCGGTGTCAGAACAGAGGGGGGGACAAGTGTCTGACTCCTACCACTCTGAAGATAGACACAAAAAGCTGGAGTAACCCTTCTTCAACCAGTTTAAACCAGCATCTGCAGTTCCTTCCTACCACGGCGTATTGGACAATAGGTAGGTGATTTTACGGCAAATTTATATTCAACGATCAATGGTTTCTTTACCGTCACGTGTACCAGCTACCTTGAAATAATTTGTTTTTACATACAGATCAGCAAGACTATCCTCGTACATAAACACCATAGCCTCTGTACAGAGCGGCATGGTGGCGCAGTGGAAGAGTTGCTGCCTCACAGCGCCAGAGACCCGGGTTCAATCTTGACTTTGGGTGCTGCTTGTACCTTCTCCCCATGACTTGCATGGGTTTTCTCTGGGTGCTCCGGTTTCCTCCCACACCTCATAGACGTACAGATTTGTAGGTGAATTGCCCTCTGTAAATTGCCCCTAGCGTGTAGGATAGTTAGAGTACTGGTGATCACTGGTTGGTGCGGACCTAAGGGCCTGTTTTTGCGCTGCATCCCTAAGCAACCCACCGAGTCCATCTACAAGCGACGCCATTTTATTGATGGTTTGACCCAGGAAACTCCCCACAGAGAGTGGGAGAGAGTGTGAACCCCTAGCTCAACCCACCGTCCCCTCCCTAGTGTCCTTAGCAATTGGGTTCAAGCAGTTTTGACACTAAACAGTGTTTTCTCTCTTTCCCTGCCCCGGGACTTGTCCCCTCGTCTTTGAATCAGACGTAGATTCACCCTGACTTTAAGGCTAGAAAGGGGCTGCTCCTTGCCTTCTGGCTGTACTTCACACCCATCATCCTCATCTTTGGACACCCTGTGCGTAGGGGAGAGGGTAGGGCCGAGGATGTCCTGGTTGGGTTGCTCCTGGGCCTGGTCAAGCTGGGCCATCCGCGAGTCACGGCGCCAGGTGGAAGAGGGCTCTGCCTGAGCCGGCTGCCTGCCCCTTTTCCTGGGTTACGTCCGCGCCCGAGTGGTACTTGAGAGGAAACACGCGCTGTCCATGGGCACCCTGGGGGATTCCAGGGCTGCTGGACACCGCGGGGGGTGGGGACTGTGTCCTCAATATGGATGATGATATATTTGTATAGTAGTTTATTTAGTATATTTGTTTTGCTTGTATTGTGGTGGTGGGTTTGTTTTGAATAATTTAGTATAGTACATATTATTGTAAAGGGCCTGTCCCACTTTCATGACCCAATTCACGACCTCTGTCGAGTTTGCCCTTGACTCATATTCGCAGCATGGTCGTCACGAGGTCGTAGGAGGTCGTAGGTAGGTCGTAGCAGGCCGTGATGCTAGTCGTAGGTACTCGTGGCATCAAGTAGGTCGGGGCGTTTTTTCTAGCCTGATGAAAAATGTCCACGAGTGAAAAAGGTCGTGAATTAGGTCGTGAAAGTGGGACAGGCCCTTAAATAGGTGAATAAATTATTTTTGGTTATATAAAAAAAAGACTTTAAGGCTTGGCCTTTATTCCCTGGAGCGCAGGAGGCTGAGGCGTTATCGTTTAGATGCGCATAAGATTGTCAGTGTGAGGCCCAGCACAAATTGGAGGAACAGCATCTCATATTTGGCTTGGGTAGTTTACACCCCAGTGGTGTGAACATTGACTTCTCTAACTTCAGATAGCCCTTGCTTTCCCTCTCTCTCCATCCACTCCCCCTTCCCAGTTCTCCCACCAGTCTGACTGTCTCCAACTACATTTTATATCTGTCCCGCCCCCTCCCCTGACGTCCATCTGAAGAAGGGTCTCGACCCGAAACGTCACCTATTCCTTCTCTCCAGAGACGCCGCCGGTCCCGCTGAGTTACTCCAGCATTTTGTGTCTACCTTCACACTAGTTCTATCTTATCCCACCATCTAATCCACTCGCTACACAGCAGGGGCAATTCACAGAGGGCAAATTAACCTGCAAACCCGCACGTCTTTGGGAAACTGGAGCATCTGGAGGAACCTCACGCAGTTACAGGGAGAACGTCCAAGCTCCACACAGATAGTACCCGAGGCCAGGATTGAACCTGGGCTCCACCTGCTGCGCCACTGTCATTTTGAGATGAACACGATAGATCCCAAGGTCTGTGGCAGTTCCTTGAAACACTGAAGGGCAACACAGTGGCGTTGAGGTTAGGGCCACTGCCTCACAGCACCCAGAGACCAAGGTTCGATCCTCACCATGGGTGCTATGTGGATGGAGTTTGCACGCTCTCCCTGTGACTGCATGGGTTACCTCCGGGGACCTGGATTCCTCCCACATTGCCCCCAGTGCGTAGGGAGTGGGTGAGAAAGTGGGATAACATAGAACGGATGATTGAAGGTCGGCGCGGACTCGGTGGGCCGAAGGGCCTGTGTCCACGTTGTATCTCAAAAACAAATTAAACCTCAGAGTCTGCAGCGGTAGAGTTGCTGCCTCACAGCACCAGAGACCCGGGTTCCATCCTGACTACGGATGCTGTCTGTGTGGAGTTTGTCTGTTCTCCCTGTGACCGCGTGGGTTTCCCCCCCGGTGCTCCGGTTTCCTCCCACACTCCAAAGACGTGCGGGGTTAATTGGCTTGTAAATTGTCCCTAGTGTGTGTGGGATAGTGTTAATGGTGCAGCTGGGCTTGTGTTTCTGGAGTTTAGAAGGATGAGAGGATATCTCATTGAAACATATAAGATTGTTAAGGGTTTGGACACACCAGAGGCAGGAAACATGTTCCCGATGTTGGGGGAGTCCAGAACCAGGGGCCACAGTTTAAGAATAAGGAGTAAGCCATTTAGAACGGAGAAGAGGAAACACTTTTTCTCACAGAGAGTGGTGAGTCTGTGGAATTCTCTGCCTCAGAGGGCGGTGGAGGCAGGTTCTCTGGATGTTTTCAAGAGAGAGCTAGATAGGGCTCTTAAAAATAGCGGAGTCAGGGGATATGGGGAGAAGGCAGGAACGGGGTACTGATTGGGGATGATCAGCCATGATCACATTGAATGGAGGTGCTGGCTCGAAGGGCCGAATGGCCTGCTCCTGCACCTATTGTCTATTGTCTATTGTTTAATGTGTGGGGACCGGTGGCCGACATGGAGTCGGTGGGCCGAAGGGCCTGTTTCCACGTTGTATCTCCTAGCTACACTAAAGCTCGGTGCGGTGTTGGGGTGAATACTTGGCATGAACCTTGTCTGTTTGTTTTTCAGAGCGGGGCGGGGAGGATGGAGACACAGTTTGGTTTGGCGGCTCACCTTGGCAGGAAGGCTTCGTCAGGTCGGGCCCAGGCACCGAGGCCCCAGGGCCGGGGCGATGGGTCGATGCCCACTCTCCAGAGCCGGCCTTGCGGCATCCCCGGCGTCAAGCACCAGCTCCTCTCTCCCATCCTCAGACGCAGGATCACCATCGGCTCCTTCACACCTTGCTCTGGCGACCAGCCGGCCGACACGGCGACTGGTCGTGGCAAGATGGCGGCAGAGCGGTGGGGCCCCGGCCTGGTGAAGGGGGGCCCTCATGCCTGTCTGCCTCCTGGTGGGACGGTGGTGGAGGGGGCCGAGACTGCCCAGGCCCAGGCTCAGGCCCTGTCAGGGAGGGGCGCCTGGCATGGCCTCCACAGCCGGCGAGAGATGGCCAACTCCGGCAACAAGTACAAGGAGCTCACCATCGCGCAGGCACAGCGGCAGAAGGCTGACCTGGACCGCTTCCTGCAGAAGGCCGCAGCCCTGCTCAGCCAGCCCTCGGCCAGACAGGCAGACCCTGTCCCCAGGCCCGTCTCGCCACAGTCAGCCGATCACAACTCCCACCAAGGCCGGCCCCTCAACGCCTCCGACTTGGAGCCGGCGTTATCTACAGGCTCGGCCTGCTTCGACTGTTGTTCCCAGTTGGGGTTGGACCTGCCCCCCACCCAGCTCCCACCCGCTGCAAGGCACACACGGGGCCCTCTGCCCCCTCCGACAGGCAGTGGCCGTCTGGGGAGGGACCTCTCCACTCTCCTCTCCAGCCATGGAATCAAATCTCAAACTGTCCCGGACGGGGCAGGGGGAAAATGTCCACGGAGTTCAAGGGACGTGGGGCCATCTGGTGATGAGCAAAGGCCACATGGACCAATCCTTGTGAGGTTGGGGCAGGCTGCTGGCCCAGGGGATAAAGACACCGTGGACCACGGTGCTCGCCCTGAAGGCACGTCGAGGTTGGGAGATCCACCACCAATCCTCCATCAGTCACTCACCAAAGATCTGACTAGCGTTGGGTTTGAACGCAGGAGCTTCATTCCCACCCGGGATGTGAGGTCCTCCAGTGGTGAGCAGAGTCCAACCTCGGAGAGTGGCCTGGGGTCGGGAGACCGGCTCTCCCCACGTCCGACCGAGGGCCGGTCGCCGAGGGCCAGCCTCGCCGAGGAGGAACGAGAGCTTCCCGCGCCCCTGCAGTTCAGCAGAATCACACGGAGGATGCAGAGGGGGAGATCCAGACGTGCCTTGGTCTTCCGAGAACAAGCGGGCTCAGACCCTCCGAGTCCAGAGAACCAAAGCTGGGGTCAACAAAGCCAGCAAGAACAGTCTGAAGACGGCTGTGGATTTACAGAGGCTTCAAGGAGATCTTCTCCTGAAGGTTAGTGCAATTTACACTGACCAGCGATCCACTCACCCTACACACACTAGGAACAATTTACATTTATACCAAGGCAATTAACCTACGAACCTGAATGTCTTTGGAGTGTGGGAGGAAAACAAAGATCTCGGAGAAAACCCACGCAGGTCACGGGGAGGGAGAATGTACAAACTCCGTACAGACAGCACATATAGTCAGGATCGAACCCGGGTCCCTGGCGCTATGTAGCTCTACAACTATGCCACCGTGCTGCCCAATTCTAAGGGAGAGATGGTCCGTTATTTGTACTTAAATGATTTCACATCTATAAGCAATGAGGTAAAGCCATAAGATAGACACAGAATACTGCACTAACTCAGCGGGTCAGGCAGCATGTCTGGAGAGAAGGAATGGATGATGTTCGGGTAGAGACCCTTCTTTAGACTGAGAGTCAGGGGAGAGGGAGGCTAGGAAAATGGAAGTGAGGTGTCCATTCCCTTCATACATGCTGTCTGACCCACTGAGTTAGAATCATAGAGTCATAGACTCAAACAGCATGGACAAAGGCATCAGCCCAACTTGTTCACACCAACCAACATATCCATCTACATTATTCGCACCTGCCTGCATTTGGCCCTTGTCCCTCTAAACCTGGCCTATTCATGTTCCTGTCTAAATGTTTCTTAAACGTTGTGATGGTCCCTGCCTCAACTACCTCCTCCAGCTGCTCGTTCCATATACCCACCACCCTTTGTGTGAAAAAGTTACCACTAAGGTTTCTTCCTTATCTTAAACCTATGTTCTCTGGTTCTCGATACCCCTACTCTGGGCAGGAGACTCTGTGCGTTTCCCGATCTACTCTTCTCATGATTTGTACATCTCTATAAGATCATCCTTCCTCCTCCTGTGCTCCAACGAATAGAGTTCTAGCATGCTCAACCTCTCCCAATAGCTCAGGCCCTCTAGTCCTGGCAACATCCTTGGAAATCTGAACACAACACTCTACATGCGGCCTCATCAATGTCTTATATAACTTTAACATGACCTCCCAACCTTATATAACTTTAACATGTCCCCTCTGCTTTCAAAACTGCTGCTGTCACACCAATCTTAAAGAAACCTGGTCTTGATCCCTCCTCTCTCATTAACTACCGCCCCATCTCAAACCTCCCCTTTCTTTCAAAAACCCTGGAGCGCATCGTCGCGTCACAACTTCATTCCCACCTCCTCGCGTATAACCTATTCGAACCCCTCCAATCTGGCTTTCGCCCCCTCCATAGCACAGAAACTGCTCTCCTCAAAGTCCTCAATGACCTCCTTACCTCTGCTGACACTGGCTCCCTCAATATCCTCATCCTCCTCGACCTGAGTGCAGCCTTCGATACCGTCAACCACAACATCCTGCTCACCAGACTTAGGGACCTTGGCATTGAAGGTTCTGCACTCAGCTGGCTCCGTTCTTACCTTTCCAACCGATCCCACTTCATCTCTCTCCATAACCACACCTCTGCCACAGCCACTGTCACTCAAGGCGTTCCCCAAGGCTCCGTTCTTGGTCCCCTCCTCTTCATCATCTACATCCTCCCCCTTGGTCTTATACTCCGTCACTTCAACCTGGACTTCCACTGCTATGCTGATGACACCCAGATCTATCTCAGCACCAAGTCCCCCCACCACCCCCCTCTCTCCCATATCAACTCCTGCCTATCAGCCATCAAATCTTGGATGCAACTCAACTTCCTTAAATTAAACAGTAGCAAAACAGAATTTCTCCTCATTGGCTCCAAATCAACACTCACTAAAATTAACAACCCCACTCTCACTATCGACGGCACCACTGTCTCCCCATCTCCTCAGGCACGCAACCTTGGCGTGATCCTTGACTCAACCCTCTCCCTTGAGCCTCACATCCGCCATGTTGTCAAAACATCATTTTTTCACCTCCGCAACATTGCAAAAATCAGATCGTCTCTCACACCCCCCGCTGCTGAAAGACTCATCCATGCCTTCATCTCCTCCCGACTGGACTACTGTAACTCTCTTCTTTTCGGAATCAATTCCAGCAGCATCAAACGACTCCAACTGGTCCAGAATGCAGCCGCCCGACTCATTACCCACACCAAATCCTGGCACCATATCACCCCAGTTCTCAAAGAACTTCACTGGCTTCCCATTTCCCACCGGATCACCTACAAAATCCTGGTCCTCACCTACAAAGCCCTCAACAACCTGGCCCCCCCTTATCTCATTGACCTCCTCTCCCCCTACCAACCCTCACGGTCCCTCAGATCCACATCAGCTGGTCTCCTCTCCACTCCGAAATCAAACCTCTGCACTTTTGGAGGCAGAGCCTTCTCCAGGGCAGCTCCCAGGCTCTGGAATTCCCTCCCACAACCGGTCCGAAATTCTGAGTCCCTCACCATCTTCCAGTCCCGCCTCAAGACCCATCTCTTCACCTCTGCATACCCTTAGTCCCATGTCCCCCCCCCCCCTCTGTCTTACTGCTCTATTTTGTTTTGTTTATTCCTGACTCTCAATTGTAAAGCGACTTTGAGTCCTGAAAAGCGCTATATAAATAAAATCTATTATTATTATTATTATTACTATACGCAGTACTCTGACTGATGAAGGCCAATGTGCCAAAATACTTTTTGACCACCATGTCCACCTGTGATGCCACTTTCAAGGAACCATGCACCTGCACTCCTAGGTCCCTCTGCTCTACAACACTCCCCAGAGCCCTACCATCCACTATGTAGGTCCTGGCCATGTTAGACTTCCCAAAGTGCAACACCACACAGTTCTCTGTATTAAATGCCTTCAACTCAGCTATCAACCCAACTGATCAAGATGCTGCTGTAATTTTTGACAACCATCTTCACTATCAAGAGGGTGGCACGGTGGAGCAGCGGTCGAGTTGCTGCCTCACAGCGCCAGAGACCTGGGTTCAATCCTGACTACGGGTGCTGCCTGTATGGAGTTTGTACGTTCTCCCCCTGACCTGCGTGGGTTTTCTCCAAGATCTTCGGTTTCCTCCCACACTCCAAAGATGTACAGGTTTGTAGGTTAATTGGCTTGGAATAAATGTAAAAATTGTCCCTAGTGTGTGTAGGATGGTGTCAATGTGTTGGTCGGCGCGGACTCGGTGGGCCTAAGGCTCCACCGGCATTGTGTGTTTTTCTCAAAATTCCAGCGCTTTCAGTTCCTCGTGTCGCCGTGTTATAGCCGTCGTGATGCCGACCCCTGCTGATCTCTCCCCTCCTTTGTTTAAAGGGTGGGAAACACCATCCCACCCCCCCCTCACCTTGACAGTTGCCCCCCACTCCACACCCGCATTTTGTTTTAAACATCGACCCCGAGTTCCAGAATTACCCACAAGGGGAAACATCCTCTCCCCGCATCAGTCTGAAGAAGGGTCCCGACCTGAAACGCCACCTGTCCCATCCCCTCCACGGATGCTGCCTGATCCCACTGAGTTCCTCCAGTACTTTGCGTTTAGCTGAAGATTTCAGCATCTGCAGTTCCTTGTGTCTCCTTCTCTCTCCACATCCACCCTGCCAAGAACTGTCAGAAGCTTGTAGATTTAGGATCATAGTGTCAACAAGTTTCTAACGGGATTCTCCCTTCCTCTTCTCAACCCTGGCAGAGACACGCCCGGTCTGTCCAAACCTCGCTCACGAGACAACCCGTCCATTCTAGGCCCGAGTCTCATAAACCTTGTCTGAGCTTCTCACATGTAGTTGAGTTTATTGTCAAGTGTACCAAGGTACGGTGAAAAGCGTTTGTTGTGTGTTAACCAGTCAACAGAAAGACTAAATGATTGTTATAGGAACACCCATTCCTTCTCTCCAGAGATGCTGCCTGCCCCGCTGAGTTACTCCAGCTTTTTGCGTCTATCTTCGGTTTAAACCAGTATCTGCAGTTCCTTCCTACATATAAAGGCCAGTAAAATCCGATTAAAGATAGTCCGAGGGTCACCAATGACGTAGATAGTAGCTCAGGACCACTCTCTAGTTGTTGATAGGGTGGTTCAATCACCTGATAACAGCTGGGAAGAAACTGTCCCTGAACCTGGGGGTGTGCGTTTTCACACTTCTATTCCTTTTGCCTGATGGGAGAGGGGAGAAGAGGGAGTGACCAGGGTGCGACTCGTCCTTGATTATGCTGCTGGCCTTGCCGAGGCAGCGTGAGGTATAAATGGAGTCAATGGATGGGAGGTTGGTCTGTGTGATGGTCTGGGCTGCGTCCACATTTGCTGCAATTTCTTGCGGTCGTGGTCGGAGCTGTTCCCAAACCAAGCTGGGATGCATCCTGATAAAATTTGTTCTACGGCACCTTCCTAAAGGGCCTGTCCCACTTGGGTGTTATTTGCACGTACATTTACGCGACATCATTTACGCGTCACGACGCACGACGCGCGGTAACGTGCACCTGGCGGGTGGTGAGACGTGGTGGCGTAGGCAGTGACATGCAGTAGCGCGCGGCGCCCCAGGATTTTAGGATTCTCAAAATGACGCCCAAGTGGAACAGGCCCTTAACTGTACTTAGAACTCCATATTAGACCTCCCGCTATGTAATTGAAACAAAAAGATGGATGGATGGATGGGATGGATGGATGGATGGATGGATGGATGGGTGGATGGATGGATGGATGGATGGATGGATGGATGGATGGATGATGGATGGATGGATGGATGGATGGATGGATGGATGGATGGATGGATGGATGGATGGATGGATGGATGGATGGGATGGATGGATGGATGGATGGATGGATGGATGGATGGATGGATGGATGGATGGATGGATGGATGGATGGATGATGGATGGATGGATGGATGGATGGATGGATGGGATGGATGGTTGGATGGATGGATGGATGGATGGATGGATAGATTAGTATGGGTTTCAGTTATTATGGGAGAAGGCAGGAAAATGGGGTTGAGAGGGTAAGCTAGATCAGCCATGATTGAATGGCGGTGTAGACTTGATGGGCCGAATGGCTATCACTTATGACCTTATGAACATTGACATAAAGAGGAATCTGAGGCAGTCTGAATAATACCTGGTAGTTAGCACTTAATCCTCATGAAATACTTAACAACGTGTAACATCTGGTTCTTGAGTCGGTGGTGATTAATTTGGAGGTTTGCAATACCTTCATTGTTTAATGGGTCAATAGCTCTTTTATGATCAGGTCTACTAAGGTTACAGTGAAATTCTTCTTTTGCGTACAGATCAGTAAGATTACGATACAATACGATAGAACTATTTATCCCAGGGGGGAAATTGGTCAGGCAACATTCATAAAAACATTCACAAATTCATACAAGACCCATGAAACATGTAATTAAAGTGACGAGTGGAAAGTCCAGGATTGGGGATGTGCAAAGATTTTGGGGGGTGGGGGTGGGGGAGTCTACCCCATGACATAAGGGGGAGGAGTTGTACAGTTTGATAGCCACAGGGAAGAAGGATCTCCTGTGGCATTCTGTGCTGCATCTTGATGGAACCAGTCTGTTGCTGAAGGTGCTCCTCAGGTTGACCAGTGTGTCATGGAGGGGGTGAGCTGTATTGTCCAGGATGCTCCGCAGTTTGAGGAGCATCCTCCCCTCCAAGACCACCTCCTGTGAATCCAACTCCATCCCCAGGACGGAGCCAGCCTTCCTGCTGAGTTTGCTAATTCTGTTGGCGTCCGCAGCCCTCGCCCTGCTGTCCTGGCACACGGCAGTGAAGAAGATGGCACTGGCTACCACCGATTGGTAGAACATCTGCAGCATCTTACTGCAGACTTAGACTTAGACTTAGATTCCTTTATTGTCATTCAGACCTTTCGGTCTGAACGAAATTTCGTTGCCTGCAGTCATACATATAATAATAAATAACAAAACACACAATAAACACAAATTAACATCCACCACAGTTAGTTCACCAGGCACCTCCTCACTGTGATGGAGGCAAAAGTCTTAAAGTCTCTGTCTCTTCCCTCTTTGTTGAAGGAGTAGAGTCTTCCCAGTAAATGCAGATAGACAATAGACAATAGACAATAGGTGCAGGAGTAGGCCATTCGGCCCTTCGAGCTAGCACCGCCATTCAATGTGATCACGGCTGATCATCCCCAATCTGTACCCCGTTCCTGCCTTCTCCCCATATCCCCTGACTCCGCTATTTTTAAGAGCCCTATCTAGCTCTCTCTTGAAAGCATCCAGAGAACCGGCCTCCACCGCCCTCTGAGGCAGAAAATTCCACAGACTCACCACTCTCTGTGAGAAAAAGTGTTTCCTCGTCTCCGTTCTAAATGGCTTACCCCTTATTGTTAAACTGTGGCCCCTGGTTCTGGACTCCCCCAACATCGGGAACATGTTTCCTGCCTCTAGCGTGTCCAAGCCCTAAACAATCTTATATGTTTCAATGAGATAGATCACCTCTCATCCTCCAGAGTGTACAAGCCCAGCTGCTCAATTCTCTCAGCATATGACAGTCCCGCCATCCCTGGAATTAACCTTGTAAACCTACGCTGCACTCCCTCAATAGCAAGAATGTCCTTCCTCAAATTAGGGGACCAAAACTGCACACAATACTCCAGGTGTGTCCCTAGCTTTGTCCCTTCTTGTATAGGGCCTCAGCGTTCCTGGACCAGTCCAGTTTACTGTCCAGGTACACTCCAAGGTACTTGTAAAACTGCACATCCACACCATTGATGGAGACGAGACAGGGGTGTTCCTCTCCTCCTAAAGTCCACCAATAACTCCTTAGTCTTGTTGGTGTTGAGCTGCAGGTGATTCAGCCCACACCACTCAACAAAGTCGTTGACCACATCTCTGTATTCAGCTACCCTCCCCTCACTGATGCAGCCCACAATTGCACAGTCATCTGAAAACGTCTGTAGGTGACAGGAGTCCGAGTTGTATCTGTAGTCCGAGGTGTAGATGGTGAACAGGAAGGGGGAGGGGACCGTCCCCTGTGGGGCCCCTGTGTTGCTCACCACCATGTCCAACACACAGTTCTGTAGCCTGACATACTGTGGTTGTCCAGTCAGGTAGTTGGTGATCCAGGACACCAATGGAGCATCCACCCGCATCCTCCCGGGCAGTGAGGTTAATGGTGGACTTGAGGAGAGGAACACCCCTGTCCCGTTTCCATCAAGCGTGTGGATGTGCAGTTTACCAGGGAGTACAAGTACCTTGGATTGTGGACCTTAGAAGGGCACAACAACCAAGGACGTACACGCCACTGGGGATTAATGGGACTACCGTGGATAGGGTGAGCAGCTTTAAATACCTGGGAGTCCACATCACAGAGGATCTGACATGGACAACACACACTGCCGCACTGGTGAGTAAGGCAAGGCAGCGCCCTTACCACCTCAGGCAATTGAGGAAATTCAGATTCTCTCTGAGGATCCTTCAATCCTTCTACTCTCGGGCTGTAGAAAGCATCCTGACCGGAAACATCTCGATCTGGTTTGGTAACAGCTCTGCCGAGGACAGGAAGGCTCTGCAGAGAGTAATGCGTTCGGCCGAACGTACCACGGGAACTACACTCCCCCCCCCCCCCTCCTTGCAGGACCTATACACCAGGAGGGGCAGATCCAGAGCCAGCAGGATCATGAAGGACCTCTACCACCCTGGCAACGGACTGTTCCAGCTGCTACGGTCAGGCAAACGCCTCCACTGTCATGCTGCAAAAACAGAGAGGATGAGACGGAGTTTCTTCCCACAGGCCGTCAGGACTGTAAACGCGGATCGCACCAGGGCGTAAATACTGTTGTGTCTTTTTTTAAATGTAAATACTGGGTTCTGTGCTGTTCTGCTGTTTTGCACAATCCCGCAAGCATTGCCACTTTCATTTCACTGTACATCTTGTATGTGTACGTGACAAATAAAGTTGACTGTGACTGACCGCAGGCCGATGGTGTTAAAAGCACTGGTGAAGTCGCAAAACATGGCTCTCACAATGCTTCAAGATTCAAGATTCAAGATTCAGCACAACAGAATATTGTAGGCAGAAATAAATACAGAACACATCAGTGTGTCCAAATACCAATGAATATCTATATATACACACATAAATAAGCAGATAAAGTGCAATAGGCTATTAAAGTTCAGAGTTTTGTTTGTTGAGTTTAATAGCCTGATGGCTATTAATAGCCTGATGGAAATAGCTGTTCCTGAACCTGGATGTTGCAGATTTCAGGCTCCTGTACCTTCTACCTGAAGGTAGCGGGGAGATGAGTGTGTGGCCAGGATGGTGTGGGTCCTTGATGATGCTGCCAGCCTTTTTGAGGCAGCGACTGTGATAGATCCCCTCGATGGAAGGGAGGTCAGAGCCAATGATGGACTGGGCAGTGTTTACTACTTTTTGCAGTCTTTTCCACTCCTGGGCACTCAAGTTGCCGAACCAAGCCACGATGCAACCGGTCAGCATGCTCTCTACTGTGCACCTGTAGAAGGCTTATCCAGCATTATCCAGGATTGCCATGCATAAATACAATCTCCAGTTAAGTACATAATGCATGGAAACACTCCATGTGCACAAGTGTCCAGCTTTTGGCACCACTTCCCAGTCTCAGCTGCGGTTGTCCATAAAGGCCCGTTGCAGCTGTCGCCTCTGCCGGATCGTCCCGTGAACCGTCCTCGCCCGGAACCCTTCAGCCTTCGTGCCCCGTGGGGGAAGGGGAGGGGGGTTCGGGGCGCCTCCCGCAGCCGACCTTGAGGCCGCGGAAGTTAATACCCCCCAAGGTTCTCCCTCCCGTCCCTTTGTCCAGCGTCTGCCGCGTCACGAACTCCCTCCCGCCTCCTCTCTCCGGTTCCCGGTCTTCGGGGGCGAGCAGGGGCCGGTTACGGCGGCTTCCCTCTCCCGGCTCAGTGGCGGCGAGCCAGACCGAGCGGGGTGTGGCCGCGGCTCATCGGGACCTTCTGCCGGAGCCCGTGATCCCCAGTAGCTAATCTGGCCTTTATCGGTTTAACACCAACTCTCACCCCCTGTTGTATGAGTTAGTTCAGTTTAGTTGAGAGATACAGCGCGGAAACAGGCCTTTCAGCCCACCGAGTCCGTACCGACCAGCGATCCCCGTACATTAACACTTTCCTACACTCGGGACAATTTACAATTAGCTACAAACCTGTCCGTTCTTGGAATGAGGGAGCACCCGGAGAAAACCAACGGCGGTCACCAATGTACAAACTCCATACAGACAGCACCCGTAGTCGGGATCGAACCCGGGTCTCTGGCGCTGTGAGGCAGCAACTCTACCGCTGCGCCACCATGCTGACCTTTGTTTCTGTTTGTTTTTAGTTTTAGTTTTAGTTTCAACGGCCCAACGGGTCCGTGCTGATCCCCGCATATAAACACTATCCTACACACATTAGGGAAAATGTTTACATTTACCAAGTCAATTAACCTCCAAGCCTGTACGTCTTTGGAGTGTGGAAGGAAACGGAAGATCCCGGAGAAAACCCACGCAGGTCCGGGGAGAACGTGCAAACTCCGTACAGTCAGCACATGTAGTCAGGATCGAACCCGGGTCCCTGGCGCTGTAAGGCAGCAACTCTAATGCTGTGCCACCGTGCCACCCAATTCTAAGGGACTTAAATGATTTCACATCTATAAGCAGTGAGGTAAATCCATAAGATAGACACAAAATACTGCACTAACTCAGCGGGTCAGGCAGCATCTCTGGAGAGAAGGAATGGATGATGTTTCGGGTCGAGTCCTTCTTTAGATTGAGTCAGGGGAGAGGGAGGCTAGGACAATGGAAGGATGAGGTGTGAAAACGACAGATCAAAACAGAGGAGATCAAGGAAAATGTAGAATGGTTTATTGTTGGCTGGGGGAAAGGTGACAACGCTGACCTGACAGACAGCACCTGTAGTCGGGATCGTACCCGGGTCTCTGGCTCTGTGAGGCAGCAACTCTACCGCTACGATACCGTGCCGACCTATGTTTCTGTTTGTTTGATGGATCTTTAATCCCTGGGAAAGGAGTGGGGCCTGTAATCTTGAGTACTTTAATGCGCCTGTAATCCCTGGTGTTTAAAGTGGTCCATTAGCCTTGGTACTTGCAGTAAAACCCAGTTAATCCAATAAACTCAAGACCTTGATGGTACCGGACGGCAGCTTTTCCAGAATATTAAACGTCACTTCCATTTATGTCCCGACACATGTCAATCAGTTTGTTTCACTTGTCACACAACAGTCTAATACATATTCCTGTGACCTAATGAGTTCAGGGGATGCGGAACTACCACCTAGCTGATAGAATCATAGGTTCATGGAGCCATGCAGCACGAAAACAGGCCCTTCGGCCCAACTCATCCATGCTGATGAAGATGCCCATCTAAAATATTCCGATTTACCCACCCTAATCCCTCTAAACCTTTCCTATCCATTGACCTTCCGGCCCCCTGAGTCCGCGCCGACACAGTGATCCCCACACACTAACGCCATCCTACACACACTAGGGATAACCTACACTTACACCAAGCCAAGTAACCTACAAACCTGTACCTCTTTGGAGTGTGGGAGAAACCCACGCAGGTCACAGGGAGAACGTACAAACTCCGTACAGACAGCACCCCTAGTCAGGATTGAACCCGGGTCTCTGGCGCTGTAAGGCAGCAACTCCACCACTGCGCCAAATACAATTTACATTTTCTTTTCTTACCCACCTCAACTACCTCCTACCTCTTGCGGCAGCTCATTCCATACATCCACCACTCCCTGAGAACCTGAGGGGCAACTTTTTCACACTCCCGGAGTGAAAAAGTTGCCCCTCAGGTTCTTATCTTTCCCTTCTCACCTTCAACCAATATCCTGTGGTTCTTGTGTAGAAAGGGTTTGAACCGAAAATAGACACACAATGCTGGAGTAACTCAGCGGGACAGGCGGCATCTCTGGAGAGAAGGAATGGGTGACGTTTCGGGTCGAGACCCTTCTTCAGACTAGTTAGGGGAAAGGGAAATGAGAGATATAGACGATGATGTAGAGAGATATAGAAGAAATGAATGAAAGATATGCAAAAAAGTAACAATGATAAAGGAAACTGGCCATTGTTGCCTGTAGCTGGGTGAGAATGAGAAGCTGGTGTGACTTGGGTGGGGGAGGGATGGAGAGAGGGAATGCAGGGTTACTTAGTGAAAGTTAGTGAAATCAACATCATACCGCTGGGCTGTAAGCTGCCCAAGCAAAATATGAGATGCTGTTCCTCCAATTTGCGTATAGCCTCACTCTGACAATGGAGGAGGCCTAGGACAGAAAGGTCAGTGTTGGAATGGGAAGGAGAATTAAAGTGTTTAGCAACCGAGCGATCAGGTAGGTTCAGGCGGACTGAGCAAAGGTGTTCAGCGAAACAATCGCCCGGTCTACATTTCGCCGATGTATAAGAGTCCACATCTTGAACAACAGATACAGTAGATGAGATTGGAGGAGGTGCAAGTGAACCTCTGCCTAACCTGAAAGGACTGTCGGGGTCCCTGGGACAGAGTTGAGGGAGGAGATATTGGGACAGGTGTTGCATCTTCTGCGGTTGCAGGGGAAGGTACCTGGGGAGCGGGTGGTTTGGGTGGGAAGGGATAAGTTAACCAGGGAGTTGCGGAGGGAACGGTCTCTGCAGAAGGCGGAAAGAGGTGGTGATGGGAAGATATGACTAGTGGTGGGATCCCGTTGGAGGTGGCGGGAATGTTGGAGGATTGTGCGTTGTATGCGACGGCTGATGGGGTGAAGGTAAGGACTAGGGGGACTGTTGTGACTAGGGGGAGGGGGAGCAAGGGCGGAGCTGTGGGGTACCGAGGAGACATTAGTGAGGGTCTCATCTATGATGGGAGAGGGGAACCCCCGTTCCCTAAAGAATGAGGACATCTCGGATGTCCTGGTATGGAACACCTCATCTTGGGCGCAGATGCGACGTAGACGGAGGAATTGGGAGTAGAGGATAGAGCCTTTGTTTAAGCAGGGTGGGAAAAAGTGTAGTCGAGATAGTTGTGGGAGTCAGTGGGTTTGTAATAGACGTCAGGCAATAGTCTATTTCCTGTGATGGAGTCTGTGAGATCAAAAAAAGGGAGGGAGGTGTCGGAGATGGTCCAAGTGAATTTGAGTGCAGGATGGAAATTGGTGGTGAAGTTAATGAAGTCCAGGAGTTCTGCATGGGTGCAGGAGGCAGCACCGATGCAGTTGTCAATGTAACGGAGATAGAGTTTGGGGATAGGGCCAGTGTACAGTCTCCACCACACCCTGCCCCCAATTTCAGGCCCTTCGGCCCACTGAGTCCACGCTGACCAGCGATCACCCCTTACGCCAGCACTATCCGACATACTGGGGACAATTTACAATTTACAGAAGTTAATTAAACATACCCGTTAATCACCTGTTCACACTAGTTCCATGTTATCCCACTTTCTCATCCACTCCCTACACACTAGAGGCAATTTACAGAGGGCCAATTAACCTATAAACCCGCACGTCTTTGGGATGTGGGAGGAACCGGAGCACCTGGAGGAAACCCACGCGGTCACAGGAAGAATGTGCAAGCTCCACACAGGCAGCACCCAAGGTCTGGATCGAACCCAGGTCTCTGGCGCTGTGAGGCAGCAGTTCTACCCGCTGCACCACTGTGAAGGACTTCCCAAATCTGAAATAAACAGCTTTGTGCTTTGTATGGGATTAATTAAGGAATGCTGATTTTCCATGTCAGGGCGACACGGTGACGCAGCGGTTGAGTTGCTGCCTTGCAGTACCTGCGTGTGTTTTCTCCGGGTGCTCCGGATTCCTCCCACACTACAAAGACATGCAGGTTTGCAGGTTAATTGGGTAGATGTGTACAAAGCAGCATGATGTACGTAGGCTTCACGTCTGTCAGCAGTTCCTTATCAGTGGCCACCTTGCACTGTGCGGCTCAGAGATGGAGCCCAGGCACCAGGGGAGGGGAGGGAGGGTAGCAACTCTACAGGAACAGCTTCTCTGATGCTCCCTCACCAACGCTGAGGGCCTTCCAGAGGCGGCTGTGAGTACAGAATCCTCCCCGATCCGCGCTCGGTTTACTGGGGACACTGTGGGGCTGTGAATGTGCAGGGGGAGACCATTCGCTCCATCAAACCTATCCCCGCTGAGAAGCTCTGAGAGAGAACTCGTCGAAGTTTGTTAAATTATGAGAGGCATGGACAGGGTAGACAGTCAGAGCCTTCGTCCCAGGGTGGAAATGTCAAAGACTCGACGACGTAGCTTTATGGTGAGAGGTGCCAGTTTAAAGGAGATATGCGGGCAAAATCTTTACAGAGGAGGGTGGGTGATTGGAACATGCTGCCAGAGGTGGTGGTGGAGGCAGATACAATAGGGGTGTTTAACATGCTTTTAGACTTGCACGTGGATATGCAGAGACTGGAGATATATGGTTTACGTGCAGGCAGAGGACATTAACGGCACGGTGGCGCAGCGGTAGAGTTGCTGCCTCACAGCGCCAGACACCCGGGTTCGATCCTGACTACAGGGTGCAGTCTGTACGGAGTTTGTACGTTCTCCCCGTGACCTGCGTGGGTTTTCTCCCGAGATCTTTGGTTATCTCCCACACTCCAAAGAAGATTAATCAGCTTGGTAAAATTGTAAATTGCTAATTGTCGCTGGTGTGTGTAGGGTAGTGTGAGTGTGCGGGGATCGCTGGTCGGTACCGACTCGGTGGGCCGAAGGGCCTGTATCGCTAAAACTAAAACTTAAAACTAAAACTAAAATGAGTTTAACTTGGCTTCTTGTACGTTGTGGGCCTGTCCAGTCCAGTGCAGTGATGGCGCAATGGGCTAAGTGTTCGGCTGGCAACCGGAAGGTAGCCGGTTCAAATCCTGCTTGGAGTGCATACTGTCGTTGTGTCCTTGGGCAAGACACTTCACCCACCTTTGCCTGCGTGTGAATGTGTGTGAATGTGTGTGAGTGATTGGTGGTGGTCGGAGGGGCCGTAGGCGCAGATTAGCAGCCACGCTTCCGTCAGTCTGCCCCAGGGCAGCTGTGGCTACAGAAGTAGCTCACCACCACCGAGTGTGACTGAGGAGTGAATGAATAATGCGATGTAAAGCGCCTTGAGTATTAGAAAGGCGCTATATAAATCCCATCCATTATTATTATTATTATTATTAGTTCTGCTCTGTTCTTTATGTTCTGTGTGTGTGTCTCTCTCTACTGCTACCCTCTGCACTGCCCACCCACCCCCAGGATTTAAAGTGAGAGGGGCAAAGTTTAAAGGAGATGTGCGGGGCGGGTTTTTTACGCAGAGGGTGCCTAGAACACGCTGCCAGGGGTGGTGGTGGAGGCATACGATAGTGGCTTCTATTTTCAGTTTAGTTTAGAGATACAGTGTGGAAACAGGCCCTTCGGCCCACCAGGTCAGCGCCGAACAACGATCACGTACGCTGACACTATCCTGCACACACACTAGGGACGACTTACAATTGTACAAAGCCAATTGATGTACAAACCCGCACGTCTTTGGAGTGTGGGAGGAAACCGGAGCTCCCGCAGGTCACGGGAACAACGTGCAAACTCCGCACAGACAGCACAGGATCGGGGAGGGGACGGTGGTGGGGGGGAGGGGAGGGGAGGGGAAGGGGGGGGGGAGGTGAGGGCAGGGCGGAGGGGAGGACAGTTCAGTGGGAAGGAAAATACAGTACAACAGGAGGAGTGAGGGTAGGGGATAGGAGGACAATGCAGTGGAGGGGCGTGGAGGACGGGGAGGGGAGGGGAGGACTGCAGTGGAGGGGGGAGGGGAGGGGAGGAAAGTGCAACATGGTCCCAGCCCCGTCTTCCCCTCTCCACCCCTGTCCGCCGTATCCAGGGACAACTCACAGGTGACTCCCTGTCCCACCCCCACCCCCACCCACCAGTCCCCGCCCCACTACCCCTCCCCAGGGGAGATGCGACACCTGCCCAGTCACCCCTCCCATTGCACCCCCCAGGGAGCCGGTCTTTCCAGTTGTTCACCTGCATCCCTCTTTCAGTCGAGGGCACTGGGTGTGGATGTGACCTGCTCTCCAATGCAGCAACCCAGCATGGTTTGGCTGATTGTGCTCGGCCTACAAGGGGGGTCCGCAATGCTTGTTGAAGGCCACGGAAAGGCCCCTGATTCTATACACGAAGCCTTAGAATCAGCTCCTCCATCACTTCACTGTCCCTGCACCCCTGCCTTCACCCCCACTCCCCCCCCCTCCCCAGTTCCAGGGCGGCAGCAGTAGAGTTGCTGCCTTACAGGGCCAGAGACCCGGGTTTGATCCTGGCTGCAGGTGCGGTCTGTACAGAGTTTGTACGTTCCCCCTGGTGTTTTCTCCGGGTGCTCCGGTTTCCTCCCACGCTCCAAAGACGTACAAGTTTGGAGGTTAATTGACTTCGGTAAAAATTGTAACTTGTCCTTAGTGTGGAGGATAGTGCTAGTGTACAGGTAGAATTTGTGGGCCGAACGGCCTGTTCCTGCACTGTATCTCTCAACTAAATTAAACTAAATGTGAAGTGTTGCGCTATGGCAGGTCAAATGTAAGGGGAAAGTATATAGTTAATGGCAAATCCACAGCAGTCATCTCAGAGTTTAGTTTAGAGATACAGCACAGAATCAGGCCCTTCGGCCCACCGAGTCCGTGCCGACCTGCGATCCCCACACATTAACACTATCCTACACACACTAGATTGATTGATTGATTGATTGATGTAACATTGTAACAAGCCCTTCGGTCCACGCTGACCATCGATCACCTGTGTACATCATAGAATAATATATATAGTGTTATAACATGCTTCATATATTATACTATATTATATTTTAGTCTAGTATATTAAAAATACAAAAAAATGCTATCAATACTTTCTACGACTGGGCTTATATTCACTGGAATTTAGAAGGATGAGAGGGAATCTTATAGGAACATATACAATTCTTAAGGGATCGGACAGGCAAGATGCAGGAAAAATATTGCTGATTTTGGGGGAGTCCAGAACCAGGGGTCTCAGTTTAAGAATAAGGGGTCGGCCGTTTAGGACTGAGATGAGGAAAAACGTTTTCACCCAGAGAGTTGTGAATCTGTGGAATTCTCTGCCACAGAAGGCAGTGGAGGCCAATTCACTGGATGTTTTCAAGAGAGAGTTAGATATACCTCCAAGGGCTAAGGGAATCATGGAATATGTGGAAAGCAGGAACAGGGCTTAAACACAATAGCGGCGTTTAAGAGACTTTTAGACAGGCAAAGATAGACACACAATGCTGGAGTAACTCAGCGGGACAGGCAGCATCTCTGAATGATCAGCCTACTCCTGCACCTACTTTCTATGTTTCTATAAAATACCTGTAGACAGTCATCCATCTTGCTTCTTGTCGCCTGGTCTTTTTTAACTAATCTCCCTGTAGTCTTTGGAGACACGAGGAACTGCAGATGCCTGAATCTTGTGTTGAACACAAAGGGCTGGAGTAACCGCGGGGCGCCCATGTGTGTCCTCTAGAGATGCTCCCTGACCCGCTGTTACTCCCGCACTTTGTGTCTCCATGTGGTCCTTTGCCTTGCATCTGCTGCAAATACATCACCCATTCCTTCTCTCCAGTTTACCCTGGAGATAGACACAAAATGCTAAGTTACTCCAGCATTTTGCGTCTATCTTCAGTGTAAACCAGTGTCTATCTGCAGTTCCTTCCTCCACAACAACTGCTTTGAAAACTGACAACTTTCACTTTCAACTTTAGAGATACAGTGTGGAAACGGGCCCTTCGGCCCATCGAATCCGCGCCGACCAACAATCACCCCGTACACTAACACTATCCGACACACTAGGGACAATTTACAATTTTACTACAGCCAATTAACCTGTACGTCTTTGGAGTGTGAGAGGAAACTCTAGTACCTGGAGAAAACCCACACAGGTCACTGGGAGAACATTTACACCGAGTGTTTAATCGTCTTATGTACTGACACTGAAACATGAAATTCATACTTGCAGCAGCATTACAGGCCTGTAAACACTAAATGTCAAAGAAAAAGGGGCATAGCTTTACAACGAGAGGGAAAAAGTTCAAAGGAGATGTGTGGGGCAAGATTTTTACACAGAGACTGGTTGGTGACTAGAACGCTGCCAGGGGTGGTGGTGGAGGCAGACACGATAGCGGCGTTTAAGAGGCTTTTAGACAGGCAAATATAGACATACAATGCTGGAGTAACTCAGTGGGACAGGCAGCGTCTCTGAAGAGAAGGAATGGGTGACGTTTCAGGTCGAGACACTTGGTCTGAAGGAGGGTCTCGACCTGAAACGTCACCCATTCCTTCTCTCCAGAGATGCTGCCTGTCTCGCTGAGTCACTCCAGCATTGTGTGTCTATCTTTGGTTTAAACCAGCATCTGCAGTTCCTTATGGATCACGTGCAGGCAGAGGCGATTAGTTTAACTTGGCATTGTGTTCAGCACGGACATTGTGGGCCGAAGGGCCTGTTCCGGTGCTGTACGGGTCTGTGTTCTGTGTTTTGGTGCCTATTTGTCTGAAGAACGTCAGCTGAAGTGAATCAGATAGGTTGTGAGCAGCGTTATATGTCAGGCAGATATGTCTCTAGCCCTGTTATATGTCTCTAGCCCTGATACTGCAACGTGGGTGTAAAGTCCACAAAGCTCACAGTGGCTGCTGCCCTTCAGATGGGTTCACCTGTCATGTCGATCACCCCAGGCCACAGGCCACTAAGAGATGACAGCAATGTCCCCCTCCATCTTTATTACTTGAGACACATAGAACTGCAGATGCTGGAATATAAAGCAAAACACAAAGTGCTGGAGGAATTCACCAGGTCTCGGCCGCACGGTGGCGCAGCGGTAGAGTTGCTGCCTCACAGCGCCTAAGATCCGGGTTCGATCCTGACTACGGGTGCTGTCTGTACGGAGTTTGTATGTTCGGCCCATGACTGGCGTGGGTTTTCTTTGAAATCTTCGGTTTCCTCCCACACTCCAAAGACGTACAGGTTTCTAGATTAATCGGCTTGGTATCAATGTGAAATTAGCCCTAGTGTGTAGGATAGTGTTGGTGTGTGGGGATTGCTGGTGAGTGCAGACTCGGTGGGCCGGACGTCATGTTTCCGCTCTGTATCTCTAAAACTAAGACTAATACTAAATGTCAGGCAGAATCTGTGAAGGGAATGGACAGGTAATGTTTCAGTTCGGGACCCTTCTTTAGACTGATTTTTAGTTTAGTTTAGTTTAGAGATACAGCGTGGAAACAGGCCCTTCAGCCCACCTAGTCCGCACTGACCAGCAATCCCCGCATCTTACACGCACTAGGGACAATTTACAATTATATCAAAGCCTATTAACATACAAACCTGCACGTCTTTGGAGGAAACCGGAGCACCCAGAGAAAACCCACATGGTCACGGGGAGAACGTACAAACTCTGCACAGACAGCACCCGTAGTCAGGATCGAACCCGGGTCTCTGGCGCTGTAAGGCAGCATCTCTACCGCTGCGCCACCGTGATGGAGATGGGGGGGGGGAAGCTGGATAAGAGAGGTGGAGGAGGGGTAACCTGGCAAGTGATAGGTGGATATAGGTGATGGGTTGAGTGAGTGACAAGGTGGAAGTGAAAAGAAGACATAGAAACATAGAAAATAGGTGCAGGAGTAGGCCATTTGGCCCTTCGAGCCTGCACCGCCATTCAATATGATCATGGCTGATCATCCAACTCAGTATCCTGTACCTGCCTTCTCTCCATACCCCCTGATCCCATTAGCCACAAGGGCCACATCTAACTCCCTCTTAAATATAGCCAATGAACTGGCCTCAACTACTTTCTGTGGCAGAGAATTCCACTCTCTCTGTGAATTTTTTTTTTCTCATCTCGGTCCTAAAAGACTTCCCCCTTATCCTTAAACTGTGACCCCTTGTTCTGGACTTCCCCAACATCGGGAACAATCTTCCTGCATCTAGCCTGTCCAACCCCTTAAGAATTTTGTAAGTTTCTATAAGATCCCCCCTCAATCTTCTAAATTCCAGCGAGTACAAGTCGAGTCTATCCAGTCTTTCTTCATATTAAAATCTTGACATCCCAGGAATCAGTCTGGTGAACCTTCTCTGTACTCCCTCTATGGCAAGAATGTCTTCCCTCAGATTCGGAGACCAAAACTGTACGCAATACTCCAGGTGTGGTCTCACCAAGGCCCTGTACAACTGCAGTAGAACCTCCCTGCTCCTATACTCAAATCCTTTTGCTATGAATGCTAACATACCATTCGCTTTCTTCACTGC
This sequence comes from Malacoraja senta, assembly GCA_038087875.1. Classification (NCBI taxonomy): domain Eukaryota; kingdom Metazoa; phylum Chordata; class Chondrichthyes; order Rajiformes; family Rajidae; genus Malacoraja; species Malacoraja senta. Next base: position 9,947,002 of record CM075996.1, on the reverse strand, counting down.
CTGCTGCACCTGCATGGGTTTAAGAAGGAACTGCAGATGCTGGAAAATCGAAGGTAGATAAAAATGCTGGAGAAACTCAGTGGGTGAGGCAGCATCTATGGAGCAAAGGAAATAGGCGACATTTCGGGTCGAGACCCTTCTTCAGACAGGAGACAAAAGGGTGTCAGATCAGGAGAGGTGGAGTGAAATGTAAAGCTGAAAGAAGGGATATGGGTAAAAGGGAACAGGGAGAAAGGGAAAGAGGGGGGGGGGGATATGAGGGAAAACTGGGGAATGGGAGATGTATACGAAAGGAACAAGGCAAGGGTGGTGGGAGATTTGGGTGTCAGGTGTTATGGGGAGAAGGCAGGAGATTGGGATTGAGAGTGAGAGATAGATCAGCCATGGATGGCAGATGGGCTGAATGGCCTAATTCTGCTCCTATCACGTGAACATGAAAGGTGTACGCGGTGGGATGGGAGCATGGGAAAGGGGAGTGGGTCGGGGGGTATTATTGAAATTGGAGAATTCAATGTTCATACCATTGGGCAGTAAGTTATCCAAAGTGAAATATGAGGTGCTGTTCCTCCAGTTTGTGTATGGACTCCCTGACAATGGAGGAGGCCCAATGCAGAAAGGTCACGATGGGAAAGGGAGTTAAAAAGTTTGGAAACCGGGAGATCACGAAGGCCAAATGGGTAGAAGGGGACATGAGGAAATGAGAGGCGGAATCAGCAAAACATCCGCCCAGTCTGTGCCTGGTCTGGCCGATATATTGGGGCCCACACCTGGAACAGCGGAGACAGTAGATGAGGTTGGATGAGGTGCAGGTTTGAAGGTTAATTGACTTGGTGTTATTGTAAATTGTCCCCAGTGTGTGTAGAGCAGTGTTAATGTGCGGGGATCGCTGGACGGTACGGACTCGGTGGGCCGAAGGCAGATGGGGACAACTTAAATATCTTTCTCACAACCCCATCAATTCCCATTTACGTTCTGTTATAGTTTAGTTTAGTTTAGTTTAGAGATACAGCGCGGAAACAGGCCCTTCGGCCCACCGAGTCCATGCTGACCAGCGATCACTGCACACTAACACTATTCTACACACACTGGAGATAGTTTTTACAATTACTCCAAATCAATTAGCCTACAAACCTGTACGTTTTTGGAGTGTGGAAGGAAACCAAAGATCTCAGAGAAAACTCACGGGGAGAATGAACAAACTCTGTACGGACAGCACCCGTAGTCGGGATCGAATCCGGGTCTCCGGAGCTGTAAGTGCTGTAAGGCAGCAATTCTACCGCAGCGCCACCGTTTTGCCTCTAGTAGGGAGATCGAGAGAAACAATTAGTGAAAAGAAAAAAATTAAAATGTTCCTACTTTTTCTGCACTTCCACTCTCCCCCCCCCCCCACTCTCTCTGCTACAACCAGTCTGAAGAAGTCTGTAGTCTGAACGTCACCTGTCCATTTTCTCCAGAGATGTAGCCTGACCCATTGAGATATTCCAGCATTTTGTGTCCATCTTCAGGATTTGCGATGTGGCAGAGCACTGGAGAGTGTTAACATAGAAACATAGAAAATAGGTGCAGGAGCAGGCCATTCGGCCCTTCGAGCCAGCACCTCCATTCATTGTGATCATGGCTGAACGTCCCCAATCAATAACCCGTGCCTGCCTTCTCCCCATACCCCTTGACTCCACTAGCCCCTAGAGCTCTATCTAACTCTCTCTTACATCCATCCAGTGACTTGGCCTCCGCTGCCCTCTGTGGCAGGGAATTCCATAAAT
>CM075996.1:9773575-9945039 GCA_038087875.1 Malacoraja senta | reverse complement strand
TGGAGGAGTTGTACAGTTTATTGGCCACAGGAAAGAAGGATCTCCTGTGGCGTTCTGTGCTACATCTTGTTGGAACCAGTCTGTTGCTGAAGGTGCTCCTCAGGTTGTCATGGAGGGGGTGAGCTGTATTGTCCAGGATGCTCCACAGTTTGAGGAGCATCCTCCTCTCCAAGACCACCTCCCTTGAATTCAATATTGTGTGTAGTTCTGGTCGCCCCATTCCAAGAAGGATGTGAAGGCTCTGGAAAGGGTGCAGAAGAGGTTTACCGGAGTAATATGTCGGAAGGAACTTCAGACGATGGTTTACAACAAAGATAGACACAAAAAGCTGGACTAACTCAATGGGTCAGGCAGAATCTCAGGAGAAAAGGAACAGGTGATGTTTCAGGTCGAGACCCTTATTCAGACGCCCATACCATAGTGATGCCTGGTTTAGGTGGTATTAGTAATGCGGAAAGCATGGACAAACTTGGATTGTTTTCTCTGGAGAGTTGGAGGTGAGAGGAGACCTGATAGATGTACATAAAGTTATGAGAGACATCGGTTGGACAGTCAGAAACATTTTCCCCAGGGTGGAAATATCAAAGACTAGAGATCATAGTTTCAATGTGAGAGGACAAAGCTTACGGGAGATGTGTGGGGGAAGTTTTTACAGAGGGAGCGGAGGGTGCCTGGAACACATTGCCAGGGGTAGGAGCATACATCTGCCGCCCATGTGGTGCCATGTAGGTGGCAGATATGATAGTGGCGTTTAAGAGACCCAGCATTGTAGATATAGTCCACATGGACTTCAATAAGACCTTTGACAAGGGAGACAGGTCTAACAGATAGGCGCTGGGACCATTGTTGTTGATAATAGACATGAATGATTTGGATGTGGATATAGGAGATATGATTAACGTGTTTGCAGATGATATGAAGATTAATGAAGTGGTTGAGAGCTTAAAGGAAAGTATTAGGAAGTTTTAAGCAACAGGGTCTTAGTGAACAGGGTGGTATCAAAGTATTGGTGGAATGGGCTAGGAAAGGCCACATGAACGTGAGGTGATGCATTTTGCAAGAATCAATGAGGCATAATCCTCATGAATGGTAAAGTCCTTGGAAATACGGAGAAACAGAGGGACCTTCATGTGCAAGCCCAATGATCCATTAAGGTGGTAGATAACGTGGTTAAGAGATACTGGTCTTCTTTAGACAAAGCACTGAGTACAAGAGCAGGTAGTTTATGTGGCAACCTCATAAAACATTGATAGACACAAAGCTGGAGTCACTCAGTGGGACGGGCAACATCTCTGGAGAGAAGGAATGGGTGACGTTTCGGGTCGAGACCCTTCTTCAGACTAAGTCAGGGGAGAAGGAGATAAGGAAGTGTAAGGTGTGAAAACAAGAAAAAGGGAATGGAGATCAAGGAAAATGTATAATCGATCATTGTTAGCTGGGAGAAGGTAACAACAAAGCAAATAGTGATAAAATATAAATGAGGACAGTCAGACAAGTCGGAGAACTGGGAAGGGAGGAGGGATGGAGAGAGAGGGTTACTTGAAGTTAGAGAAGTCAATGTTCACACCACTGGGGTGTAAACTACCCAAGCGAAATATGAGGTGCTGTTCCTCCAATTTGCACTGGGCCTCACTCTGACAATGGAGGAGACCCAGGACAGAAAGGTCAGATTGGGAATGGGAGGGGGAGTTAAAGTGTTTAGCAGACGGGCATGAAATATTGATCAGATCTTAGCTGGAGTACTGCGTGCATTTCTGGTCACCACACGATAGGATGACACCAAAGACGTGCAGGCTTGTAATTTAATTGGATGGGATAGCATAGAACTAGTGTACGGGTGATCGATAATCGGTGTAGACTTGGTGGGCCGAAGGGCCTGTTTCCCCGCTGTATCTCTAAACGTAACTAATGTGCTAGAACTGGACAGGCTGCAGAGCAGATTCCCCACAATCTGACTTGGGATGGAGTATATCAGTAAAGAGGAGAGACTGCTGAGACTATGGTTGGTTTAGAAACATAGAAAATAGGTGCAGGAGTAGGCCATTCGGCCCTTCGAGCCAGCATCGCCATCCAATATGATCATGGATGATCATCCAGAATCAATACCCTGTTCCTGCTTTTACCCCATATCCCTTGATTCTGATAGCCCTAAGAGCTATATCCAACTCTCTCTTGAATACATCCAGTGAATTGGCCTCCACTGCCTTCTGTGGCAGAGAATTCCACAGATTCACAACTCTCTGGGTGAAAAAGTTTTTCCTCATCTCAGTCTTAAATGGCCTACCCCTTTTTCTTAAACTGTGACCCCTGGTTCAGGAATCCCCCAACATGGGGAACATTTTTCCTGCTTCTAGCCTGTCCAATCCCTTAAGAATGATTCAAAAGACGTACAGGTTTGTAGGTTAATTGGCTTGGTAAATGTAAAAAATGTCCCTAGTGGGCGTAGGATGGTGTAAATGTGCGGGGATCGCTGGTCGGCACGGACCTGGTGGGCCGAAGGGCCTGTTTCCACGTGGTATCTCTAAACTAAACTAATTTTATATGTTTCTATAAGATCTCCTCTCATCCTAAATTCCAGTGAATACAAGCCCAGTTGGCCGTTTTTTTCATCATATGTCAGTCCTGGGAATTAACCTGGTGAACCTACGCTGCAGTCCCTCAACAGCAAGAATGTCCTTCCTCAAATTAGGAGACCAAATCTGTCCAGGATAGTAAATGTCGATGATGAGGGGGACACAGTATCAATATTAGGCAACAGTCTTTAAAATCGAGCTACCTAGAAATTTCATCCCATGCATTGTAGTGAATCTCTGGAATTCTCTAGTCAAGAGAGTTGTGGGGCTAGGCTCATCAGAAGGAACTGGGGATAGATATGTCTTTTAAAGATGGTGGTCTCTGGTGCAAAGAGAGCTGAGGCCTGGGGAAGATTTAGTTTAGATCGAAGATAGACACAAAATTCCCTGTGTGTCTTGTTTTCATGCCTTACACATCCTTATCTGTGTACTGCCCACTCCCCTGACATCAGTCTGAAGAAGGTTCTCGACCTGAAACGTCACCCATTCCTTCGCTCCAGAGACGCTGCCTGTCCCGCTCAGTTACTCCAGCATTTTGTGTCTACCTTCGATTTAAACCAGCATCTGCAGTTCTTTCCTACAGGCACTGCAGCTTTAGTTTGGGTTAGTTCAGAGATACAGAGCAGAAACAGTGAAGGGACTGTTTAGTTCAGTTTAGTTTAGAGAAACAGGACCTTCGGCCCACCGAGTCTACGCTGACCAGCGATCCCCGCACATTGACATTATTCTACATGATTGGCCACGATTACAAGACACAAAGAATTTATTAGCCAAGTATGTGAAAACATAGGAGGAATTTGGTTTGGCATACAGTCATTCCAAAGAAGCAGGAAGACACACAACTACATAAAAGTTAACATATACATCTGCCACAGAGCACTGTGATGGACGGCAATAACGTATTATCTTCTTCCCTCCTTTTCTCCCACGGTCAGGGGCAGTCGAACCATCCGCAGTCGGGCCGATCGTAGTTCCCGCGTCGGGGCGATCAAAGCTTCCGCGATCGGGGCGATCGAAGCTCCTGCGGTTGGAGCTCCCAAAGTCGATCCCTAACCAGGGACCACGACCTCCACGATGTTAAGTCCGCAGGCTCCCGTGGTTGGAGCTCCCGAAGTCGATCCCTGACAAAGGGACCGCCAGCTCCATGATGTTAGGCCCCAGTGCGGACGGAGATACAATACGGAAAAAGTCGCATCTCCGTCGAGGAATGAGATAAAGAAAGTTTCCCCACCCCAACCCCCACATAATACAAAAGTAAAGATACACTAGAACATACACAACATTGATTATATTGAATGGAAGAACAAGCTTGAGGCACCGGGACTTCCTACTCCTATTTCCCTCGTGTCTTTACTGCTGTTGACTGGTACGATACGATAGAACTTTATTTATCCCAGGAGGGAAATTGATCTGCCAACAGTCATAAAACACAAAATATATCGAATTATTCTTATAATGAGGCTCGTACAACGACGTAATCGGAGTCTGTCTTTATTTAGCAACTCACTACAGCAGCTGCCTCGTGCTGCATCCCCGGGCCCTGCTGCTAGGCCTCTCCCCGGTTACGCCCCACAGCCCCACCTTCAGGCCGGATGCCGTCACTGCAGTCTGACCACTGGCAGCAGAATAAAGGCATTCCTTACACTATTATTCCATAATACCACAAAATACATGAAACATGACATTAAAGTGATGAGTGGAAAGGATTGGGGATGTGCAAAGATTAGGGTTGGGGGGGGGGGGGGGGGAGAGTCAGTCTACCCCACGACAGAAGGGGGTTGTACAGTTTGAAAGCCACAGGGAAGAAGGATCTCCTGTGGCGTTCTGTGCTGCATCTTGGTGGAACCAGTCTGTTGCTTAAGGTGCTCCTCAGGTTGACCAGTGTGTCATGGAGGGGGTGAGCTGTATTGTCCAGGATGCTCCGCAGTTTAAGGAGCATCCTCCCCTTCTTCTTGCGTATGGCGTGCACAGCCTAGTTGTAGGACAACTTGTTCTATTTGATCTTATTTGATTGGTTGATTGCATTCGTCGAAACAGGGCGGACCACGTGAAGGTTGCAATCTTCCATCCCATCCTCCCCCCAAGACCACCTCCCATGAATCCAGCTCCGCCCCCCAGGACGGAGCCAGCCTTCCTGATGATTTGGAGACCTGAGTGAGAGAAGGTCTTGTCAGCTCTTCCTTTTGTTTTGAGGTTTCTATCCAGCAGGCAGACTAAAATAACCAAGGGCATTCATGTGGATGAAATTAATAATTTCTTGAGCTTTATAAAGTTGTGCAGTTCTGACATTGCCACAGGTTAGATTAGATTAGATGCCATTAGTTCATTGTCATACACACTGGTGTACAATTAAATTCCTTGTTCGCATGAAGCTTACAGAGTAAACAGTCTACACACAATATTGATAAATACAAAAGCAGCAGAATGGTCACAGATTGTAATGCAAAATCCAAATGGTGCAAAAGACTATTTTCTTCCAGGAATGTGGTGTCAAAGAGATGCATAGAAGTTGAGTATAGAAGTTGTATAAGACGTTTGTTAGGCCACATATTGTGTTCAGTTTTGGTCAGTAATTTATAGTAAAGATGTTGTAGAAACGACACTCCCTTAGTTTCATACTAAAGGGCCTGTCCCACGAGCATGCGACTGCATGCGTCTAGCGCTACCTAACGTGGTCGCTTGAGCCGTACGGCCTCACGGGGCCGGTTCCACTTCGATCGCCGGAGCCGTATGGAGTTGTGCGGGGCTGCTCCCGACATCGCGCGGGGTTCCGAAAAACTGACACTGTCCAAAAATTCCACGCGGCAACGGCCTGCCGGCCCTCAGCCGCCTCGATGGCGTGCACAGCGTCTCGACGCCGTACGCAGTGTCTTGACGCCGTACGTCACGCGCGAACTTCCCGCGGACTTCGCTCGAACTTCACGTCAATCACTCGACCTCCGCGCGGCCCCCGCTTCCGGTTTGGTCGCGCTCGCCACATGCAGTCGCATGCTGGTGGGACAGGCCCTGTACGGGGATCACTTGACCTCCGCGCGGCCCCCGCTTCTGGTTTGGTCGCGCTTGCCGCATGCAGTCGCATGCTCGTGGGACAGGCCCTTAACTGATACTGGGGCTATAGTTTTGGTTTAGTTTAGAGATACAGCACGGAAACAGGCCCTTCGGCCCACCGAGTCCGCACCGACCAGCGATCCCCGCACACTAACACTATCCTACACACACTAGACAATTTGACATTTGCACCAAGCCAATTAACCTACAAACCTGTACGTCTCTGGAGTGTGGGAGGAAACCGAAGATCTCGGCGAAAACCCACGCAGGTCACGGGGAGAACGTACAAACTCCGCACAGACAGCACCCGTAGTCGGGATCGAACATGGGTCTCTGGTGCTGTGAGGCAGCAACTCAACCGCTAATTAAAAAATCCAGATTAATTAAATTAGTTGGATTTAAATTCCCCAGCTGCTATCGTGAGGTCAGAGCCCCCATTTCAGGATCGATGGTGTAGAACTCTTGTCAACATGTCATAGGAAAGATGTTGTCAAACTGGACTAGGTGCAGAGATGATTTACGAGGATGTTGCCAGGACTCGAGGGTGTGAGCTACAGTGGAGGTTGAGTTGGCTGGGACCTTGGAGTGCAGGAGGATGAGGAGTGATTTTATAGAGGTGCACAAAATCATGAGAGGAATAGATCGGGTAGACGCACAGAGTATTTTGCTCCGAGTAGAGGAATTGAGAACGGAGGCCATAAGTTTAATGTAGGGGGGGGGGAAGGTTTAATAGGAACCCGAGGGGTAACCTTTTTACACAAAGCGTGGTGGGTGTATGGATCGAGCTGCCGGAGGAGGTAGTTGAAACTTTCATTAAAACAATTAAACAGGTACATGGATAGGACAGGTTTAGAGGGATATGAGCCAAACGCATGCAGGTGGGACTAGTGCAGATGGGGCATGTTGGTCAGTGTGGGCAAGTTGAGCCGAAGGGCCTGTTTCCACGCTGTATCACTCTATGACACAAGAACACAAGAGGTGGCAGGGAGTGGTGGACTCAGCCCGGACCATCACAGGCTCAGCCCACCCTACCATGGAGAGCATCTACACCAGGCGCTGCCTCAAGGAGACGGCATCTACCATCATGGATCCCCACCCCATCCGGGCCGTGCTCTCTTCTCACTGTTACCCTCGGGCAGGAGGTACAGAGGCCTGAAGTCCCCCACCAGCTTCAGGCTGAAGAAGGGTCTCGACCCGAAACGTCATCCATTCCTTCTCTCCGGAGATGCTGCCTGTCCCGCTGAGTTACTCCAGCATTTTGTGTCTAGGTGTATCTTAGGTTCAGGAACAGCTCCTTTCCTACAAACATCAGGTACTTTAACTGATTGCACGACCCTAATTTCTCCCTCCTTCCCCTCCCCTTCCCAGCTCTCCCACAGCCCACTGTCTCCACCTCTTCCCGCCCCCTTTTTACCGCCCCCCCCTACACCCCCACATCAGTCTGAAGAAGGGTCTCAACCCGAAACGTCCTCTATTCCTTTGCTCCATAGATGCTGCCTCACCCGCTGAGTTTCTCCAGCATTTTGTCTACGCGCGACCCTAATGCTAACTCAGCAACCAAACACTGTGGCACACCTCTTGGACTACCATGTTTTTCTAATTGAGCATCATGGTACGAATGTCCTGTAATTTGGACAATCGTTTTCTTTTCAGTTTTATGGAATATATATAATTTTTGTACAATGTATGGGCTGAGTATGTGTCTGTGTTGCTGCTGCAAGCAAGATTTTAATTGTATCTCTGATTCACAGTGCTTGTGCATATGACAATAAACTCAACTTGATTTGACTTGACTGATCCGGGGGATCGGAAAGCAATGGGGAAGAAGCTGTTCTTAAATATTTATTATATCCGAGCTTTCAAGCCCCTTTATTTTCTCCGAGACGGCAGCAGAGAGAAAATGGACTGGCCAGTGACAGTCATCACGGACTGTACTTCCAGCCTCCCTGAGGCATTGCGTGAAGATTAAAGCCCCTGTCCCACTTTCACGACCTAATTGGCGACCTCTGCCGAGTTTGCCCTTGACTCATACTCGCAGCATGGTGGCCACGAGGTCATAGGAGGTCTTCGTAACTCTTCCTCATGCTCGTGAGTGGTCTCCGCGTACTCGTGGCCTCAAGTAGGTCGTGCCATTTTATCCAGCCTGATAAAAAATGTCCACGAGTACAAAAAAGGTCGGCATGGAAAAAATTGATACTTTTTACTCGTAGGTAAGTTGTAGGTAGGTCGTAGTAGGTCGTGATGGTAGTCGTAGGTAGTCGTAGGTCGGTAACTGGCCCGAGAAATAAAATGCGAACATGACATCATTTTATCATGTGATCATTGTCCACTCGTAACTAGTCGTTGTTGGTCTTAGGTGTAGTAGACTGAGGTCGAGGGGGTTGCAGGAGGTCGTAGACATAGTCGTAGGAGGTCGTAGACACAGTCGTAGGAGGTCTTTTACTTCGGCGAGTCAACACGACCGTGACATTTTTTTCAACTCGTCTAGGGTCTTCTAAACTCGTGGATTAGGTCGTCCAAGTGGGACAGGTCCTTAACTGCATGGAAGGAAGGGACTATCCTAAGAATGACGAGGCTGCGTTCATAAGAAATAGGAGTAGAATTAGGCCCATCAATCATGGTGGGAGAGTCTAGGACTAGAGGTCATAGCCTCAGAATTGAAGGACGTTCTTTTAGGAAGGAGATGAGGAGAAATTTCTTTAGTGAGAGGGTGATGAATCTGTGGAATTCTTTGCCACGGAAGGCTGTGGAGGCGAAGTCAGTGCGTATATTTAAGGCAGAGATCGATAGATTATAGATTAGTACGGGAGTCAGAGTTTATGGGGAGAAGGCAGGAGAATGGGGTTAAGAGGGAGAGATAGATCAGCCATGATTGAATGGCGGAGTAGACTTGATGGGCCGAATGGCCTAATTCTACTCCTATCACTTATGACCTTGTGACTGAAGATGCTGCCTGATCCAGTGAGTTCCTCAGGCACGGTGTTTTTGGTTCAAGATTGAGCTGATGTGATACCAGACCACAGAGTGATGGCTGTGACAGGGAGCAGAACCAGGGGCTGTGTACATGACCCAAGAGGCACCAGTGCTGAAGGTGAGGCTGCAGCAAACATAATGACCACTGCTCACCGACTGAGGTCGAGAAGCGACCGAGGCCAAAATCTTTAAAGTTTGGGTAATAAAAGAGTAATAAAAAGCAACTGCAGATGCTGGCTTATAACCAAAGATAGACACTAAATGCTGCAGGAACTCAGTGGCTCAGACGGCATCACTGGAGAAATGTAATAGGTAACGTTTCGGGTGGAGACCTTCTTCAGACTGAGAGTCAGGGGAGGGAAACATCCTGCTAGTTTCATTCTTTGTATCCCTTCATTATCACCTTGTCCACAGCCAACAATAGACCATTGTGGGCTCCACCATACTTGAGTCATCGGTGCCCGCTGTGATTCATCCAGAAAATGGTCTGCTGACTATATGGTTGAAAAAGTGTTTCCTCATCTCCGTACTAAATGGCTTACCCCTTATTCTTAAACTGTGGCCCCTAGTTCTGGACTCCCCCAACATTGGGAACATGTTTCCTGCGTCTACCGTGTCCAAACCCTTAACAATCTTATATGTTTCAATAAGATCCCCTCTCATGCTTCTAAACTCCAGAGTATACAAGCCCAGCCGCTCCATTCTCTCAGCATATGACAGTCCTGCCATCCTGGGAATTAACCTTGTAAACCTACGCTGCACTCCCTCAATAGCAAGAATGTCCTTCCTCAAATTTGGAGACCAAAACTGCACACAATACTCCAGGTGTGGTCTCACTAGGGCCCTGTACAACTACAGAAGGACCTCTTTGCTCCTATACTCAACTCCTCTTGTTATGAAAGCCAACATGCCATTCGCTTTCTTCACTGCCTGCTGTACCTGCATGCTTACTTTCATTGACTGATGAACAAGGACCCCCAGATCCTGTTGTATTTCCCCTTTTCCCAACTTGACACCATTTAGATAATAATCTGCCTTCCTGTTTTTGCTCAAAGTGGATAGCCTCACATTTATCCACATTAAACTTCATCTGCAATGTATCTGCCCACTCACCCAACCTGTCCAAGTCACCCTGCATTCTCATAGCATCCTCCTCACAGATCACACTGCCACCCAGCTTTGTGTCATCTGCAAATTTGCTAATGTTACTTTGAATCCCTTCATCCAAATCATTGATGTATATTGTAAATAGTTGCGGTCCCAGCACCGAGCCTTGCGGTACCCCACTAGTCACTGCCTGCCATTCTGACAGGGATTTCTTAAATGCCACTATTGTATCTACCTCCATCACCCACCTATGGAAATGGCGTTCCAGGCCCCCACCACCAAAGACCCTATAGCAAGCAAGATAGTCCACTCGACGAAAAAGACGTAGTACGGTCATGGGCAGATTCATGGGTAATCTTCGGCCCCATTTCCGTAACCGGCTTCCGTCTCCGCATCAAAGATCCCATAGCGGAGCAAAGATACTAGTGCGGAGACGGAAGCCAGTTACGGAAACATCCTCGTAAAAATCAAAGATCTTTGCTAAAAATGTTCTCATTTTCTTTCTGCCTCTCTGCCTCACAATAAAAAGCAAAAAGATGCCTATGTTCCTTCCACAGCGTGTGGGAAGTCTGGCCCGGATCAGCACGGCTGGGACGCCAGGGTAAGGTTGCGGGGAGGTTTGCAATATATTTTTATGTAATGTTGTCCTTGTCTGGGCCTTGAGTCCGAAATAAAGTTTATCATTATATATAAAAATCTGGAGAAATATATGTGTGTGTGAATTATAATTTATTAACACAAACTGTTCCCCCGCAACGTTGATTACACTGCGAGAGGGAGAACCAAAGTCGGGTCAGGTTACTGAAATGGCCGAAGAAATGGCCCAGGTTCCGCCCCGTTGCGTACTACACGTCAGCCCATTGGACCATCTTGCTCGCTATAGGATCTTTGCCCACCACTATCCATGTAAAAATAACTTGCCCCGCACATCTCCATTTATAGCTACGCCCTCTAGTGGTGGACATTTCCACCCAGGGAAAAAGTTTCTGACTGTTTATCTTATCTATTCATCTCACAATGTTGTATCATTCCATCAACCTCGCCTCAGCCTCCAACGTTCCGGAGAAAACAATCCAAGTTTATCCCTCTCCTTGTAACTGAAACCCTCTAAACCAGGCACCTGTCTAGTAAACCACCCTCTCCAAAGCCTCCATATTCTTCCTGTAATGGGGGCGACCAGAACTGCACGCAGTACTTCATATGCAGCCTATCTAAAGTTCTCTGGAGCTTCATCATGACTTCCTGACTCTTATACTCAATGCCCCTAGCAATGAAGGCAAGCACACCATACACCTATCTACCTGTGCATCTACCTGTGCTGCCGCCTTCAGTGAACTATGAACTTGATCTCCAGGATACCTCTGCACTTCAATACTTTTAAGGGTCTTACCATTAAATGTATACTCTCTCCTGACATTCAACCTGCCAAAGTGCAACACCTCACGCTTCCTTGGATGAAACTCCGTCCCACATTTCTCCGCCCATTCTCCGCAGCTGATCGATATCCCATTGTATCTTCTGACAGCCTTCCTCGCTGTCTGCAATTCCTCCAACGTCAGCAAACTCACTCATCAACCCATCGACATTTACATCCGTCGTCTTTATCCAGCTGACCTTGGCGGACCGAGCGCAAGTGTGAAGCAGTCGATGTAAAGGAGGCCATATCGGCAACGCTGCATGCAGTACAGGAGGTACACATGCATCTCTGTCTCACCTGGAAGGGCTGCTGGGTCCTTGGATGGATGTGAGGGAGGAGGCGGCACAGGCAGCCGCTACATATCTTGAGGCTGCAGGGTTGATGCTTGCTTCCCGATTATATCCTTCTCTTCTATCCTAATTTAACACCCTTTGCCTTTTCATCTCTGGCCTTTGTCCCTCCCCCCCACCTGTATCCACCTATCACTCACCAAGCTTTGTCTTGCCTCTCCTCTCTTCCAGTTTTCTCCCCCCTCCCATCACGATCAGACTGAAGAAGGGTCCCCATCTGAAATGTCACCTATCTATGTTCTCCAGAGATGCAGCCTGACCCGCTGAGTTAAGGGCCTGTCCCACTTTCCCGAGTTACTCACGACTTCTCCTGAGTTTTCCCCTTGATTCAAACTCGGAGAATGTCCTTAGCTAGTCTGCAGGAGGCCGTAGGAGTCCGTAGATATATCATCGCGGCTCGTTATGCCAGCCGTAGGTACTCGGGGCATCAGGTAAGTCGGGATTCTTTTTCCAGCACGACAAAGTCCACGAGTAAAAAGATAGACAGGAGGAGGAGTTCGTAGATCACAAAAATGATGATTTTTTTTTTAAGGTCCTTTCAACTCAGCAAAGGACTCTGGAAAGTGGGACAGGCACTTTACTCCAACACTGTGTGTCTATCTTCATCAATGAACTGACTTGTTTGAGATATTCACCGCTGCAGGCGTGAAATTTTCTTAGCGTGCTGCCCAAATCTGATTCGTAATAAAGTGGGCGATTCCAGCACTTTCTGTCTTTTTTTTTGTAATCAAACATCTGCAGTTCCTTCTATCCCCTTTTTCAGACACCTTAATTCTGTCACGGCTGATCTGCCCTTGGCCTCATTTACACTTCCTGCTCCCCATAGCCTCTGGGTCCCCTCTAATCCAACCCTATCTCACCCATGAATATCTCCAATGATTCAGCCTCCGTAACGAGCTGGAGAAATTCAATGATTCACACCCCTCTGAGGAAGAGATTTCTCCGCATCTCCATCCATGAACTAGATTCCCCGTGAGGGGAAACATCCTCTCAGCAATGATCCTGTCAAGCTCCCGTAGAATCATACGTTTTAATGAGATTAGTTGCACAGCACATATCATCGTTCATTTTTCTAAACTCATTAGTGTATAATTTTTCTCAACTTTACGAGCCTAGCCTACTTAACTTTTCTTTGCTTAATTTAACTTTTCATCATCCTTGAAATCAACCTCCTGAACTTGCTTTCAACCACCTCCCAACGTTTATCCTTCCTTAACCAAGATCAAAACTCTACCTGAAGTGCGATTTCCATTTGTTTATTCCATCCCCTTTGTAATAAATGCTAGCAGTCCATGTGTGTCCTCTCATGACTGGCTTCTTCCCAACAGCCACCATGCTATTAACCACCGCAACCTTCAATAAGCTTGTCTTTTTGCACTATTATTGTTTGTTTGGTTTTTATGAGTATGCATGTGTGCGTATTTATATATGTAGGTGTATGTATGTATGCATATGTGTGCATATATATGTGTGTGTGTAAAAAAAATCCACCAGGCGAGAATGAAATGCTCGGAGAAGGAGAAAGAGGTGCAGCGCACAGGCCTTGAACCTGGTGAGACGCAGGAGGAGTCCGGCCGGGACTCACCCCACAGAGCCCAGTCCCTCCACGCACTAGAGTCTCCCAACCCCTGCAGAGTAGTTATTAAGATGGCTGATCCGTGGGAGGTTGCTGCTGGGACGCAAGTCGGGGCCTGATCAACCCCAGCTGGGTCGCCTGGGCGAGGGTGTCTGATGTTGTGAGACCCGAAACACCCGATGAATTCAGGTCATGTGAATGTAAATTTTGAATAAATGCTGTAAGATTGTTCTGTGAAGGTAAAATGGTTTGGCCAGGTGGACTGGATTGAAACATTAAATGTCTGCTGACCAAAGTGGCTGAAAATGTAGCTGCAGGGGTCAGGAAGTTGTGGTCAGGAGAAATTCACATTGTCCTGCTGTTACTGCATAATCGCGACTATGGTATTAACTGTACCCGTCTGACTGAGATAGCTGGCTCTCAGAAGTCTAAGGAATATACAAACCGCTGCTCTCAGAAGTCTGAGGAATGTACCTGTCTTATCTCTAGTATTGTTCCACTAAATAACACCTCCCAATATGTACTTGCCTGTGATCCTGACCTTCGCGTTCGTGTCTGTTGCTTTGTTTCAGTAATATGGGAGGCATAAACTGTAGCCCTTTAAGTATATAAGGCATTACAAATTAAGGCATTGAGCTTGACTCTTTGCCAGGTTGTTAACCTGTGTGAAGACTCAGTGCTGATTAAACGTACGTTTAAAGCAACCCCGGTGTCCGGTCGATTATTGTCGAAACAACCGATGTGAGAGAAAAACGGGAATCAACAGTCACATCACTGAGGATGCGTCCCAGCGCATCTGGAAGATGTATCTTTTTCACAGTGTATCTATACACACACTGAACTTGTTTTCCTCCTTTATCATATTGTTTACAGTGTACTATGTTTACATATTCTGTTGTGCTGCTACAAGTAAGAATTACATTGTTCTATCTGGGACGCATGACAATAAAACTCTCTTGATAGATGCAAGGGGATCTTATAGAAACGTATAAAATTACAAAAGGACTGGACAAGCTAGATGCAGGAAAAATGTTCCCAATGTTGGGGAGTCCAGAACCAAGGGCCAATCTTAGAATAAAGGGGAGGCCATTTGAACTCTGAACTTTAAACTTTAAAACTGAGATGACAAAAAACATTTTCACCCAGAGAGTTGTGAATCTGTGGAATTCTCTGCCACAGCAGGCAGTGGAGGCCAAGTTACTGGATGGATTTAAGAGAGAGTTAGATAGCGCTCTAGGGGCTAGTGGAATCAAGGGATATGGGGAGAAGGCAGGCACGGGTTATTGATTGTGGATGATCACGATGAATGGCAGTGCAGGCTCAAAGGGCCGAATGGCCTCCTCCTGCACCTATTGTCTGTGTTTCTATGTTTCTATGCTGCCCCTAACACATTACGTTTCTGTGCTTCATGCTCGAGAATACTCAGAGCCCACTGAACAGCAAAATACTGCTCGCTCTATTGAAACAATATTTCATCCTCTGTACTGAAGTGCATTAACGCATGGTTCCCCACATTAAACTCCATCTGCCAATTATTTGTTCATTCATTTAACTCGGCCTCTGTGTCCTCTGCTTTTGTAGAATCAGCAAATCTAGCAACAGTGGAGTCCTGGAGTCATACAGCAAGGAGGGATGCAAGCAGAAGCCTCCACGTGGCGCATCCTGGGCAAGGCTGACATCAGAAACTGTATCACAGTGACTGACTGAAGTAGCCAATTCTGCAACAACCGACCGTCAACCGTCACTGACCGACCGGAAAGACGTGATGTGGAAGATGGCCGGACAGGAGGAAGGGAAGGACAGGAAGGAAACAGGTCCTTTGTGCTAATTTACCCATGTTGGACAAGATGTCCCATCCACACTAGTCACATCTGCCTGCGTTTGGCCCAGAATCTTCGAAACCTTTCCTATCCATGTATCTGTCCATAATAACATGCAAATGTTATTATGGTACCTGCCTCAACTACCTCCGCTGGCAGCTCATTCCATACACCCATGTGTGTAACAATCACCCCTAACTTTCCTATTACATCTTTCCCCTCTCACCTTAATAAATATGTCCTCTGGTTCTTGATTCTCATACTCTGGGTAAAAGACTTGATGCATTCACACTATCTATTCCCCCTTATGATCTTAAACACCTCTATAAGATCACCACTCCTCCTGCGCTCCAAGGAATAAAGTCCGAGGTGCCCTCACTATAGCTCCGGCCCTAAAGGCCTGGCAACATCCCTGTAAAGCTTCTCTGCACTCTTTCCAGCTTAACTTCATTCCTATAACATGGTGACTGAAACAGAACACACCACTCCAAATGTAGCTTCACCAATGTCTTGAATAGCTGTAACAAACCATTCCTGAGAGTAAGCATGCAGGTACAGCAGGCAGTGAAGAAAGCGAACGGCATGTTGGCCTTCATAATAAGAGGAGTTCAGTATAGGAGCAAAGAGGTCCTTCTACAGTTGTACAGGGCCCTAGTGAGACCTCACCTGGAGTATTGTGTGCAGTTTTGGTCTCCAAATTTGAGGAAGGGAGTGCTGCGTAGGTTTACAAGGTTAATTCCCAGGATGGTGGGACTGTCATATGTTGAAAGAATGGAGCGGCTGGACTTGTGTACTCTGGAATTCTGAAGGATGAGAGGGAATCTTATTGAAACATATAAGATTATTAAGGGATTGGACACGCTAGAGGCAGGAAACATGTTCCCAATGTTGGGGGAGTCCAGAACCAGGGGCCACAGTTTAAGGATAAGGGGTTGGCCATTTAGAACGGAGATGAGGAAAAATGTTTTCAGAGTGAGGGTCACATAGCAAGAAAACAAATCCTTTGGCCCCGTCCTCGCCAACCATTACGTATTTATTTAGACTAATTCCATTTAATTCTCCCCACATTACCATGAACTCACCCCCTGATTCTACTACCTACCTGTGTACAGTGTCCAATTAACTTGGGCAGCACGGTGGCACAGCGGTAGAGTTACTGCCTTACAGCGCCAGAGACCCGGGTTCGATCCTGACTACGGGTGCTGTCTGTATGGAGTTTGTACATTCTCCACATGACCTGTGTGGGTTTCCCTGGGTGCTCCGGTTTCCTCCCACACTCCAAACATGTACAAGGTTGTTGGGTAATTGGCTTGGTATAATTGTAAATTGTCATTAATGTGTGCTGATCGCTGGTCGGCGCGGACCCGGTGAGCCAAAGGCCCACGTCACTGCGCTGTATCTCTAAACTAAACTAAACTTGTCAACCTGCACAACCTTGGAGTGTAGGAAGAAACGGGAGCACCCGTAGCAAAGCCAAGCGGTCACAGGGAGAATGTGTAGCATGCACGCCGACTGCACCTGAGATCAGGATTGAACCCTGGTTTGCTGGAGCTGTGAAGCAGTGGCTCTACCTGCTGCACCACTCTGTACTGTGAACACCTTCGCTCAGCCCGCCTGGGCCTACCTGATCTCCCGGTTGCTAAACACTTTAATTCTCCCTCCCATTCCCACACTGACCTCTCTCTCCTGGGCCTCCTCCATTGTCAGAGTGAGGCTAAAAGCAAATTGGAGGAACAGCACCTCATATTTAGCTTGGGCAGCTTACACACCAGTGGTATGAATATTGATTTCTCTAACTTCAAGTAACCCTAGCATTCCCTCTCTCTCCTTCCCTCCCCCACCCAAGTCGCACCAGCTTCTCATTCTCACCCAGCAAAAAGCTAACAATTGCCTGTTTCCTTTATCATTGTTACTTTTTTGCATATCTTTCATTCATTGTTCTATATCTCTCTACAGCATCATCTATATCTCTCGTTTCCCTTTCCCATGACTTTCAGCCTGAAGACAGGTCTCGACCCGAAACGTCACCCATTCCTTCTATCCGGAGATGCTGCCTATCCCGCCGAGTTACTCCAGCTTTTTGTGTCTACCTTCGGTGTAAACCTATATCTGCAGTTCCTTCCTATGCACTGTGCTGTTGAGTTTCACTGTTGAGTGTAATGGGCCTGTCCCACTTGGCGAATTTTTAGGCAACTGCCGGCGACTGTCTTAGTCGTAGCAGGTCACCGAAAAACCGGCGACAACCTACGTCATCCTGGTGACAACCTACCACAGCACCACCGTCAGGAGAAGTCAAGCTACGCTCATTGGCGTCAAACCCACTGTCACCGAAAATTTTTCAACGGCGACCAGAAAGACACTACTACTTTTTGCGCGACAGAGGAGACTACTCCCGGCAACCACCGGCGAACATGAGGCGACAAACTAGTCGCCTGTAGCTGCCTAAAAAAACGCCTAAGTGGGACAGGCCCATTACTCGTTATCGCCTGTCCCACAGCCACAGGTACACCACGATTTACCTTGCAATAACTTTAGGTTTGATAAAGGTACCAGTCAGGGAGAAACCGCACCTCCCACATAATCCAGTCACACACTAGAGTCCCAGTAAAAGACATTCTGCTTAATTCGCTCGGGGACAAGGTTATATCAGGACATCTCCTTCAAAGATAATTAGGATATCAACATGGCTTGGCTTCTTCGTCCAAGCCTTGTCAAAACCCATCAGCTGCTCTGCTAGGGGCACTGGAGATGGAGATGCTACTTAGATCAGTGCTTCTTACACTATTTCAGTGTTATTTACCCTTGAGTCTTTATCACAAAATTTCACTCACCCTCGACTACATTTTCTTATGTTTTTTGGTCTTCTTCTTATCGAGTCCACACACAAGATTAGAAGTTGCTCAGCCACACCCAGTCACACACTTCTCGGCATCTGCATACAATAGTGTCTGTCTTGTCGCTTCTTGTGCATGGTGATGGAAAGATTGGTGGAAACAGGGCCGCGACGTGAACGCTCTTTCCATGACCCCATGTTTTTTGGTAATTTTCCTCTCATTCTCCCTTGTATAAGAGTAAAATGTATAATTTTATACATAATATATTTTGTCACATGAGCAAAAAACATAAATTAACTCATTTCTTAAGTGTTTTATTTTATTCAACTTTTTGAACATCCTAAAAATATGGGAAGAAAACTAGGGGTGAAAAAAAAAAAATTACCACTGGAGTTGGAAAATCATTCTATTAGAATGATTAAAAAACTGGGCTTTAGCCCCATCCTACCCTTTCAGGCTTTGATTACTGCAGTTTTTTTCTTGGAAAACTAGCTCAAAAACCATGGAGTATATGATTTAATATAATATCCAACTAATATAGTATGGTAATATATTATCTAACTAATATAGTATCCAACTAATATAAATTTCCATAACTTTCCCTGACAAAAGCTCACAATACAACCAAATATCAACTTTGGTAGCTAATATTCAACAGTTGCTCCTCCAGTGTTGCCATTTATAAATTTATGATCCCACTAGCTCTTTAGAAATACAGCACAAGAAGCAGGCCCTTCGGTCCACTGAGTCCACTCCGACCAGCGATCCTTGCACAGTGACGCTAAACTACCCAACACACACTAGGGACAATTTTACATTTATACATACCAATTTATACCAAGGCAATTAACCTACCAACCCGTACGTCTTTGGAGTGTGTGAAGAAACCGAACATCTCGGAGAAAACCCACGCAGGTCATGGCAAGAGCGTGCAAACTCGATGCAGACAAATAACCGTAGTCAGGATCGAACCCAGGCCTCTACCGCTGTGCCACCGTGCAGTAATGTTTGCATCCGTTGCAAGTAGCCAAAGATGACAGATAGATCAGCCATGATTGAATGGTTGCGTAGACAATAGACAATAGTTGCAGGAGTAGGCCATTCGGCCCTTCATGCCAGCACCGTCATTCACTGTGATCATGGCTGATCATCCACAATCAGTACCCCGTTCCTGCCTTCTCCCCATATCCCTTGACTCCGCTATCTTTAAGAGTTCTATCCAACTCTCTCTTGAAAGCATCCAGAGAATTGGCCTCCACTGCCTTCTGAGACTTGATGGGCAGAATGGCCTAATTCTACTCCTATCACTTATTATTATTATTATTTTTTTTAATTTTTATTTATTAGAAGTACATTAGATTACAACCAATTACATTAGTACTCGTCACGTATATCTTAGTACAATTAATGTACTCCGTTTATTTTTTACACTAATAAAGGGAAAGGGTGAGATTGAGAGCAAGAAGAAAGTGAAGGAAAAAAGTGAAAGTGTAAAAAACGTGACAACAAAAAAACAAAAGACAAAGACCCTATAAGAAAGAAATTAAAAACAAAAAGAAAGAGAAGAAATAGACCCGAAAAAAGAAGAAAAAAGAGAAAGAGAAAAAGAGAAAAAAAATACCTTTTTGTAAGCATCACGCAAATGGGACATACCAACTCTCAATGCTTACAAAAAAGTATTTGTTTTTCTCCTATCACTTATAACCGTATGATTCTACTATTTGAATTCATTGCTCTTCTTATTATTGAACTTATTGCAGTTAATGTTCACTCTTTGAGTTTCATGTGAACTAGGAATTTTAATGCACCCTAGTGTACATGACAATAAACTAATATGCATCTATCTCTTGTATTTTTGTATTTCTAGTACTACTTCAGATTGCACTGCAATCATTTGCACCACTCTGCTGTTTTGCTCTCTTCTCTGTATTCATTATTACTGTCTGTATACTGTTTACTCGATGAGTTTCAAGCAAACAAACCGTTTCATTGCACCCTGGTGTGTCTGAAAATAAAAGATAATCTGATTCCCTGTATTGTAATTCTCATGAAAAAGTCTTTTTGTACTTTTGAAATGAAGAAATTAAAAGCAATTACTCGGATCAGCCTTTGTATTTATCTGTTTTACTGAATCATCAGATAATTGGCGGCACTGTGGCGCAGCGGTAGAGTTGCTGCTTTAAAGGCCTGTCCCACTATCACGACTTAATTCGAAACCTCTGCCGAGTTTAAAGGACCTTAAAAAAAAAATCAAGATGGTGGTAATCTACGAACTCCTACGACCTTCCACGACTATGTTCACGAACTCCTACGAGTATGTCTATGAATTCCCACGACTATTTTGATGCCCTCCTTATGAGTAAAAAGTTGCAATTTCTTTCATCCCAACCATTTTTTTTACTCGTGGACATTTTTTATCAGGCTGGAAAAAACGTCCCGACTTACCTGATGCCATGAGTACCTACGGCTGGCATAACGAGCCGCTACGATATATCTACGGACTCCTACGGACTCGTTACGAACATTCTACGAGTTTGAATCAGGGGAAAACTCGGGAGAATTCGTGAATAACTCGTGAAAGTGGGACAGGCTCTTTACAGCACCAGCGACCCCGGTTCGATCCTGATCATGGATGCTGTCTATGGAGTTTGAACGTTCTCCCTGTGACCCTGTGGGTTTTCTTCGGGTGCTCCTGTTTCCTACTACTTTCCAAAGACTTGCGGGTTTGTAGGTTAATTGGTTTCTGTAAATTGCCCCTGGTGTGTAGGATGTGAAAGTGGTCGGTCATAGAACCAGTGTACGGGTGGTCAGTGTGGACTTGCTGGCACGAAGGGTCTGCTTCCCCTCTTTATCTCTCAACTAAAGACAATTTAAATACCTGGCTTCAGAAAACAAATCAACTCATATTACAACAAACTGTTTTTAAAAGATAATAATGCAGAAAAAATGACACATTGATTCACTGGGAGTGTAATCAAACCAAATTTGACAATGAAGCATGATAATAGGACACGTGGCTGGGTTCGGAAGGGGGAACAGCAGAGGGAAAAGGCGGGAGAATTGGAAGAATGAGTTTAGTTTAGTTTAGTTTAGTGATACAGAGCGGAAACGGGCCCCTTCGGCCCACCGAGTCCCAGCGATCCCTGCACACTAACACTATCCTACACACACACAGGGACAATTTACATTTATACCAAGCCAATTAACCTACAAGCCTGTACGTCTTTAGAGTGTGGGAGGAAACCAGAGCACCCAGAGAAAACCCACGCAGGTCACGGGGAGAACGTACAAACCCGTAGCCAGAATCAAACGTTGTGAGACAGCAGCTCTACCGCTGCGCCACCATGCCACTATTCAAGGGTGAACAGAAGCATAGCAGGATGTGGTTTCACAATGCGACACCATATATCTCCATTGAGGGATTTGTTAGGGTCTGACAGCTCCTTCAGTTCTCTCAGCCGTCGGGTCCTGCTTTATGTCTGAGCCCAGCCAAGATGCAGACCTCTGACAAACATAGAGGAAAAGGTTCAATGATGCTTTCTTTATGTGCTACAGATGCAACTGCACAGAGAAATTCATTTTGTATACAGACTGTTCGTATTGGTGGAAATGTGTCCGCCTCGATAACAATCAGCACGGGAGCACCTCAAGGCTGCGTGCTCAGCCCCCCGCTGTACTCACTCTATACTCATGACTGCGTAGCCGGTCATAGTGCGAACACCATCATCAAGTTCGCTGACGACACCACTGTTGTGGGACGTATCACTGATGGGGACGAGTCAGAGTATAGAAGAGAGATCGACCGACTGACCAAATGGTGCCAGCACAATAACCTGGCCCTCAACACCAACAAAACCAAGGAACTGATTGTGGACTTTGGAAGGGGTAGGATGGGGTCCCACAGTCCCGTTTATATCAACGGGTCGATGGTGGAAAGGGTCAAGAACTTCAAATTCCTGGGCGTGCACATCTCTGAAGATCTCTCCTGGTCCGAGAACACTCGGAAGATCTCTCCTGGTCCGAGAGCAATTATCTAGAACGTACATCAGCACCTCTACTTCCTGAGAAGATTACGGAGAGTTGGTATGTCAAGGAGAACTCTCTCTAACTTCTACAGGTGCACAGTAGAGAGCATGCTGACCGGTTGCATCGTGGCTTGGTTCGGCAACTTGAGTGCCCAGGAGTGGAAAAGACTACAAAAAGTAGTAAACACTGCCCAGTCCATCATCGGCTCTGACCTCCTTACCATCGAGGGGATCTATCGCAGTCGATGCCTCAAAAAGGCTGGCAGCATCATCAGGGACCCACACCATCCTGGCCACACACTCATCTCCCCGCTACCTTCAGGTAGAAGGTACAGGAGCCTGAAGACTGCAACGTCCAGGTTCAGGAATAGCTACTTCCCCACAGCCATCAGGCTATTAAACTCAACTCAAACAAAACTCTGAACATGAATAGCCCATTATCTGTTTATTTGCACTTTATCAGTTTATTTATTCATGTGTGTATATATTTATATAATGGTATATGGACACACTGATCTGTTCTGTAGTCATGCCTACTATGTTCTGTTGTGCTGAAGCAAAGCAAGAATTTCATTGTCCTATCTGGGACACATGACAATAAACTCTCTTGAATCTCTTGAATCTTGAATCTTGAATCTTGGAAATGTTTCCATTGTCAGGGAAGAAGGGTCTCGACCCGAAACGTCACCTATTCCTTCGCTCCGTAGTTGCTGCCTCACCCGCTGAGTTCCTCCAGCATTTTTGTCTAGCCCAGATGATTAATATTTTTATGGAATCCCGACGCCAAAATTTCTAAATCTAATGTCTAACCTTTCCAGCTCTTGAGGTAACAACAAGATTCTCCTGTTTATCAACGTGTTCAATGTTCCTAATAAGCAGATAGTTCCAATGAAGCATAAAATTGAAGTCTTTTTACACCGTGAATCTTAGGACTTAGTGAGTCTCTTCCAGCTGTGACTTTGCTGTTGATTCTACTTAAAATGACGTTATGATCTCAATGTAACGGTGATATAGGGCCAGGACCACTTCTGTTTTCTTGTGATGTAAAAGGACATGGATTTTGAATATTGATTAGACTTTCAGCAAGTGATGTCTTCATGTGCCTGAAGCCCTTTGCTTTTTGGTTCTGGAGGTCACAGATATGAGGCGTGCAATCGAAATGGTCAAGGCAAGGAAATGCAGGGAGTATTGTAGAGAGCAGACGCTGCAGCCACTGTAAGCTGGTGGAGGGGCAGTGAAGATATTAGATAGTGAATAGGGTATGAATCAAGCGCTGGACACAACAAGCTGGAGTAACTCAGCAGGTCAGGCAACATCTCTGGACAAACGGAATAGATGACGTTTTGGGTCGAGACCCTTCTTCAGACTGAGAGTCAGGGGACAGGGAAACTTGGGGTACGAAAAGGTACAGAACAAATCAGAGCCATCACCGATGGCCAAGGAGCCCACAATGGTAAATGCTTTACATTTACCAATGTAAAGAACTTTGGCCAACGAGAGTTGTTTTTTAAATGTGCTAAATAAATAAAAGTGACTTGACTTGACTTGACTTGGTCCATTGTTGGCTGTGGAAGGGGTGATAACGGAGAGATACAAACAGCGACACTAGCAGGAGTGGGGGAGGGACACAGAGAGAGAGGGGATGCAAGGGTGACTTGAAGTTGGAGAAATCAATTGTCATACCCCTGGGTTGCAGGCTGCCCAAGCGGAATTTTGCTGTTCCAAGGCACTGATCCGCCAGTTTGTGTGTGTCCTCACTCTGACAACAGTGGAACAGTGAAGCAGACGCAATGCTTTTTCCTTGATGGTGTAAAGTTGTTTTTGATTGTCTTTGAAGCTGAATTCATCCTGGTAGCTGAAAGGTTGATGCTCCTGGCTTGTGCTTTGTAACTATTGTCAAGTGGTGAACACCAAACCATGACCTGCTCTTGCAGCCACAGTTCATCTGCTCCATCGTGACCCCGTGCTAGGGTCAATGGCTAGGGGCTTAGTGATGGTCATGCTGCTTAATGTGGAAGGTTAGTGTGAGAGGGCAACCGTCCAGGACTCTTGTGTAGGAAGGAATTGCAGATGCTGGTTTAAACCGAAGATAGACACAAAATGCTGGAGTAACTCAGCAGGTCAGGCAGCGTCTCTGGAGAAAAGGTATAGGTGACATTTCAGGTTGAGACCCTTCTTCAGTCTGAGAGTCGGGAAAGGGAAACGAGAGATATAGTCGGTGATATAGAGAGATGTAGAACCAATGAAAGATATGCAAAAAGTAATGATGATCAAGGAAAAGTGGAACCCACAATGATCCATTGTTGGCTGTGGTCTTGGTGGTAACGAGTTACAGACAGTGAAACTCGACAGGACGACAGTGAAACGTAGTACGACGACCAGGATGGGGGAGGGATGGAGAGGGAGGAGAAGCAAGGGTTACTTGAAGTTAGAGAAATCCTCCAATTTACATTTGGCCTCACTCTGACAGTGGAGGAGCCCAGGGCAGAAAGGTCAGCGTGGGAATGGGGAGGGAAGGGCCTGTCGCACTTGGCGATTTTTTCGGCGACTTGACGTTTTTCTGGTCGCCGCTGGATTTTGGAATGTTCTAAAGTTTTCAGCGACTGGGCTTGACGTACATTGTCTTCTCCTGTCGTAGGCGCTGTTGTAGGTTGTCGCCAGGATGACGCAGGTTGTCGCCGGGTGACGTAGGTTGTCACCGGGTGCTGACTTCGGTGAATTCCATTGGCGACTACCTACGTCAACTGGCGATAGATACTGGCGACTGAATTGTCTTCAGTTGTCGCCGACAGGTCGTTGCTTGTCGTAGCTTGTCGTGGGTGGACGTAGGTTGACTTTGGTTGTCGTAAGTTGTCGTATGTGTGGTCGTAGGTGTGGTCATAGGTGGACATCCTAATGGGTCGCCGGTTGTCGGTAGCTTGCCGTACACATTGTCGTGGGGGGTCCAGTCACCACTTTTTCAGTGACCTGCTACGACTATGACAGTCGCCGGCAGTCGCCGAAAAAATCGCCTAAGTGGAACAGGCCCTTTAGTTGTTGCCTCACAGCACCAGAGACCCAGGTTCGCCCTGACTTCAGTGTGTGCATGTGCGTGTGCGTGTGCGTGCGCGTGTCGTGTGGAGTTTGTACGTTCTCCCTGTAACCGTGTGGGTTTCCTTTGGGTGCTCATGGTTTCCTCCCACATCCTAAACACATGCAGAATTACAAGTTAATTGCTCTCTGTAAAATTGCCCCCAAACAGTGCCGGATTTAGATGAAGAGAGGCCCTAGGTTATTCCACTTGTGAGGCCCCTCCCAATCCCCCACGTCCACGACTAGAGGAAGATGGAAGAGTGTTTTAAATAATTTGAGTGAAGCCAAGGATGATGACGGGTGTTTAAAATTCCGCAATTCGCAATTCCTTCTCTGAAGGACATAAAATGTTATTGTTAAATACCGTAGTGATTGAGTAGGTTTCTAGCAACGATTGTCAGCTCTACCCCTAGCATTGCTCCTTGCCAACTTCCTAGTTCAAATATCTTTGCACTTTCCTACTTACCCCTGAGTTTTGACTTTTGAAGCCTGCAAGTATCCAAAGATGTTCCCTGGCTGCACCCCCCATCGCTGCTTACTGGAGCACGTGTGAAAGTTTGCCGGACCCCGGTGCCACCAGATTGACACCGATGTGCAGCCAAGCGGGGCCGATGGGATAAGGGGCTGGAAATCTGTGCATTAAAAACATTTATTTATTGCCGGTGCTAGTGTCGAGTTATCGGCTTAAAACAGTATTATTCTGAAATGGAGGGCAAGGAAAATTACTGAAGGGTTGTTTAGAGACTACAGTGCGTTGTGACAGCATGTGTAAGAAAGTCCTATGACAGTGTCAAAAATATTATGCACCTTGGCCGGAGGCCCCCTAGATTTTGAGGCCCGAGGCTTCAGCCTACCAGGTCTGTGGGTAAATCCGGCACTGCTCTCAAAGTATAAGGATCAAACACAAAGTGCCGGAGGAACTCTGCATCTGTGGAGGAATTGGACAGGCAACATTTCTGGGTCAGGATCCTTCATCACACTGAGAGATGTCCTCTGCCCCCTCCCTCCACGCATGCTGCCTGACCCACTGAGTTCCTCAAACACTTTGTGCATTCCTTTAGCAGATGTCTTGGTCATGTTCAGTTTGCATACTGACAAAGGCCAGGAGTGTGACAAGTTATTGTTCACGCTAGAATCCTTCCTATGCTCCACCTCAACGGGCAATGGGGGGACAGCAAGGAAAGATCCTGATAGGTGTTCCACCGAGATTAGACCTGAGATAGACACAAAACGCTGGAGTCACTCAGCAGGACAGGCAGCATCTCTGGAGAAACGGAATGGGTGACGTTTCAGGTCGAGACCCTTCTTCAGACTGGTTAGGGATAAGGGAAATGAGAGATATAGACAATGAGAGATGTGGAGAGATAAAGAACAATGTATGAAAGACATGCAAAAAAGTAACGATGATAAAGGAAAGAGGCCGTTGTTAGTTGTTAGTTGGGTGAAAACAAGAAGCTGGTGCGGGAGGGATAGAGAGAGGGAGGAAATGCCGGGGCTACCTGAAGTTAGGGAAATCAATATTCATTAGACCTTATATCTTGGTCTGCACCCTCTGCAGATATTTCGCTATATTGTGGTGAAGGATTATCCTTCTCGACCCCCCCCCCCCCCTCCTGCCCCCATCATCCACCGAAAAGTCAAATAATGGCTTGTGTGGGAAAATTACCCCCACCCTCCCGTTTCCACCGGCCAGTGATGTGATGGACGCGGGGTTCTGGAACAATCGCTGACAAATCTCGCCCCCCAGCGACGTCATGTCCGTTATTTGACTTTTCGGCAGAACGGCATTCGGTTAGTTGGCTTGTAGGCGACGCAGCCTTTCGGTTAGATGGCGTTTCGGAAGAGCGGCCAAGCAGTGAGTTTGCTTTTAGGTGACGCAGCCTTTCGGTTAGTTGGCTTTTAGGTGTCCCGCCCTTTCGGTTAGTTGGCTTGTAGGCGACGCAGCCTTTCGGTTAGTTGGCTTGTAGGCGACGCAGCCTTTCGGTTAGATGGCGTTTCGGCAGAGCGGCCATTCAGTGAGTTTGCTTTTAGGTATCCTGCCCTTTTGGTTTGTTGGCGTTTCGGCTCCGTATGTTTTCGGTTATTGGGCGTTTCGGATTCATTTCCATTCGGCTATTTGGCTTCGACTTCTTTGCTTCGGTTTCTCGTCCTTCGACGCCACGTCTGGGTACCCCATAAACCACCCCACCATGAAGTGAATGGTGGAGTAACTTCAGTAAACCATCAGGCCTGGGCTGCGGGATAATTTGGTTTAGTTTA
Source organism: Malacoraja senta (assembly GCA_038087875.1). Taxonomy (NCBI): domain Eukaryota; kingdom Metazoa; phylum Chordata; class Chondrichthyes; order Rajiformes; family Rajidae; genus Malacoraja; species Malacoraja senta. The sequence continues at coordinate 9,917,985 of CM075996.1, read as the reverse complement.
TTGCCATGTGTACCGAGGCACAGTGAAGCTTTTTGTTACGTGCTAACCCTTCAGCGGAAAGACAATACATGATTACAATCGAGCCATTCAGTGTAGAGATGTTAACTTCTCCAAATTACATTTAGAAACAAGTTGAATCATCTTGAGGAAATGATAACTCTTTGATCAGTGCTAGAGTTGACAAGCAAAGGACTAGCCAAAGTAAGAAATACTGTAAAACCTTGCAGGAAAGCCACACACAGTGCAGGTCTCCATTTTAACAGCGCTAAACTCGACAGGTTGAAAGTCACAATATACAAATTAGGGGTAGGTAACAAAGGGAATAATGTTTTGTGCAAGATAAAGCCAGTAAAGTCCAATCAAAGATAGTCTGAGGGTAATAAAACTTTATCAAAAAACCAAACAATTACATTTCGAGTTTGGAGACAAACCACAAAAATTATTAGCACGTCAGTTACGAAAAATGGAAGGGGAAAAAATAATTCATAAAATTAGAACAGAGTCAGGAGAATTATTAAAAATGCCCAAGGATATAAACGAAAGATTTCTCCAATACTATCATAATCTTTATTCAACTAAAACTGTAGTACAACCAGAAGGAATAGCAGATTTCTTACTAAAACATAATTTAAAAGGTTTAGATTCAAACGATAGAGAATTATTAGAAAGGGAGATTACGATAAAGGATATTGAGGAGTCTATTGGCTCTTTAAAAAATGGTAAAGCAGTAGGACCAGATGGTTTAGGCTCTGAATTCTATAAAAAAAATTACGACTTGCTCTCCCCACGTTTACAAAGGCTGTATGAGCATATCTATACTCAACAGAAACTTCCAGATACTTTAAATGAATCTATAATAACACTTGTTCCTAAAGTTGATAAAGATCCGGAAGATCCGGGATCATATAGAGCAATTGCACTTTTAAATACAGATCAGAAAATATTAACTAAAATACTAGCGCATAGATTAAGTACAGTGATGAATAAATTAATACACCCTGACCAAACAGGCTTTATTCAGAAACGGTACTCATATTATAATCTAAGAAGATTATTTAATATTATTTATTCTAAGAGAATTATTAATGAAGATCTAGCAATAATCTCACTTGACGCTGAAAAAGCTTTTGATCAGGTTGAATGGTCCTATTTATTTTCGGTGATGGAAAACATGCAGCTAGGGGAGAAATTCTGCACATGGATAAAACTGTTATATACAAACCCTACTGCTAGAATATTAACAAACCAAAGGTTGTCATCTAAATTCAGCCTATCTAGAGGTTGTAGACAAGGATGCCCGTTATCTCCATTATTATTTGCGCTTGCTATTGAGCCACTCGCAGAAAGAGTTAGGGGTCATCCGGAAATACATGGGTATAACACAAAGGATACAGTGAATAAAATTTCTCTATACGCAGATGATGTACTAATTTACATTACAAAACCAGAAATTAGTATTCCAAACTTATTAAAGCTAATAACCCAATTTGGTTCATTCTCAGGATACAGAATAAATTGGAATAAAAGTGAAATTATGCCAATAAGGGAACACAACAAACAGATAATACAACAATTTCCATTTAAAATAGTAAACGAAAAATTCAAATATCTAGGCATTTACGTAACTAAGATATATACATCATTATTTAAAGCAAATTTTCCCCAATTACTGAACAAACTACATAAGAATATTCAATATTGGAAAACACTTCCTATCTCAATGGTTGGCAAAATGAATGCCATAAAAATGATTTTTTTTACCGCAAATATTATACCTTTTTCAGACAATTCCGATATATTTGTCAAAAAACTTTAAAAAAAAATTGGATTCCATTGTTAATGATTTTATCTGGGATTATAAGAATCATAGGATAAACAAAAGACATTTGTGTAAATCAAAAATAAATGGAGGCTTGGTGTTACCAAACTTTCTGTTTTATTTTTGGGCAGTTAATATTAAAAATATGAATTTCTGGTTGGAAGAAATAGATCATCAACCAGACTGGTTAAAAATGGAAAAGGAAGATTGTTTACCTTTTGATATCGGCTCGATATTATTTGCTACGTCTAAATTAAACAAAAAAAATTATAGGGAAAACCCTATAATATTTAGTGCTATACGAATTTGGAAACAATTAAAAAAGACATTAAAATTAGATAACTTATCACTTTTTCCAATTGTGTATAACCCTTTGTTTAAGCCTTCATGGTTGGACAGGGGTTTTACACAATGGAATAATTATGGAATTAAAAATATGGGACAACTTTATAAGGAAGGCACTTTTCTGACATTTCAGGAGTTGCAACAGACTTATGGACTTCGAGGAAATGTTTTTTCAGATATCTTCAACTCAGAGATTATGTAAATCGAATACTCAAAATTTTCGAATTAGATACTCAGAAATTCTTGACGAATGTTGGAATAAACATCCTAATACAGAAAAATTTATATCTTATATATATAATATTTTATTAGACAGTGACATTCCATCGACGGACTTACACAGACAAACATGGGAAAAAGAATTAAATCAAATAATAACGAAAGATACTTGGGAAGAAAGTTTACAACACATACATCAATGTTCATTAAATGCCAGACATTCTTTAATACAATTTAAAGCAATACATAGGTTACATTATTCAAAAACAAAATTACATAAAATCTTTCAACATATCTCACCTATATGTGATAAATGTCAACATTTAGAAGCTAACTTATCTCATATGTTTGCAAACTGTATAAAAATAAAAAAATTCTGGGTAAATATTTTCAGTATGATATCTAAAGTGACCAGCACACAATTGGACCCGGATTCAAAATTAATAATACTCGGAACATTAGAATTAAATCAAACATTTACAACAACACAAAGAAACTTTATTGATTATAGTATGATAACGGGAAAAAAATTAATTCTAAAATTTTGGAAAGGCCCTATAACCCCCACAATCAAAATGTGGATTATAGAAATGACGGAGACCTTAAACGTGGAAAGAATCAGATTTTCCCTGTTGGACAAACAGGAATTATTCGTTGGAACATGGTCTCCCTTTATTGATTATTTAAAGGGTCAGAATGGTTCAGCACGGGAACCTGACTAATACTCGGGCTAAAGAATGGATGAAATGCTATACTCTGAAATGTACGAATATATCTCGAATGAAGTTATTTATTTTAATACATTTTTCCATTCTTCTTTAACTATCTTTCTCTTTTCTGTTTTTTTTCTTTTTTTTTTCTCTTTCTTTCTTTCTCTCTCTTTTCTTCTCTCTCTTTTCTTTCTTTACTTCATCTATCTTTTTAGTTCTATCTAGTTTAAAAAAAACAAAAAAGGCAAAAGGTATTGGAGACAATGTAATAATAATTGATAATATTATCAATTCAAAAATGTAAGACTGGTAATGATGTTAATAGGTTGTGTACTTATCTCCAATAAAAAATATTTAAAAAATAAAATAAAAAAAAGAAAGTCCGAGGGTCTCCAATGAGGTAGATTGTGGCTAACCCACCAATGATGTTATGGAAGGCTTGAATAATGCAAAGTCCAAATGGGAAATCAGTCACATCTGGCGATGAGGGACACAAAATGCTGGAGTAAATCAGCGGGACAGGCAGCATCTCTGGAGAGAGGGAATGGGGGACGTTTCGGGTCGAGACCCTTCTTCCGACTGAGAGTCAGGGGAGAGGGAGACACAGAGATATGGAAGGGTAAAGTGTGAAAACGCATCTGGTGATCTGTTTGACAAAATAGATGTCCTGTCAGGTACAGTTACAGATTACACTTCACATGAGTCGAGTTCTGAAGCATTTACCATTGCTTATTCAGATTATTAAACCCTGTTTTGTTAAGTTTCCAAATCCAGTGTCTCGTTAACTCTTTAGATGGTGGAACAGCCCGATCACAAAATGCCTCTCCAACAGTTGCCATGGAGATGGAGCAGGCCCTTTTATCTTCCTGGACTTGGAGCTTTTTTTTCACTGCAGTCAATTATGAGATCAAAGAATGGTGTCAGCTTCCCAGTGGCTTTTCTCGTCCTTTCTACAAAGTGTTTCAGGGTATTAAGTATGCAGAGGGATTTATATTTGATATTAATTACATGGAGGCTCAGCCTTAATTCACTGGAGCGTTGACTTGTCATGTTACAGAGCCCTACAACACAAAACAAGGCCATTTGGCCCATCGTGAGTTTAGCTTAGAGATAACAGCGTGGAAACAAGCCCTTCGGCCCACCGAGACCGCATTGACCAGCGAGCCCCGCAGATTAACACCATCCTACACACACTAGGGACAATTTATACCAAGCCAATTCATCTACAAACCTGTATGTCTTTGGGGTGTGGGAGGAAACGAAGATCTCGGAGAAAGCCATCGTGGTCACGGGGGGAATGTACAGATGGCACCCGCAGGCGGGATCGAGCCCGTCTCCGACGCTGCAAGGCAGCAACTCTACTGCTGCGCCACCGTGACGCCCATGAGTATGCCAACTCTTTGAAAATGCTCTCTAATTAGTCCCAATCCTGTGAATTCTTTTCTTTCCTGCAGCGGAATATAAGGTGGACGAAGGATCCTATCATCCTCTTAGGTTTTAAGATGGGTTAGAATGATTGAAACAATTCACACTTCAGGGGACAGCCCTGTTAGTTGCCAACTTGTTGTCATTGCAAGGTGGCCCAGAGGGTAAGAAGGGAAAATCACTACAAGTTAGTTTGAGTTTTAGAGACAGGCCCTTCGGCCCACTGAGTCCACCCAGCCAGCGTCCACCACTCACACTAACACTATCCTACACACTAGGGACAATTTACAATTTTACTGAAGCCAATTGGGTGGCACAGTGGCGCAGCAGTAGAGCTACTGCCTTACAGTGCCAGAGATCCCGGTTCGATCCTGACTACGGGCCCTTGTCTGTACGTTCTCTCCGTGTGACCTGCGTGGGTTTTCTCCGAGATCTTCGGTTTCCACCCACACTCCAAAGACGTACAGGTTTGTAGGTTAATTGGCTTGGTGTCAATGTAAAAATTGTCCCTAGTGTGTGTAGGATAGCGTTGGTGTGCGGGGATCGCTGGTCGGTGCGGACTCAGTGGGCCTGTTTCCATGCTGCATCTCTAAACTAGACCAAATTAACTTACGTACCTGCAGCTCTTTGGAGTGCGGGAGGAAACCGGAGCACCCGGAGAAAACCCACGAGGTCACGGGGAGAATGTACAAACTCGGTACAGACAAGCACCCGTGGTCAGGATCGAACCCGGATCTCTGGTGCTGTGAGGCAGCAACTCTACCGCTGCTCATAATGCAGAGTATAATGTGAGCTAAGGATCAAATCATCCTCTTTGGTGTGAAGATGGGTTACAATATCTTTGAAAATAATTGAAACACAGGGGTAGCAAGGTGCCTTTATTGCAAGGTGATTGAGAGTATAAGAGTAAGGAAGAATTGCTGTAACTATAGAATAAATACTTTGGTTCGAGTACTGCTAGACTGCTAGTCTGCGGCTTTCTTCGCCTTCTCCAACAAAGGATGTCTTGCTCTGGAGAATTGTTTGCACTCACTGTCTCTGGATATTCAATTACTGAACATATGTTCAAAGATGCGATTAGTCGGGTTTTTGGCTGCCGACCCAATCACCGGATATGGAGATCAAACAGCAACGTGGACTCGAGGCAGCAGATCAGCCAGGGGATTGGAGAAGTAATAATATGATTGGAAGGATGTAGAAGGGAAATATAATCGAGGGTAGTAAAACAATTGGAAGTAGTGAAAGGGCCATTGGGAATTTAAAATGGCATTCAGCACAGTTGGGACACACTGGGGTAGCACAGTGGTGCAGCAGTAGAGTTGCTGCCTCACAGCGCCAGAGACCCGGGGACGATCCTGACTACGGGTCCTGTCTGTACGGAGTTTGTACGTTCTCCCCGTGACCTTGCGTGGGTTTTCTCCGGATTTTCGGGTTCCTCCCACACTCCAAAGACGTTGTAGGCTAATTGGCTTGGTACAATTGTTACAACATGTCCCTAATGTGTGTAGGGTAGTGTAAGTGTGTGGGGATCGCTTGTCGGTGTGGACTAGGTGGGCCGAAGGGCCTGTTTCCACGCTGTATCTCTAAACTAAATTGCTAAAGGAAGGTTACATGATTCATGTTTCTTATTCCATTGTCACACCCTGATGGCAATCAGAAGAAAAATAGCACAAAGAAATGTAGGCAAATGTTGGTAACATTTTTCACAATGGCAGATGGTGACCACGTCGGCTTGTAGCATTGTGGCCACAGGGCCAGACCAAGTACATCCTCAGACCTTGTGGGAAGCTAGGGTGGAAATTGTAGAGGTCCTTGCAAAAATATTTGCATCATAGTTTCATAAGATCATAAGTGATAGTAGAATTAGACCATTCGGCCCATCAAGTCTACTCCGCCATTGAACCATGGCTGATCTATTTCTTCCTCCTAACCCCATTCTCCTGCCTTCTGCCCATAATGTCTGACACCCGAACTAATCAAGAATCTATCTACCTCTACCTTAAATATATCAACTGACTTTGCCTCCACAGCCTTCTGTGGCAAAGAATTCCACAGAATATGGACTTTGCCCAGCATGATGTTCCAGAAGACTGGAGAGTGGTTAAGATTGTACCACTACTTAAGAAGGGTAAAAAAGACAAGCTTGGGAGCTACAGGCTATTGAGTCTGACATAAGTCGTGTGTAAGCATGAGAGGAATAGATCGGGTAGATGCACAAAGTCTCTTGCCCGGAGTAGCTGAATCGAGGACCAGACGACATAGGTTCAAGGTGAAGGGGAAAGGATTTAGTAGGAATCTGAGGGGTAACCTTTTCACACAAAGGGTGGTGGGTGTATGGAACGAGCTGCCAGAGGAGGTAGTTGAGGCAGGGACTATCCCAGCGTTCAAGAAACAGTTAGACAGGTGCATGGATAGAAGATCGACACAAAATGCCGAAGAAACTCAGAGGGAAAGACTGTATCTCTGGAGTAGGAATGGGTGACGTTTCGGGTCGAGACCCTTCTTCAGACATCAATCTGACATCCCCCCTGACATCAGTCTGAAGAAGGGTCTCGACCCGAAACATCACCCATTACTTAGCTCCAGAGATGCAGCCTGTCCCAGTGAGTTACTCCAGCATTTTGTGTCTACCTTCGGTTTAAACCAGCATCTGCAGTTCCTTCCTACACAGGTACATGGATAGGACAGGTTGGGAGGGATAAGGGGAAAAACGTGGGCAGGTGGGACTAGTGTAGCTGGGGCATGTTGGCCGGTGTGGGCAAGTTGGGCCGAAGGGCCTGTTTCCACGCTGTGTCACTCTATGGCTCGACGCTGTCACAGGGGATTCTAAGACGCACGATCTGCCAGCATTTTGATTGGCACAGACCGATTAGGAATAGTCAGCATGGCTTTGTGCGTGGGAAATTATGTCTCGCAAATCTGATAAGAATTATTTTGTAGAGGTCAGCAGATGATTGATGAGATCAGGATTGTGCAGGCATCATAGTTAGTGGTTTGACTGTATCCATTCTGCCAGTTACCTCAAGAAAAAAATCAAACAGATTTATCAAACGTGATTTTCCTCTCAAAAATTCATGTTGACTCTTCCTAATCCTATTATTATCTTCAACGTGTCCTGCTGCTGTTGTCAGAATTTCACTGCAGTTTGTGTTGGCTTATCGTGTGCCAGTCTGGCTGTCGTGTTTCATTCATTATATGCATGCAGCGCGGTGGCGCAGCGGTAGAGTTGCTGCCTCACAGCGCCAGAGACCCAGGTTCGATCCTGACTACGGGTGCTGTCTGTACGGAGTTTGTACGTTCTCCCCGTGACCTGCGCGGGTTTTCTCCGGGAGATCCGGTTTCCGCCCACATTTCAAAGACATACAGGTTTGTAGGTTAATTGGCTTGGTATAAAAATGTGTAAAATTCTCCCCAGTGTGTGTAGGGTAGTGTTAATGTGCGGAGATCGCTGGTCAGCGGGCCGAAGGGCCTGTTTCTGGGATCTTCAGTCTTTGGAGTGTGGGAGGACCACACACCAAGGACGTACGGGTTTGTTGGTTAATTGGCTTGGTATAAATGTAAAATGTCTCAAGTGTGTGTAGGATAGTGTAAGTGTGCCGGGATCACCTCCTTTTCGCATTCCCCTTGAGAGGAGAACCTCACTTTTACCATTATGTGTGTAATGGGAATTGTCCCACCGTAGGTGAATTGCAGGATGACACAGGAGCATTCTGTCCACTCTTTTCATCAGTAGAAGCTGAGACAAGATCGGAGCCGGTAACAAGATCACCTCAGCAGCGAAAGAAAGATAGTCATAAAGTCGTACAACGTGGCCCTTCAGCCCAACTTGCGCATGCCAGCCTGCATTGGCCGATATTCTTCTATTCGTGTACCTGTCTAATTGTTTCTTATACGTTGTGATAGTACTTGCCTCAACTACCTCCTTGGGCAGCTCGTTCCATAACCTACCACCATTTGTGTGAAAAAGGTCACCCCTCAGGTTCCTGTTCAATCTTTCCCCCCTCACCTTAAACCTATGCCCTCTGATTCTCAATTCTCCTACTCTGGGCAAGCGGCACTACCTGATCTATTCTTCACATGACCTTGTACGCCTGTAAAAGATAACTCCTCATCCTCCTCTTTTAAAAGAAATTCGAGAGCCAAGAGTGTTTTATTGTCATATGACCAGAAATGGAACAAGGAAATTCTTACTTGCAGCAGCACACAGATAAAAAACATATTTATTTGGGGAACAACTATAATAAAACAACAACAAATAACTGAGAGATTTGGACAGAGATGTGGATAGAAATGTTTGGAGTGTTATGGACCAAATGCAGGCACATGCAACTGTTTGGCCAAATTGGGCCGAAGGGCCTGTTTCCATGCTGTTTTGAGTCTTGTGTGAATGACCTAATAAAAGAGAGCAGATTTGGGCGGCACGGTGGCGCAGCGGTAGAGTTGCTGCCTTACAGCGCTTCCTGCGCTGGAGACCCGGGTTCGATCCCGACTACGGGTGCTTATCTGTACGTAGTTTGCACGCTCTCCCCGTGACCTGCGTGGGGTTTTCTTCCCTTTCTTCCCGCACTCCAAAGACGTGCACGTGTGTAGGTAAAAGGGCTTGGTAAATGTAAAAACTATCCCTAGTGGGTGTAGGATAGTGTTAATATGCGGGGAGCGCTGGTCGGCGCGGACCCAGTGGACCGAAGAGCCTGTTTCCGCGCTGTATCTCTAAACTAAATTCCATTTCCCCTCCCACGATTCTGTCCAATCCGGGTTTTCCCTCATAGTGTTCCCTACCCTACCCCCCCCCCCCCCCCCCACCACTTAACTAAATAAAATGTAAGGCTCAGTTATCATTCAATCACACTGTAAGTTAATTAAGATCCTTGCTGATGAAATAACACTCTTCATATTCTGAAATTTGACTTACAATGTTTGCTTGGAATCTCTGTACTCGGGCTCTTGTCCCTGGATCTATTAAGACATCTGTATTCCCTAACATACCAATCCATGCCTCAAAGTATCCTCCTCCAAACCATTCTCAATGTAGCGATCATTTTCTTAAGGTGAAAGTAAAAATGGCCAAAGGCTGCAATCTTTGTACCGATGAACAAATAAATATAAGGAAACTAATTCACTGGCATTTATTAGTCATCTTTTAAAACTTCAGAAGGATGCAAAGTACCCAACAGCTGATAAAGGTTAGTTTCGTTTGATTCAGAAACAGGCCCTTCGGCCCACCAAGTCGGCGCCGACCAGCGATCCCCGCACACTCACACACCTAGACACACTGGGGAAGCTTTACAATTATACCAAGCCAATTAACCTTCAAACCTGCACGTCTTTGGAGTGTGGGAAGAAGTGGGAGCACCCGGGGAAATCCCACGCAGGTCACGGGGAGAACGTACAAACTTCATACAGACAGGATGGAACCCAGGTCTCTGGCGCTGTGAGGCAGCAGTTCTACCGCTGCCACCACCTGCAGATTCCACTTACATTGAGTCCTAAGGGAGAATATATAAGGAAAAAGTATCAACTTTGAAGGTAGACAAAAATGCTGGAGAAAGTCAGCGGGTGCAGCAGCATCTATGGAGCGAAGAAAATAGGCAACGTTTTGGGCCGAAACCCTTCTTCAGACTGATGTGACGGTGGGGAGGGCGGGAAAAAGAAAGGGAGAGGCAGAACAGTGGGCTGAGGGAGAGCTGAGAAGGGGAGGAGACAGTTGGGACTATCTGAAATTAGAGAAGTCAATGTTCATAGCGCTGGGGTGTAAACTACCCAAGTGAAATATGAGGTGCTGCATCTATGGAGCGAAGAAAATAGGCGACGTTTCGGATCGAGACCATTCTTCAGACTGATGTGAGGGTGGGGGGGGGGGCGGGAAGAGGAAAGGAAGAGGCGGAGACTGTGGGCTGTGGGAGAGCTGAGAAGGGGAGGAGAAAGCAGGGACTACCTGAAATTGGAGAAGTCAATGTTCATACCACTGGGGTGTAAACTGCCCAAGCGAAATATGAGGTGCTGCTCCTCCAATTTACGGTGGTCCTCACTCTGGCCATGGAGGAGGCCCAGGACAGAAAGGTCGGATTCGGAATGGGAGGGGGAGTTGAAGTGCTGAGCCACCGGGAGATCTGGTTGGTTATTGCGGACCGAGCGGAGGTGTTGGGCGAAGCGATCGCCAAGCCTACGCTTGGTCTCACCGATGTAGATCAGCTGACATCTAAAGCAGCGGATGCAATAGATGAGGTTGGAGGAGGTGCAGGTGACCCTCTGTCGCACCTGGAACAATTTTGAGTCTATTTTCTTGAAAGGCTGACAGGATGTGGTAGAAATATTTCTATGTTGAAAGGCTGGGCAAATTTGATACAAGTTTAGTTTAAGCTTTGTGGAAAGAATCCAAGAATAAATGAATCCATTTACTAAATGCATTGAACAACAGAGGATGTTGGAGGGATGGTTCACTCAGTATCTGAAGCACCATAAGGAGTCTGCTTGGAGTAAGCCTGAATGCCACTTTGTTTATATTTATTCATGTGTTGGGATCAATGGCAATGTCGGCATTCACAGCCCGTTTCCAAGTTCCTCTTCAATTACTGTGGTTCATTAGTGAGAGTGGCTCCAAGCTGTGTTGATGAGGGTGCTTCAGTATTGGAAACTAACAGAATGACGGAAGGACCTAGATTATTTCTTGGTCACATAATGGCTTCGTCATTGTTGAAATTCTGACTTGTTTTGAAGTAGTCCCTTCTTCATTCCTCTGGAAGCAAGCGTTGAATTCATTTCAAGAGGTTTGCACTTGACCTGATTTAGCCTGGTTATAGATCAGAATCACGACTAGTAATGGGCCTGTCCCACTTACGCCACTTTTCAACATGTCGAAAATCCAGCAGCGACCAGAACAAGGTACGACACTTTGGGCGACTACTCACGACCATACAGGGCTTCACCCTGTCGCCAGGGTGTCGCCTGTACGGTCATGAGTAGTCTCCTCAGTCGCCCAAAGAGTCGTAGCGTCTTTCTGGTCACCGCTGGATTTTCGACATGTTGAAAAGTGGAAAACATGTTGAAATTTTTCGGCGACCTATGACGGGTGCCGGCAGTCGCCGAAAAAGTTGCGTAAGTGGGACAGGCCCTTAAGGGGCAGATGACAAAATGTTGAGAATGTGAAGGAAGGAACTGCAGATGCTGGTTTACACCAAAGATAGTTATTGCTGTTGCAAGAATGTTAAGTTAGAAAGAGAGCAGAAGAGACTCACCAGGATAGACACAAAAAGCTGGAGTAACTCAGCAAGTCAGGCACCACCTCTGGAGCAAAGGAACAGGTGACGTTTTGGGTCGTGACCCTTCTACAAACTGAGAGTCAGGGGAAAGGGAAACAAGAGAAGGTACATAGAATAACTGAATGAACGATATGCAAAACGCAACGATGATCAAGGAAGGCTGGAGGCCACAATGGTCCATAGTTGGACCTTTTTTATTAATGCCGCAGAGGGGGCAAGTGGTAAAGTAGGGTTTTGTTGGAATATTGTCATGGGGAATTATCAGCTCCTGGTGTGACCTCCAATGTCCAACTGATAGGAATCCAGAACTGAAAATGCATTGAATTAAACTGCGCAGGTACAGGAAAAGACATGTTCCTTGGTGTCTATGGACTTCTTCCACATTGGCTAATCAAACCTACTTCTCTTGGCTTGTGATTTTATTCCCTGCCTATCAATACACAATAGACAATAGGTGCACGAGTAGGCCATTTGGCCCTTCACGCCAGCACCGCCATTCACTGTAATCATGGCTGATCATCCCCAATCAGTGCCCCGTTCCTGCCTTCTCCCCATATCCCTTGACTCCGCTATCTTTAAGAGCTAAGATAGTCATAGTCATAGAGTGATACTTATTTACTTACTTACTGCCTATTATGCCTCCTGGCATGTAGGTCAGCAACGAAGGTCCTCCACTCCTGTGGATTCCTTCAGTTGCTGTTTCCGTAACATATTTGTTTTATGAGACAGGGTTGTTAACCCTGTGCACAACCCCCAACCTGGAGGACCAGTGGATCTCTCTTCATCTCACCTCTACTCTTCGAACTGTCCAGCATGGGAGACCCTAACAGGAGACGAATCTCCCGCTGGCATAGCTCTAGGGGTCACTGAGACACACAAGCTCCCCGACCATGACAAGGTTGCAATCCAACGCAGAGATAGAGTGATACAACGTGAAACAAAGATGATAGTTTTTTCCTTATACAGTGCCAACTAGCCCAGACCAGCCCAACTAGCCCACACTGCCCCACATGTCCCAGCTGCACTGGTCCCACCTGCCTGCGTTTGGCCCACATCCCTCCAAACCTGCCCTATCCATGTACCTGTCTAACTGTTTCTTGAGACTGGGACTAATTCTAGTCCCAGCCTCAACTACCTCCTCTGGCAGCTCGTTCCATACACCCACCATCCTTTGTGTGAAAAAGTTACCCCTCAGATTCCAGATTAAATCTTTTCCCCTTCACCTTGAACCTACGTCCTCTGGTCCTCGATTTCCCTACTCTGGGCAAGAGACTCTGTGCATCTACCCGATCTATTCCTCTCAATGATTTTATACACCTCTATGAGAATAAATTGAATACAAAAAAATGAGATAATGATAAAAGTATGATGAAATAATATTGACAGGAAATGAAGCAATCCCATTGCACTGTGCAATATTACTGTGAGTTCCAAGATGGCTGAGTGTCAACTCCGTTCCTGTTATTTTCCCTCACTTTCTTTCTCTTTCCGTGTGCGTCTTCTCTTTCCCCTCTGTGCTTGCATCAGTTGCTCTCTCGTAGGCCTCAAGGGTCTGCCCCACTTACGCGATTTTTCTCGGCGACTGCCGGCACCCGGCAGAGTCGAACAGGTTACAACATGTTGAAAATTTTCGGCGACCTGCTGCGAGTATGCCGGGTGCCGGCAAGTCGCCGAAAAAAAATCGCGTAAGTGGGACAGGCCCTTGACTTTTCTTTCGGACTGCTTCTTTGCGATACTCTGTTTCCTGCTCGTCTCGGGCCAGTAAATCCTCTGATGTGTTTCAATAATGAGCGTCAGCTCATTACTGAAACGAAGCAGCACAAGCAACACTTAAACCGTGGAGATCCACAGATCTAAATGAGCCGACAGCCGCCACAACTCGGGATTATTGCATTACTTGGTGTGAAAACAGCAGCTCTCGACAACTGATGAGAGCTCATTTTCAGCTCAATCTCACACTGCGAACTCTATGGATATGCAAATAGGAGAGAGGCAATGAGTTTCGTCGAGTACTGAATCTAATTTTTCACCATGAACTTAGAAAATAGAACAGGACAGCACAGGAATGGCCCTTCAACCCACAATGCCCGAGCTGAATGTGTTGTCAGGCTAAACTAGCCTCCTCTGCACATGATCCATATCTCTCTACCCTGCATATCCATGTGCCTTCAATGGCACTATGTCTGCCTCCACTGCCACTCCTCGCAGCATGTTCCAGCCACCCACACTGTCTGGGAAATCAAACTTGCCCTCCACAACTCCTTTAAACTTTGCCCCTTTCTTTCTATGTGTGTGTGTGTGTGTGTGTGTGTGTGTGTGTGTGTGTGTGTGTGTGTGTGTGTGTGTGTGTGTGTGTGTGTGTGTGTGTGTGTGTGTGTGTGTGTGTGTGTGTATGTGTTTGTGCGTGTGTGTGTGTATGTGTGTGTGTGTGTGTGTGTGTGTGTGTGTATGTGTGTGTATGTGTGTGTGTGTGTGTGTGTGTGTGTGTGTGTGTGTGTGTGTGTTTGTGCGTGTGTGTGTGTATGTGTGTGTGTGTGTGTGTGTGTGTGTGTGTGTGTGTGTGTGTGTGTGTGTGTGTGTGTGTGTGTGTGTGTATGTGCGTTTGTGTGTGTGTGCGTGTGCGTGTGTGCGTGCGTGTGTGCGTGTGTGTGCGTGTGTGTGTGCGTGTGTGTGTGCATGCGTGCGTGTGGGCAATAACCCGGGTGGCACAGTGGCGCAGCGGTAGAGCTGTTGCCTTGCAGCGCCAGAGACCAGGGTTCAATCCTGACCACGGGTGCTGTCTGCGTTGAGTTTGTACGTTCTTCCTGTGACCGTGTGGGTTTTCTCCGGGTGCTCGCTCTGGTTTCCTCCCACCCTCCATAGATGTGCAGGTTTGTAGGCTGATTGGCTTCTGGAAATTGTAAATTGTCCCTAGTGTGTAGGATAGAGTGCACAGGATGATCGTTGGTCAGCACGGACTCAGTGGGCCGAAGGGCCTGTTTCCATGGCGTATCTCTAAGGTCCAACCACATTCCTAGGGTGTTGGTTAATTGTTGGTCTCTCAGTTGGCATGAATTTGCTTCTTCCCATTGTGACCTCCCTCTCATTACCTGAGCTTGGAGCCTCTGCCTGGGATTGTTCCATTTTCTGCGTTTGCTTCACCATTGATAGGACATGTGGTCAACAATCATAGCAGCTTGCATTTGTGCAGCAGCACTAATGCACAAGCTCATAGGTTAGAGGAGAAGAATTCGGCCATTCGGCCCATCAAGTCTACTCCGCCATTCAATCTTGGCTGATCTCTTTCCCACTCAACCCCATTTTCCTGCCTTCTCCCCATAACCCCTGACACCCGTACTAATCAGGAATCAGTCAATCTCCGTCCAAGTAATATCCATTGACTTGGCCCCCACAGCCGCCTGTGGCAGTATAATATGCCAGACTCTTCACAGGAACTTTATTCATGAAAACTTGACACTTAGACACCTAAGAGGGTCTCAAGACTGGAAGCTTTCTCAAAGAATTAGTGCGTAATGACCATCGTAATGCAGGAAGATGCAGACCGATGTAGGGAGGTGAATTTTTGGAGTTTTGGGCCTCAAGGCACAGCCACCACAGTAACCTGGGTGTGCGGTCGGCAAAGATGGGTTTATGGGAGGGGATCAGTCCACGGATGAATTGAGAATAAGGATGTAGGTCAGCACTCCCTCTCCCATTCCCAATCCGACCTCCTCCATTGTCAGAGTGAGGCCCAGCGCAAATTGGAGGAACAGCACCTCATATTTATCTTGGGTAGTTTACACCCCAGTGATGTGAACATTGACTTCTCTAACTTCAGATAGCCCTTGATTTCCCTCTCCATCCCTTCCCCTTCCCAGTTCTCCCACCACTTACTGTCTCCGCCTACATTCTATCTTTGTCCCGCCCCCTCCCCTGACTTCAGTCTGAAGAAGGGTCTCGACATGAAACGTGGCCTATTCCTTCGTTCCATTGATGCTGCCTGACCCACTGAGATATTCCAGTTTTTCTGTCTACCTTCAGTCTGAAGAACGGTCTCGACCTGAAACTTTGCCTATTCCTTCTCTCTAGAGATGCTGCCTCACCTGCTGAGTTAAGGGCCTGTCCTATTTGGCCGTCATTCGCACGCCATTTAAGCGACCTGCTAGCATGTGGGTAGCATGTGGGTAACGTGTGGGTAGCGCGGGATGGGTGCATGGAGTGGTGTTGAGGAGTGTGGAGTGGAGTGGAGGAGTGTGGAGTGGTGTGGAAGAGTGTGGACTTCGTCCTGCACGAAATCTTCGCGCACCACTGGCCGTGTCGCGTAACTGACGGCCAAAGTGGAACAGGCCCAAGACTCGGGCGCGACGCAACTTCTCACCTCCAACAGCAGCAGAAGCAGGCAAACGATCGCCGAGCTCGGCCTGGGGCTCACGGCCGTTGCGGATCCGGATCCACCACCTACTCCCAGAGCGGGGCCAAGACGATTGAAGATAGACACAAAATGCTGGAGTAACTCAGCGGGACCGGCAGCATCTCTGGAGAGAAGCAATGGGTGACGTTTCGGGACGAGGCCCTTCTTCAGACTGAAGAAGAGTCTCGACACGAAACGTCACCCATTGCTTCTCTCCAGAGATGCTGCCGGTCCCGCTGAGTTAAGGGCCTGTCCCACTTGGCCGTCATTTACTCGACAGGCCGGTTGCGAGCGTCATCATGCGTCCGCACAGTCGTCTGGAGCGCGTGACGTCATTTGAAGATAGACACAAAATGCTGGAGTATTTGTGTCTACTTAAAGATTTTCGAACATGAGGAAAGACAAGGCCAGGTTGGGACATACAGGACTTTGTGCCACAGGAGAGTTGAGGAGGTAGATGGAGGCTGGCGAGGAGAGCAACAGAGAAATGTGAATTGTTGAAGGAGGAGTAATCCCCACAAAGCCCAATGGATCAGTACAAAAGGTCACAGGTCAGTCTTCTATTTAGTTTAGAGATACAGCGTGGAAACATGCCCTCTGGCCCGAGCTCGTGCCGACCAGCGATCCCCACACACTAAAGGGCCTGTCCCACTTCGGCGTCATTTGCACGTCACGCAGATGGCGCATGAAGATTTTGTATATCCCAAAATCCTGGGGCGACTGCACATCACTGCCTACGTCACCACACACCATGCGCGCGTAATGCACGCCATGCGCGCATCACGTGCGCAGCAAGACACGCGCGTCGTGACGCGTGACGCGTAAATGATGTCGCGTAAATTACGCGCAAATGACGCCCAAGTGGGACAGGCCCTTAACGCTATCCTACGTCTGGTAAATTATCCTATCCTGGACAATTTACCAGACAATTAGGCTTTAGTAGGTCTTTGGAGTGTGGGAAGAACCCGGAGAAAACCCACGCAGGTTAGGGGGAGAACGTACAAACACCGTACAGACAGCTCCCGTAGTCAGGATCAAAGCCGAGTCTCTGGCGCTGTGAGGCAGCAACTCTGCCGTCGCGCCACCCAAGGTGTTTGCACATAAACTGGGACGTTGCCTGGGATGGAGGAGGAGAACCGGAGTTAGAGGCTAGGTGTGTTTTGCCTGGAGCACAGGCTGTTAACAGGGGACATGATTATTCTACGTACATTATAAATGGTTAGACTGCAGGAAGCTATGTTCCACAGCAGAGGGATATCACACTGGAGGACACAGATTTAGGACAAGGTGTAAGTGATTTAGAATGGGCTCAGTGGAGAACCTTTTACAGCTGGAAAGAGATAAATTCATGGAATATGCTGTGTAGGAAGGACTTGCTGATGGTGGTTTAAACCGAAGATAGACACAAAAAGCTGGAGTAACTCAACGGGACAGGCAGCATCTCTGGAGAAAAGGAATAGATGACGTTTCGGGTCGAGACCCTTCTTCAGACTGAGAGTCTGACAATGTGAGATATAGATATGGTCCATTGTTGGATGTGGGCTGTGTTAACTAGTATCTCTGACGGAGAAATCCCGTGGGGGGCAGAGGGGGGACACATCCCCTCCATGTTTTGAGAGGTGGGGGACGACCCCCCCCCCCCATGTTTTGTAATCTGGATTTTGAAATTTGGTGAAAAAAAATCGATTAAATATCTCCGCTTTCCGCGAGACAGTGGGGGTGGGACTGATGATCGAAGGCGCCGATTGGACGAGAGAGACGTCGGTCAGCAGGCAGTGGGGGAGGGGCATGATGATTCAGCGCGATGATTGGAGGAGGGAGGTGTCTGTCAGGGGCGGAAGTAGAGGGGTGGGACTGAGGATAGAGCGTGGTGTTTGGAGGAGGGAGAAGTCCCGGTGGAGCAAAGATCATAGAGCGGAGCTTGAACTGGCCCGTTCGCGGGGCCTTTCATCGCCTGGCCCGGCACGGCTTAAAATCTTCCAGCGCCCCGTGGTTAAATTGCTGCGTCGAGGCGATCGAGGCTCCCGATGTTGAAGCCCCCGCTGGGCGATGGAAGATCCCACGGCCGACTTTAAGCCACGCCGGGCGATGAAAGGCCCCGCGAAGCCCCACGATTCAGGGCAGACGAAGCTGCTGTTGCTGGAGTTCGGAGTCGGTCACCAACCAGGTCAGTCCCCGATGTTACCGTCCATAGGGCCCACGGCCGAAGCCTCGCGTGTGAGTGTGAGCGCATGCGCGTACGTCCACCAAGAAATTGTGTCCCCTCCATGTTTTGATAGTGATTTCCGCCCCCTGATCTCTGTCATCCTGTTGAGTTTCACTGTCTATATAACTTGTTATCACCTAGCCCATGGCTAACAATGGATTATTGTGAGCTCCACCTTTCCGAGATCATTGTTACTTTTTGCATATCTTTCATTCATTTGTTCTATATCTCTATGTGTCACCATCTATATCTCTCATTCATTTGTTCTATATCTCTATGTATCACCATCTATATCTCTCATTCATTTGTTCTATATCTCTATGTATCACCATCTATATCTTTCATTCATTTGTTCTATATCTCTATGTATCACCATCTATATCTTTCATTCATTTGTTCTATATCTCTATGTATCACCATCTATATCTCTCATTCATTTGTTCTATATCTCTATGTATCACCATCTATCTCTCTCATTTCTCTTTCCCCTGACTTTCCCCTGAAGAAGGGTCTCGTCCTGAAACGCCACCTAATCCTTTCCTCCATTGCCTGACCCGCTGAGTTACTCCAGCTTTTTGTGTCTATCCTTTAATATAGGATGGTGGTAGGAGAGTTGCTGACAGCAATTAGATGAGCACTTGAATCACTGAGGGTTAGAAGGAATGGAAGGCCATTGGCCAAGTGTGGAAGATGGGCCACATATTGCTGGGTGCCTGCTGGTCACATGAATGTGATGGACTGAATGACCTTTCCATGCTGCATCACTCGATGATGGTATTTTAGTGTTTCCATTCTTGACGTGGGTCTGTTTATCTTCACCTACAATCTAACCATCATTGGAGCTTGTACCTTCCGAAGATTTCACCAGGGACTAAACTGGAATTTGGACAATTTTATACTGGACAATTTTTTACATTTACCAAGCTAATTAACCTACAAACCTGTGCGTCTTTGGAATGTGGGAGGAGACCGAAGATCTCGGAGAAAACCCACGCAGGTCACGGGGAGAACGTACAAACTCCGTCCAGACAGCACCCGTAGTCGGGATCGAACCTGGGTCTGGCGCTGTATTTTGCAGTTAGGCAGCAACTATACCGCTGCACCACCACGACCTCATTGCCGACCCTCAGACTATCTCTAATCGGACTTCACTGGACTTTATCTTCCACTAAATGTTCTTCAGGTTTTTCCCTTCATCATGTATCTGTACACTGCGGACGGCTCGATTGTAATCATAGATAGTCTTTCCTCTGACTGGTTAGCACGTAACAAATGGTTTTCACTGTACCTCGGTACACGTGACAATAAACTAACCCCAAAGTCAGATTATCCAACCCTCAGGCTTCCAATCAGTGTTAATTGTCATTCGGATTTGAACAAAGAAATTCTTACTTTCACAGACACAAGGTGCTGGAGTAACTCAGCGGGTCAGGCAGCATCTCTGGAGAATATAGATAGGAGACGTTTCGGGTCGTGACCCTTCTTCAGACAATGTGTAGGGGTGAAGGGAGATGGAAACTGGAAGAGAGAAGGACAACAAAGGACAAAGCACAAAGGACATTTATTGTCACATACACCAAATGGTGTAGTGAAATTTGTTCTTGCCATGCAGCACAAATAGACACAACATTAAAGAAATTTAACATAGCACAAAGTCCAGTCCATATCCCCTTGTCCACCCATAGTCTGGCCTATATAGGCGTCCACAGTCGCCGCTACGGGGGCCGATGTTACAGGCCCTTCTTCGCCGGGTGATGGTGCTCTGGCATCGGGAGAACCCTCTCAGCAGCTTGGGACACCTGGAACGGCCGTCTCCCTACCGGAGTCCGCGGCTTCCGAAGCCGACAGGCCGCGCTCGGTGGAGCTCCACCACTGGCGATCTCGTCGCGAGATCCCAGGCTCCCGATGTAAGGTTCAGCGCCGCCGCCCGCAGCTGACCGCTCCACAGACCCGCAGCTCCACGATGTTCACCTGCGGTCTCAGCTCACCGGAGCTCCAGCGCGGCAACCCGGGCAAGGCATCGCCCGCTCCGCGATAGCGCTCCAGCGCTGTGCCGCCGCCCGCAGCTGGCCGCTCCACAGTCCCACAGCTCCGCGATGTTCACCTGCGGTCTCAGCATTCCGGAGCTCCAGCGCGGCAACCCGGGCAAGGCATCGCCCGCTCCGCGATAGCGCTCCAGTGCTGTGCCGCCGCCGAAGCCGAGGTTCTGGGCGGTCCCATCAGGAAACGCCGCTCCAGGCCCGCTGGTAGGCCGCGAGGACGGGTCGAAAGTGCAGCCCGGAGAAAAGCTGCCTCTCCGACCAGGTATGGACCCTAGAAAGTAGTTTCCCCCTCCCCCCCCCACCCCCCACATAAAAAAGAATAGAACTCCTAAAAAATAAAACAACTAACTAACTAAAAATTAAAAAAAGATGAAAACGGACAGCTGCAGGCTGGGCAGCCATACCACACAGGACGGCGCCCCCTAGGATGAAGCCGGGCAGGTAATAGGTGAGGAGGGTTTTTATATTGGCAGATAATTGGACGAAGGCCAGAGATGAAGAGACACGTGTGAGACAAATGAGTGGTTGCGAATTGTGAAGCTAGAGGAAGGAATAGAGGTGGAAAGGGAGGAGGGAAATACGAAGCTGCGAGTCATAAGTACATAAGACCGGAGCAAAATTAGGCCATTTGGCCCATTGAGTCTGCTCCACCATTCAATCATGGCTGATCTATCTTTCCCTCATAACCCAATTTTCATGCCTTCTCCCTGTAACCTTTGACTCCTAACGAGGTGGGGCACAGGGAAGAGAGGGGAAAGAGGGGGCGGGGGTATATGGGGGTGGGGGATATGTAGTTAGCTAAAACTGGAGATTTCAACCTTCGTACAGTTGGGTTGTAAGCTACCCAAGCGGAATATAAGCTGCTGTTCCTCCAGTTTGTGCGCTTTCATCGGATGTTCTGGTCACAATGAGTTTTGGTCATTGCCAGTAAGAATCCCACATCCAGTTTGGGCACCACACCCTCATAGAGGGATATGCAGGCCTTAAAATGAGGGTGGCAGTGGTGCAGCTGGGTAGACTTGCTGCTTCACTGCGCCAGAGACCCGGGTTCGACCCTGACCTCGGGACTGCGTGGAGTTTGTACGTTCGCCCTGCGACTGAGTGGATTTTCTCCGGGTGCTCCATTTCCTTCCCATATCCCAAAGACCTGTGGATTTGTAGGTTAATTGGCCCTCTGTAAATTGCCCCTAGTGTGCAGGGAGTGGATGTTCAATAATCGAACATAGATCTAGTGTGAATGGGTGATCGATGGTAGGCATGGACTCAGTGGGCTGAAGGGCCTGTTTCCATGCTGTGTCTTATAATCAAAGTTTTGCAGCTCAGCCTCACCAGAACTATGAGTCTAGTAGAGTTTCTTTATGCATTGAATGGACAATGTTTCTATTTCCTGGAGATTAGAAAATTAAGGGCTGATCTAATGAGATGTTTAAGTTGGTAAAGTGACCTTGATACAGTAGCTAGAGAGAATCTAATTGCTCTGGTGGAGGTGTCCAGAAGATGCAACTAACCAGCTTGTTCAGAGAAGATGGCGCAGTGGCGCGGTGGCACGGCGGTAGAGTTGCTGCCTCACAGTGAATGCAGCACTGGAGACCCGGGTTCAATCCCGACTACGGGTGCTGTCTGTACGGAGTTTGTACGTTCTCCCCGTGATCTGCGTGGGTTTCCTCCGAGATCTTCGGTTTCCTCCCGCACTCCAAAGACGTACAGGTTATGAAGGTTTAATTGGCTTGGTAAATGTAAAAATTGTCCCTAGCGGGTGTAGAATAGCGTTAATGTGCGGGGATCGCTGGTAGGCGCAGACCCGGTGGGCTGAAGGGCCTGTTTCCGCGCTGTATCTCTAAACTAAACAAAAAAAAGTCCGTTATTTCTTCATGCAAAGGGTAGTGAATAGTTGGAACTCTCTATACCAAAATCTGCTGAGAATGGTTAAAGGAAACTTTAAAAATGTGGGCAGCACGATGGCGTAGCGGTAGAGCCTACGCGGTAGAGTTGCTGCCTTACAGCGCCAGAGAACCAGGTTCGATCCTGACTATGGGTGCTGGCTGTACGGAGTTTGTGTGTGCTCCCAATGACGTGCGTGGGTTTTCTCAGAGATCTTCGGTTTCCTCCCACACTCCAAAGACGCACAGCTTTGTAGGTTAATTGGCTTGGTATAAATGTAAAAAATGGCCCTAGTGTGTGTAGGGTAGTATTAATGTGCGGGGATCGCTGGTCGGTGCGGACGCGGTGGGCCGAAGGGCCTGTTTCCGCGCCGTATCTCTAATCTAAAAATTAAATCTCTGTTCGGCAAGGGTTACAAAACCAAGGTGGTGAAAAGGAGTGACTTCCTTGAGTGGTAGATCTGGCTCACGAGGGCTAGATGGTGTGTGGGAGCTGCCATTCTCTCCTGACAATCATCAAACCCCAATGCTAAACCTGTGCAGAACTGTTGAAACCATCCTTCTCTATTAGCAGCCTTATAACAAGAGTGTGTGAAGATGTCACTGGATGATGAAGTCAATATCAATATAGGCATTAATCAGCCTGGCAGGGTGGCAGGCTTAATGTCAGCCAACGTTTAAGAAACATTTAGACAGGTACATGGATTTTTTGATTGTACCGCTGCTGGCAAATTCATTTCACTGCGCTTTATTGTGTATGTGATGAATAAAAACGGATTTATTTATTTATTGATTGATGGATAGGACAGGGTTAGAGGGATATGGGCCAAATGCAGACAGGTGGGACTAGTGTAGATGCAACATATTGGTTGGTGTGGTCAAGTTAGGCCGTTGGGCATGTTTCCACACTGTATGACTCCATGCCTCTGGAATATTGTAGAAGGAGGCTCAAACAGCCTGTGTGAGACACAGTGGGCTCTCCCCTTCCAGCTGACTGTACCAGACTCCGACATTATTTTACACTAATGAGCCCCGCAGAACCAAAGTGGGTTGTGCGAGATTTCAGCCTCTTTACCCAGATCTTCATATTCACGCTCGCAACAAGCTGGGAAATTGATTGAAATGTCTGAACCTTTTCAATTACAATAAGAGTAATGTGTATTATCTAAGGAACAATATGGGATCTAATAATTACTGGATGGAACCCATATGATTCCTATTCATTGCCATTCTATAAAACTCAGTTATTCTCTTATCATTTCTCTGTACATTGTAAATGGATTGACTGTAATCATGTATTGTATTTCTGCTGACTGGTTCGCACGCAACGAAAGCTTTTCACTGTACCTCGGTACACGTGACAATAAACTAAACTGTAACTGCACAGCAAACACACATTTTCTCCACACGTTATGTTATTTCAGCAGACCATATCCTCCTAACCGCTCTAGTTCTAAAATCTAATAGATCAAACCACTTCCCAATCACGCATCCCTCTCTTGTCCTCCAGCAGGGAGACAGGCCCTTCTGCCCAATTCATCCATCCAGACCAAGATACCCTATCCGAGTTGGCCCCAATTGGCCCATATCTCGACAAACCTTTCCTATCCATCTACATGCCAAGTGTATTTTAAATGTTATTCTTGAACCTGCCTCAACTACTTCCTCTGACGGCTCATTCCATACACCCACCACCCGCTGAGTGAAATGTTGCTCCTCAGATTCCTGTTAAATCTTTCCTATCTCACCTTGAACCTTTGACCTGTGGTTCTTGATTCCCCCACCCAGGATAAATGACTCTGCATGCATCCTATCGATTCCCCTCATGACCTCCCCCCAAGGAAGTCCAATCCATAAAGTCCATTTCCTTTTCCGCCTTTCTAAAACCATCCCTATTTTCTGCCCCTGTAAATTTCCAATGGATCAAACCTCTTCATACTTCCACTCTACAGAACTGAACGATAAAACATTTTCCCTTTAGACTTGAGGGATATAGCACAGATACAGGCCCTTCGGCCCACTGACCAACGATCGCCCCGTACACCAGCACTATTCAACACACTAGGGACAATTTACAATTTTACCAAAGCCATTTAACCTACAAACCTGTACGTCTTTGGAATGTGGGAGGAAACCGAAAATCCCCCGCTGGTCACGGGGAGAACGTACAAACTCCGTACAGACAGCACCCGTAGTCGGGATCAAACCCGGGTCTCTGGCGCTGTGAGGCAACAACTCTACCGCAGCGCCACCGTGCCACTCTAGCCTTGTTAGCTTTCATCCAAAGTGGGAGTCCAAACTATCAATGATCATCAAAAATCCTGCAGATGCGAGAAATCTGAAATAAAAAGCAGAAATGCTGGCAAACAAACTCTGGTGTTATCTGTAACGATCCTGGAATAGAATGGAAATGGGGCCATTATGCCACAACCTACTTATGACGCTATATCAGCAAAGCAACAAGGACAACCTTCACTCATTATTGATTGCAGGAAAACGTTGTAAATGCGTATCATTTTATGGCATTTAGCGGCATGCCCACCTGCAGTGAGCTGCAGATAAAAGGCACAATTTCCTTTGGCGTGGTTTGTACACATCATGGTTTGACTCTTCAATGTATGTTATTAGGTAGAGTTTACAAGATCAGAGGGAAGCTGATCTTGAGATCATGCTGGTATAAATAAGGAGCAGTACTGACCACCGACTATGCTCCAAGACAAGGGCATTGAACAGCAACACAAAAAAATGATCTGTAATCGAAGGCAAATAGTGAATTCAATAGACAATAGGTGCAGGAGTAGGCCATTCGGCCCTTTGAGCCAGCACCGCCATTCAATGATTCTGTTCTCTCACATTATTTTATTCCATGACTTGATACTCTCATAGAGATCCAACTTGCCCACACCGACCAACGTGTCCCATCTACACAAGTCCCACCTCCCTGCGTTTGGCCCATATCCCTCTAAATCTGTCCTATCCATGTACCTGTCCAAATGTTTCGTAAATGTTGCAATAGTCCCGACCTCAACGACCTCCTCTGGCAGCTCGTTCCATACACCCACCACCGTTTTGTGTGAAAAAGGTACACCTCAGATTTCCCTTAAATCTTACCCGCCTTTACCTTACACCAATGTCCTCTGGTTCTTAAATCCCCTACTATGGACAAGAGACTCTGTGCGTCTACCCGATCTATTCCTCTCATGAACCTCTATAGGTTCACCCCTCATCCTCCTGCACTCCAAGTAATAGCCTGCTCAACCTCTCCCTATAACTTAGGCCCTCGGGTCCTGGCAACATCCTCGTAAATCTTCTCTGCACCCTTTCAAGCTTGACAACATCTTTCCTATAACATGGTGCCCAGAACTGATCACAATATTCTAAATGCAGGCTCTCTCACCAACGTCTCATTCAACTGCAACATGACCTCCCAACCTCTACACACAATGCTCTGACTGATGAAGGCCAATATGCCAAAAGCTTTCTTTGACCACCCTATCAACCTGTGATGCCATTTTCAGCGAACTATGTACCTGCACTCCTAGAGCCCTTTGCTCTACAACACTGCCCAGAGCCCTACCGTTCACTGTGTAGGTCCTGCCCTTGTTAGACTTCCCAAAAAGCCACACCTCACGTTTCTTTGTATTAAACTCCATCAAACATTCCTCAGCCCAACCGATCAAGATCCTGCTGCAATTTTTGACAACCGCCCTCACTACATGCAATACCACCCACTTTAGTGTCATCTGCAACCTCCCTAGGGCATTCCTCTTCCTGGACATGGGAAAATATCAGGAAAGACCCGGGGAGAGGCACTAGAGAAGGTAGAGTCATAGATACAAACCTATCACCCCCTGACTTACATAGAAACATAGAAACATAGAAAATAGGTACAGGAGTAGGCCATTCGGCCCTTCTAGCCTGCACCGCCATTCAATATGATCATGGCTGATCATCCAACTCAGTTTCCTGTACCTGCCTTCTCTCCATACCCCCTGATCCCTTTAGCCACAAGGGCCACATCTAACTCCCTCTTAAATATAGCCAATGAACTGGCCTCAACTACCTTCTGTGGCAGAGAATTCCACAGATTCACCACTCTCTGTGTGAAAAGACTTACAATAGAGGTGTCCTATGTTCTGAAAGGAGGGGGGGGGCGGTAGGGTAGGGCACCTTATGAGGGAAAACCCGGAGTATATGGAATCCTGGGAGGGGAAATGGAGTTTAGTTTAGTTGAGTTGAGAGATACTCGGCCCACCGAGTCTGCTCTTGCCAGCAATCCCCGCAAATTAACAGTATCCTACACACACTGTCAAGTCAAGTCAATTTTATTTCTATAGCACATCGTTGACCAAAGTGCTTTACATCAGTGCAGGTACTAACATGCTACATACAGTGGTACATAGATCTAACAATACATACATAAATACATACATACAGCGCTCCCTCAGAGGACCTCAAGAAACGCTTGTGAGTAGAAATAAGTTTGAAGTCCAGACTTAAAGGAGTCAGTGGAGGGGGCAGTTGTGATGAGAAGAGGGATGCTGTTCCACAGTCTAGGTGCTGCAGCTAGAGCACTGGGAACAGCTTACAATTCTACCAAGCCAATTGACCTACAACCCTGCACGTCTTTGGAGTGTGGGAGGAAAGGGAAGGTCTCGGAGAAAACCCACGCGGTCACGGGAAGAAAGTACAAACTTCGTACAGACAGCACCTCTGGTCAGGATCGAACCCGGGTCTCCGGCACTGTAGGGCAGCAACTCGCGATCATTTACACCAGTCAATCGGACCCTCCTGCCCTTGGTTCCCGCATGGTTCCCGCATGGTTCTCCAATGACCATCTTCCCGCATGGTTCTCCAATGACACAACCAATGAGTATTTGAGTTGAGTGTTCCTGCTTCTAACAGCCAAACAAGCAGCAAATTCCAGACAACCACAACACACTTTGACTTTCAAATTTTGTTTTTCAAGATCTGAACATCACTGTCAAGGTCAGTATTTATTGGTTGTTAAATGGGTGGCTTTCTAGGCCACTTTAGAGTGAATTACATCGGTGGTGTGGATACAACACATAGGCATACTCAGTCTGAGGAAGGGTCTCGACCCGAAACGTCACCAATTCCTTTGCTCCATAGATGCTGCCTCACCCGCTGAGTTTCTCCAGCATTTTTGTCTACCTTAGGCATACTCAGTGTTAGGATGAGTACCTTTTCTGAAGGGCGTTAGTGAGCCAAATGGGTTTTATTACAATCTCGTCGAATCACACCAGGACCTCTTTACCCACCTCTTCCATGTTGACCATGATGCCCTGCTATACTGGTCCCTTTGACCCACAACCCAGTCACGGTGGCGCAGCCGTAGAGTTGCTGTCTTACAGCGAATGCAGCGCCGGAGACCCGGGTTCGATCCCGATTACAGGTGCTGTCTGTATGGAGTTTGTACGTTCTCCCCGTGACCTGCGTGGGTTTTCTCCGAAATCTTCGGTTTCCTATGCAAACTCCAAAGACGTACACGTTTGTAGGTTAATTGGCTTTGTAAATGTGTAAAAAAAAATGTCCTTAGTGGGTGTAGGATAGTGTTAATGTACGGGGATCGCTGGTTGGCGCGGACCCGGTAAGCCGAAGGGCCTGTTTACGTGCTTTGTCTCTAAACAAAAACTGGACCGATATTCAAGATTCAAGATTCAAGATTCAAGAGAGTTTATTGTCATGTGTCCCAGATAGGACAATGAAATTCTTGCTTTGCTTCAGCACAACAGAATATAGTAGGCATAAATAAATACAGAACACATCAGTGTGTCCATATACCATTGTATAAATATATACACACGTGAATAAAGAAACAGATAAATTGCAAATAAACAGATTAACGTTCAGAGTTTTGTTTGAGTTGAGTTTAATAGCCTGATGGCTGTGGGGAAGGAGCTATTCCTGAACCTGGACGTTGCAGTCTTCAGGCTCCTGTACCTTCTACCCGAAGGTAGTGGTGGAGATGAGTGTGTGGCAAGGATTCTTCAACGTCTTTTGTATCCAAGTGACTGTTCAAGCACTTATTAAACCCATGTGAATACATTTGCCTCTACTACTTGGTCTGGCAGCTAATTCCATATGTTCACCACTCTCTGTGTAAAAATCCTACCGCCCAGACCTCCATTAAATGTCTTCCCTCTCATCATACACCAATGCAGTCTGTCCTAGGCTCACTTGCTTGAGATGCAAGTTTTAACTATCTACCTATCCATGTCCATCATAATTTTATAAATCACGATAAATTCACCCCTCAGAATCCTGCATTTCAGGAAGAATTAACAGCCCATCCAATCTATCCATGAAACTTGGACAGAGCAGTGGCACAGCGGTAGAGTTGCTGCCTTGCAGCACCAGAGGCCTGGGTTTGATCCTGACCACGAGTGCTGTCTGTACAGAGTTGGTGTGTTCTCCCCGTGACCACGTGAGTTTTCCCTGGTTGCTCCAGTTTCCTCCCACACTCCAAAAGCATACAGGTGTGTGGATTTATTGGCTTCAGTAAATTAGTAAATTGTCCCCAGTGTGTAGGATAGTGCTAGTGTGATCGCTGGTCAGCGCGTCCTTGGTGGGTCGAAGGGAATGTTTTCCGCGTTGTATCTCTAAAGTCTAAAGTAAAGTCTAATCTACAGCCTTATACCCTTCCCTTCCAGCAACATCGTGGTGAATCTCTATAGACAATAGACAATAGGTGCAGGAGTAGGCCATTCGGCCCTTCGAGCCAGCAATGTGATCATGGCTGATCATCCCCAATCAGTACCCCGTTCCTGCCTTCTCCCCATATCCCCTGACTCCGCTATTTTTAAGAGCCCTATGTAGCTCTCTCTTGAAAGCATCCAGAGAACCTGCCTCCACCGCCCTCTGAGGCAGAGAATTCCACAGACTACCCTAGTGTAACATAATGTTAGAATGTAATAAAACAGCAGTCATTTAAATTTTTTTAACGATTATTCCTGGTTGCTAGATTTTTACATTTTAATCCCAGATTGTTAACTGAATTCTACGTTGTCCATATGTGATGCGTATAGGATTCTAGATTGTTAGTGCAGGCCTATATCCTTTCAAGTGCCTCTAATTTGGTACATTTACAAGAGTGTTTTATTGTCATGTGTCCCAGATAGAACAATGGCATTCTTACTTGCAGCAGCACAACAGAATATGTAAACATAGTACACTGTGAACACTAAGAAACAAGAGAGAAAAAAGTTCAGTGTGTATATATACACACACATACACAAAAAACAAACATTAGTAGTGCAATAATAATAATAATCTATTGTAGTTCAGAGTCCATATGAGGTTGTGGTGTTTAATAGCCTGGTGGCTGTAGGGAAGGAGCTGTTCCTGAACCTGGACGTTACAGTTTTCAGGCTCCTGTACCTTCTTCCCGATGGCAGTGGTGAGATGAGTGTGTGGGCAGGGTGGTGTGGGTCTCTGATGATGCTGGCTGCCTTTGTGAGGCAGCGACTCCGGTAAATCCCTTCGATGGTGGGGAGGTCAGAGCCGGTGATGGACTGGGCAGTGGTCACAACTCTTTGCGTTCTTTCCACCACTCATCTACACGCCGAGTGCAATTTGCAGTGGCCAATTAACTGGATGTAGGAGAAAGCCAGTCAGTCACACACTTCCTTTGCTGTTCATAGACACACAATGCTGGAGTAACTCAGCAGAACAGGCAGCATCTCTGGATAGAAGGAATGGGTGAGATTTTGGGTCGAGACACTTCTTCAGAGTCTGAGGAAGGGTCTCAACCCGAAACGTCACCCATTCCTTCTCTCCAGAGCTGCTGCCTGTCCCGTTGTGTTAATCCAGCATTTTGTGTCTATCTTTGGTGTAAACCAGCATCCGTAGTTCCTTCCTACACATCTCCTTTGCACTTCATATGGTCATTCTGAATGGAGTAGATGGGTAGTGTGGGCTTTGGATAGTAGGCAGGCGGAAGGAGAATGGAGTTCGCAGCACTCCCCACAGGAGAATGTTAATGGAAAGGTAAAAGCAGAGATAAATACATTTCTCCATACATGGTAACAGCAAAGGAATAAGACAATGGACAATAGACAATAGATGCAGGAGTAGGCCATTTAGCCCTTCGAACCAGCACCGCCATTCAATGTGATCATGGCTAATCATCCCCAATCAGTACCCCGTTCCTGCCTTCTCCCCATATCGCCTGACTCCGCTATCTTTAAGAGCCCTATCCAGCTCTCTCTTGAAAGCATCCAGAGAACCGGCCTCCACCGCCCTCTGAGGCAGAGAATTCCACAGACTCGCAACTTTCTGTGAGAAAAGGTGTTTCCTCGTCTCCGAAGTAAATCAACACAACCGCTGGTGCAGAGGCTATAGGGGGAATATTTTAAATGGCTGGAGAGAACATCGGTTCCAGGGGGGATATTGATATCATTACACTCTGTAATGTGCTGCTGGATCTGAGGCTCAGGCTAAAACATTTTGAATATTAAGGTTCATTTTCTTTCTCATAAAGCAGGATTTTCATTTCTCAGGTAATAAGCGAGTGTCTCCTAAATGTCAACACGGAAGCTCTGCCACGGCTGTGAATTCAAGGATTCACAGGAGGATCCATTAAAGAAGCATGGGACTTGTCTGATTTTAAGCCAGGTGCTTTAGATGCTGAATGTTGGATGGGGATGTGTTATATGGGGTGTAAAACATGCAACAGCAGCAGCTCATTTTACACCCCTGCCTGATTTTAATGCCCTTTCCAGTCGGGAGATCTACACTGCCATTCAGAAGCACAATCAAATTCCGCACACCACAGATTTCCCGAATGTCTCGACTGTCTGTCCCACAAATCAATCCAGCCTGACAGAGCAGATAGTGTAAGTAGGTCAGATTTCCCCGGTCGCTGGGTGCTGAATTCAAGGCAGCGACAACAGATTTTGACCAGGTTTGTATGTCAAGGATAGACAGAGCCGGAGGCCAGTGGGAAGCCAGCAATTGGCACCCCACGGGAGACTGCTCCCATGCATTAATGGGACCCGTCCAATCTCCTTATCCTTTCAAGCATAAAGAGAATAGAGAACAATTAGTGTGGAGATTCACATTTAACGAGGCACCGCTGATTGGAAACAAATACATCAGGAATCTGCAGTGGGGTATTACTCTTTCAAACACAACTTTGTTAATTGATGATGGCATGACATAATAAAGCTAATCCTTTGCATGTGAGATGCAACTGAGTTGTACAGTAACTGACCATTATATATGATGAACAGGAAAGAACTGCACTAGCTGGTTTACACCGATGATACACGCCAAAGGCTGGAGTAACTCAGCGGGTCAGGCAGCATCTCTGGAGAAAAGAAATAGGTGACGTTTTCAGACTGAGAGTCGGGGGAAAGGAAACGAGAGATATAGGAGGTACATAGAACAAATGAATGCACAGAGGGGGAGCAGCGAGCGGGAGTGTAGGAAGGAACTGTAGATGCTGGCTTACCCCAAAGATAGACTCCAAACGCTGCTTATTAATGAAGGTTGACAAAAATGCTGGAGAAACTCAGCGGGTGAGGCAGCATCTATGGAGCGAAGGAATAGGTGACGTTTTGGGCCAAACCCCTTCTTCTGTGCATTGAAGAACTTACAGCAAAATGAACAAATGGACCATAAGGCAGCTGACAAGGCCCCTTGTGGTAGGCTGATCTAGAAGATTACATGGAGACTTGGCAGTTTAGATTCAGAACCTCCTCTGGAGACAGAAGGTTGTGGTGTAAGGGTGTTATTCTGGCTGAAGGTCAGTGACCAGTGGTGTTCTATAGCGATGAATGCTGGACTTCTGTTGCATCATAGCATGCAAACAAGGCCCTTCGGCCCAGCTTCACCATGCCGACAAAGATGCTCCATCTATACTGGTCCCACCTGCCCGCATTTAATCCCTCGTCCCCAAACTTTTCCAATCCATGTACCTGGCCAAATGTTGTTAGTACCTGCCTCAATTATTTCCTCTCGAAGCTCTTTCCATATACCCACCACCCTCGGTGTGAAAAGGTTGCCCCTCAGGTTCCTATTAAATCTTTTCCCTCTCACCCTAAACCAATGGTTCTTGATTCCCCCAATCTGGATTTTAAAAAAGACTGTGCATTCACATATCTATATACCTCTCATATACCTCTATAAGATCACCCCTCATCCTCTTGCGCTCCAAGGAATGACGTCCTAGACTGTCAAACTTTGTCCTATAGCCTAGGCCCTCAAATTCTGGCAACATTGTCATAAATCTTCTCTGCACTCTTTCTAGCTTAACTCCTCCTTCCAACAGCATGGTGGCCAAAACTGAACTTAATACTCTAAATGCAGCCTCACTAATGTCTTATACAATTGTAACGTAACATCCCAACCTCTCTGCTCAATACCCTGAATGATGAAGGCCAATATGCAGTACTTTTAAACTTTAGAGATATAGTACAGAAACAGCCCCTTCAGCCCACTGTGTCTGCGCTGACCCAATAAGCGTTCTTATTGAGAGAGAAACTGGGTCACAGAGGACAAAGAATAGTTTTGGGGTCAGACTGCTGAGGAAGCCATGTGGTCTGAAATAGGGATGAGTAGAGATCAAAATGGTCACCAGTTCTGAGGTACATGGTTGATTATATGAGAATGGTTGAATACATGGCATCAGAGTGCGGGATGGATTTAAGAGAGAGTTAGATAGAGCTCTAGGGGCTAGTGGAAACAAGGGATATGGGGAGGAGGCAGGCACGGGTTTTTGATTGGGGACGATCAGCCATGATCACAATGAGTGGTGTTGCTGGCTCGAAGGGCTGAATGGCCTCCTTCTGCACAAATGTTCTATGTTTCTATGCGGGGAGGGGCGGGGAGGGGCACGGAAGCAACTGTGAAGTTGGTCGCTATCTGAAGTTAATATTGTTTTGTAACTGAATTTCTGAGCCTCAGAAAATGCATCTTGTGATATTTAACGACCTGATACTGTGTATGTTTAAGTCCCACAGAAGAAAGGGAGCACAGTAAAAGCAGATGACACACACAGTGCTGTGGGCCTATAATTCAGCCCGCAGTGGCATTAACTTCAAGACTGGAGCTGGGGAAGGGTTATGAGTGTGAAACGATTCTCAAAGATTGGTTCACACTCCGACTCCTCTGCTAGACGTTACCTACTTTCAACAATACCCAGCATGACTTTGTTAAAATAACTTGTTTCATCACAGAGAATATAAATCACAAGCAGCCCAGCTGAAAGGACTGAGCATCATTACTAAGAATAGGCACAGCAATGTCAATCAGAAGATTAGAGCAGTACATTTCAGAAAGAAATATTTCATCTTTGTGGAAGGGATGAGGATCAAATACAAAATTATGTAGATTTCTCTCTGAAAAGTTTGAAACCTACACTGGTGAAAATATTGACCTAGATTTAGGGGGTAAGTGAATCTAATCCTGTTGGCCAATAGCGTTTGATGTCCCTGCACATTTAGGTCTTTTATGCTTTAGGGGTAGCAGGATGCTGAGAGTGTGATCTGATAACATCGCCACACCGGGCATTCTGGATTTGAATGTACAGAAAATAGGCACCTCGTGAATGCAAGAGGATACAAATAAACATCCACAAGGATTGCAAAAGAAATGTCCATTTTAGAGCGGCACGGTGGCGCAGTGGTAGGGTTGCTGCCTCACAGAGCCAGAGATCTGGGTTTGATCCTGACTGTCTGTACGGAGTTTATACTTTCTCCCCGTGAACTGCGTGGGTTTTCTCTGGGTGCTCCGGCTTCCTCCCACACTCCAAAGACGTACAGGTTTGCAGGTTAATTGGCTGCAGTGAAAGAATGGTGAATTGCCACTAGTGTTCGTAGGACAGTGTTAGTGTTCGGGGATCGCTGGTCAGCACTGACTCAGTGGGCTGCAGGGCCTCTTTCTGTGCTGCATCTCGAAACTCGAAACTTTAGATATACAGCGTAGAAACAGGTCTTTCGGCCCACCAAGACCGCGCCGACCAGCGATCACCCCGTACACTACCACTATCCTACACACCAGGGACAATATACAATGTTACGGAAGCCTATCAACCTGTGCGTGTTTGGTGTGTGGGAGGAAACCGGAGCACCAGAAGAAAACCCACGTGGTCACAGGGAGAACGTACAAACTCTGTACAGACAGCACCCGTAGTCAGGATTGAACCTGGGTCTCTGGAGCTGTGAGGCAGTAGCTCAACCATTGTGCCACCCCAATTGGTGTGGGTGATTCAGTAGGAAATCAGCCACAGAAAGTGAAATAAAGAAAAGAACGAAAAAGTAGTTAATAGAGAAAGAGAAAATTAAAACACTTAAAAGCATTACATTTCAAAAAATTCACAGCAACGATAAAAACCTGAAATGCAATTCTCACTTGTATTAATTAATTTTCAGTGTTAATTAACACTTATCACATTGTTAAAAGGGTGATTAAGACTTGACGATACAAGACAACGACGTGGTGAATGTAGTTGTTAGACTCAGCACTAAGACTGCAGCCTCTTACTCTTCAGTACGTCAGCACGAGGAGGCAAACAACAGTGCATGCAAGTAAACCGAAGAAGCCCAGCAATAAGATGTGAGCTTCAGGTGCCATCAGCCACTTGGATTTACGACAATGTGGCGGTAACAATGACCACACAAAGGATGGTGGGTGTGTAGGTACAAGGATTCGGAGAGGTTTGGAGGGATATGGACCAAATGCTGGCAGGTGGAACCAGTGTAGATGGGACATGCTGGCCAGTGTGGGCAAGTTGGGCCGAAGGGCCTGTTTCCACACTGTATCACTGTGACTTGGCTACAATAACGGCAAGAATGGGATCTAAATATTCCTGGATATAGGATGTTCAGGCAAGACGGGGAAAGGAAGCAGGGGGACAGGTATTATTAATTAAGGAGAAGGTTCCAGTGGAGAGAGACAATGGTGTGGTGTAATCATGGATTGAACCAATTTATTTTGCTTTAGGAAAAAACTGGGATGCCATCACACAACTATTTGTCTGGTCATTAATTACTGTGTACCTGATAATCTGGCATGCTAGGGACTTTGGTGATACCGGACTAGCCGATTTTCTAGACTATCAAATGTTTTACACATAATTCATAAAACTCAGCTCTTTTTTTAAAAATTGAATTAATTGAAAGATACAACATAGAAACAGACCCGTTGATCCACCAGTCCACTCAACATAGATTACCTGTTCACACTAGTTCTATGTTATCCCGCTTTATCATCCACTCTCTACATATGAGGGGTCAATTAATCTACAAATCC
The DNA here is from genome assembly GCA_038087875.1 of Malacoraja senta. NCBI lineage: Eukaryota > Metazoa > Chordata > Chondrichthyes > Rajiformes > Rajidae > Malacoraja > Malacoraja senta. Next base: position 9,882,415 of record CM075996.1, on the reverse strand, counting down.
GCACGTCTTTGAGATGTCGGAGGAAACTGGAGCACCCGGAGGTGCAAACTTCACACAGACAGCACCTGAGATCAGGATTGAACCTGAGACTCTGGCACTGCGAGGCAGTAACTCTACCAGCTGCGCCACTATGCCACCCCTTCAACCACCATCCACTAACAATGGCTTTATTGTTAGCCATCCTAAATCGACCCCAATGCCGATCCATGTATAGTTAGATTCAGAAGATGAAACCTAATATTGATAAAAACCTCACCACCCCAGATGGGATTCGAACCCACAATCCCTGGCTTAGGAGGCCAGTGCCTTATCCATTAGGCCACTGGGACTGAATGTATAGTATAGTATAATATTTAGTTTATTTAGGTTAGAGATACAGCGTGGAAACAGGCCCTTCAGCCCACCGAGTCCGCGGCGACCAGCAATCCTGCACATTAACACAAGTCTACACACCAGGGACAATTTTACACTTATACCAGGTATACAAACCCAAGCCAATTAACTTACAAATCACTTACAAAGGAAGAAGGGTCTTGACCCGAAACGTTGCCTATTTCCTCCGCTCCATAGATGCTGCCTCACCCGCCGAGTTTCTCCAGCATTTTTGTCTACCTTCTAACTTACAAATCTATGTGCCTTCGGAGTGTGGGAGGAAACCGGAGAAAACCCACGCAGTCACGGGGAGAACGTACAAACTCTGCACAGACAGTAGTCGGGATCAAACCCTGGTCTCTGGTACTGCAAGCGCTGTAAGGCAGCAACTCTACCGCTGCACCACCGTGCTGCCCAATATCTTTGGTATAAGAATGTTACACGCTAATATTTCAGTGAACATTTCAGTAAACATTTCTTAAACAATTCTTAAACGTGGCCACAGTTTAAGAATAAGGGGTAAACCATTTAGAACGGAGACGAGGAAACAATTTTTCTCACAGAGAGTGGTGAGTCTGTGGAATTCTCTGGATGCTTTCAAGAGAGAGCTAGATAGGGCTCATAAACATAGTGGAGTCAGGGGATATGGGGAGAAGGCAGGAACGGGGGTACTGATTGGGGATGATCAGCCATGATCACATTGAATGGCGGTGCTGGCACGAAGGGCCAAATGGCCTACTCCTGCACCTATTGTCTATTGTCTATTGTCTATTGTTATTTCAGTGAACATGATTAGTTTGAAAGTAAGTACAGGAACTGGGACTAAGCAGAGCCAGCAGAAACTGGAGAGTTTAAGAGTGTGTGGGAACCATGGGCTCTGATCGTGGATGGGATGCTCGGGAACCTGAGCCCCAGTGAGTAATGGGTGAGGGCGGTGGAGGCCGGTGGAGGAGCTACACAAAAGGATATAAATCACCAAAGTAGAAGTTGTTAAGTGGAGAAGCACAAGTTTCAGTGCCAGAAACCTGGGTTCGATCCCGACTACTGGTGCTTGCCTGTACAGAGTTTGTACGTTCTCCCCGCGGGTTTTCTCCGAGATCTTTGGTTTCCTCCCACACTCCAAAGCCGTACAGGTTGTAGGTTAATTGGCCATCTATAAATATAAATTGTCCCGAGCGCGTGTGTAGGATAGTGTTAATGTGCAGGGATCGCTGGTCAGTGAGGACTCGCAGGTCCGACGGGCTCGTTTCCGTGCTGTATCTCTAAACTAAACCAATGTACGTGGAGATTTACGAAGGGCTAAAGAAAGATTACTACAGCATGCTGGCAAGGCCCATAATCTCCACAGATTCCTTGAAGAACTGCCACTTTAAAGAAAATTACCCAGCTACATGAGTTTTTTAGGTGTGAAAAGGTTGTACGGGGACATAAAAGAGAGGAAATATGGGGAAGCTGTGAGGTTGGCCTGAAGAATGATGTAGAAATCCATTGTGATCATGCCTTGTGTTGTGTGGTTTAGAACAAGATTTGTAGCGTTTGTATCAAAGACGTTGGCGGCACGATGGCGCAGTGGTAGATTTGCTGCCTTACATCGTCAGAGACCTGGATTCGATCTTGACTATGGGTGCTGTCTGTAAAAAGTTTGTATGTTCTCCCCGTGACCACGTGGGTTTTCTTTGGGTTCTCCAGTTTCCTCCCACACTCCAAAGATGTACAGGATTGTAGGTTAATTAGAGACTGGGAACAAGAGTTAGCTATTAAAATTTCAAAGGAAAGTTGGAATGAATACTTATTAAATGTGCATAAATGCTCGATTAATGTAAGACACACTTTAATACAATTTAAAATTTTACATAGATTATATTATTCGAAAACTAAAATTCATAAAACTTTCCCAAATGTATCATCTATTTGTGATAAATGTCAATCCCAAGAAGCTACTATAACGCACTCATTCGTTTTCTGTACAAAAATTCAAAAATTTTGGAATTACATTTTTGAAATCTTTACAAAGTTATTTAAAACAAGACTGATACCCAAAGCAGAATGGATTATCTTCGGAATAACGGAAGATGGTCCAGAATTAAATGTGTTTCAAAAGAAACTAATGGACTATGGGTTAATAACTGGAAAAAAGCTAATTCTAAAATTTTGGAAGAAGGCTCCAATACCAACTATAAATATGTGGATTTCAAATATGTTTGAAACATTACACCTTGAAGAGATAAGACTCCTCCTAGCAGGTAAACCAGATCACTTCCACCTGACGTGGTCTGCATTTATAGAATTATTACAAATATAGGGTGCAAAAGTACTTAAAAAAAAAAAAAAAAATCGAGGTCAGGTAAGGGGGGATGATAGTTGAAGAGTTGGTATGTCCCATTTACGTAATGCTCATAAAAATATTTGTTTCTCTCTTTTTCCTCTTTCTCTTTCTCTTTCTTTTCTAGGGTCTATTTCTTAACTTTTTCTTTTGTTTTTAATTTTGTTCTTATAGGGTCTTCGTCCTTTTTTGTTGTCACATTTCCTACACTTTCACTTTTTCCTTCACTTTCTTCTTTCTTTCAATCTTTTCCTTTTCTAGTGTAAAAAATAAATGGAGTACATTAATTGTAAGAAGATATAAATGACAAGTACTAATGTATGCGGCTGTAATGTAATGTACTTCTAATAAATAAAAATAAAAAAAATAAAATAAAAAAAAAGGATTGTAGGTTAATTGGCTTGGTATAATTGTACATTGCCCCTAGTGTGTGTAGGAGAGTGTATGTGCGTGGGGATCGCTGGTGGCAGAAGGACCTCTAATAACACCAGTGTAAGTATAAAAGGAGAAAATGCTAGAAGACTCAGCAAGTAAAGCAGCATCCTTGAAAAAGAAAGTGGTCTTTAACTATGTCTAAACTTTGGAAAAGAGAGGTGTAAGTAAGTAAGGAAGCAGTAGGAACGAAGGTGGGGCTAATGTGCAGGACGAAGGGAATGTTTGTGCCAGGATGAGTTAGTATGGCTCCATGGAGGCAGGTACCAGCATGTTAGTTTCTTGCTAATGTGTTGTTAATGCGATGAGACCCGCTGGGCAGAATATACATAAACAAGGAAGAAAACAATAACTCAACCAGTGTGATATCAAAACAGGACACGGAAAATGTTGCAAAATGAAGCAGGCCAAGAGCATCATTGGAAAGAGAAATGGTTCACATTTTACATCTTCTTCTTTTCATGTCCACCTTGTTACAAATGTTGACATCGCTGTCATCGTCCGTCCTGAAAAGGATGCAAGCCTCCGGCGACAATCAGTGGGAGCCATCACTTGTTGCAATAGATGATGGTGGTGGCAGAATTAGATTAGATTAGATTAGATTAGACTTTATTAATCCCCTTATTCAGGGGAAATTCAGATGTCCTTGCAGCACACTAATAAAATACAACATAGTATTCAAAAAGAAGTTCAACACCAAAACACAAAAACATCCCCCCATAGAAGGCACAAAGTCCAGTCCCCATCCTCTTGTCCACCCAGTCGGGCCTATTGAGGCCTCCACAGTCGCCGCCACGGCGCCCGATGTTCTCGCCGGGTGATGATGCTCCGGCATCGGGAGAACCCCCAGCGGCTTGGGGTGCCAGGAACGGCCACCTTCCCACCGGAGACCGCGGCTTCCAAGCCAACAGACCGCGCCGGACGGAGCTCCACACACTGGCGATCTCAGCGAGAGATCCCAGGCTCCGGGATGTAACGTTCAGCGTCGCAGCTGGGCCGCTCCACAGAACCGCGGCTCCACGATGTTCTCATCGGCGGTCCCAGCATACTGGAGTTCCAGCGCAGCGACCCAGGAAAGGCATCGCCCGCTCCACGACAGCGCTCCAGCTCAGGACACTTCCAGTTTCCAGCCCTGCAACGTGGACTCTTCTGCTCTGGGGCCAACATCTTAGATAGGGTACCCCTTCATTAGACGAGAGAGAGAGAGGGACAGAGGGGGAGAGTGGGAGAGAGGGAGGGGACTGAGGGACAGAGGGACTGAGGGACAGAGGGGGAGAGGGGGAGAGAGAGAGAGAGAGAGAGAGAGAGAGAGAGAGAGAGAGGTCTGAGAGAGGTCTGAGAGAGATCTGAGTATGGACACTTTGCCGCTGCCAAATGTGAAATACTAACCCTCACCTATTCTTTCCACAGAGGCTGCTGACCTGCATTGCTTTTTCCAGCATTTTCTGTTTAATTTCAGAATCCAGTACCTGCAGTCTTTTGATTTTCATACGAGTACAAAAGATGTTTGACATGCAAAACACAGGTGGTTGAGATCGATCTTCTCTCTTCACTACTCTCATTCCCTTCCTGCCCTTACATTGTACTGGCCTCACTTCTGTGCTCATTTAAAAAGTAGCTTTACATATCAAACTCAGAGGCTCCACAGCATGTCCTCAGCATATTTATATTCTTTTGCATGTGATTATAAAAAAAGTCTAAAGATAAACATGAACAGGTAAATATTGTACAAAGACCGTTATTGAATAAAATGTGATTTGTTTTTTATATTATCTATTTACCCAAGTGTGCAAATGTTATACTTGTAAATGTACAATAAATATCTGTATAACTGTAAAACTCTCATCTTGTATGTGTGTGTGCATGTGTGTATATGTGTGTGTATATGTGTGTGTATGTGTGTATATGTGTGTGTATATGTTTGTGTATTTATATTTTCGCCAAAATGCTACGCGGTAACATTAAAATGTTTACATATTCTGACACATTTTCCCCCTCTAAGCAGTGATCAGCTTCGCTTAAGATTTGATGCTATATTTCACAACTTATTGGTGATTAAAGATTTAAAAAAAGACGAAACTGCCTTTTAGCTTCGACTGATGACATCACTATGAGGTGGGTGGCCACGATGGCTCGGGTGACTCGGCGCCCGTTACACACAGAATACTCCTCGAGCTTTGAGTGACGTCGGGGGGAGGGCTGCATTTAAATTAATGTTTCCCTTTTTCCGGCCCGGGCTTCTACCCGCGACGACCTGGCTGAGGTTTTACGCGGCCATCAAGGAGGCATCGAGACCGCGGCGATGAGGCCTCGCGGCGACGGTGGGGTCCGGGCCTGTCGGTTGGCCCGGCGGCAGTTGAGCTGGGGTAGACGCTTCTTCTCCACGCCGGCTGTGACCCCAGGCCCACAGATCATAGAGCGGAGCCCAGGCCCACAGCCAGCAAGGAGAAGAAGCGGCAACCTCAGCTCAAAAAGGCAGCCAACACCCCCTTTGGTTTATTCACACAACCCTGCCCCCTCCCCAACCCAGCTGTCTCAAAAAGGCAGCCAACACCCCCCTCCCCCCTGGGTTATTCACCCCCCAGTTATTCACACCTAAATGCTGGAGTAACTCAGCGGGACAGGCAGCATCTCTGGGGAGAAGGAATGGGTGACGTTTCGGGTCGAGAACCTTCTTGATTATTTTTTGCTCTCATCCTGATCTCAAACAATGTTAGAAATGAGAACAAGATGCCTGACTGGAGCCTAAGGTTTCCAGATGACCAGTCCCACAACACACTGTTAATTGGACCCTTCCTGGCCAAGATGATGACGATTGAAATCATTGTCAATTGTAACACATCGGTTGCAGCTGTGGTCTGCTCAGATTCAACTCAGCCATGATCTAATTTTGGGGTAACCTGAATGGACCATTGTTCAAGTTGCAAACAATCGGCAGGACGGAGCCGAGTGCCTGAATGGCTCCTCTATTAACGTCACAACTGCTAGCTTGGGCATTGGACATGGTGTTGTCAGCAAGGGAGTGCAGTTTGAAAAGACCAAGCCTTAAGGGCCTGTCCCATTGGGCGCCATTTACGCGTTATTTACGCGACATCATTTACGCGTCACGACGCACGACACGCGCGTCGTGACACTTGCGGGACGTGAGGCATGGTGGCGCAGGCAGTGACGTGCGGTGACGCGCAAATGACGCCCAAGTGGGACAGGCCCTTTAGTATTGTTCATTTGGCTGGAGTCTGCCCTTGTCCCATCTATTTAATTAAGTAAATAAATCCAGCATTTTGAGCCTGAATCTAATCTGAGTACATTGTCCACCTGGAGAGAAAGGAGGTACAGTGGTCTGCAGTCATATTCCATCTGCAGAGCTTCTTGTTTTGTTTAGTTTAGAGAGACGTGCAAAAACAGGCCCTTCAACTGACCAGTGATCTCTGCACACTGACGCTATCCTACACACACTAGGGACAATTTACAATTATACCTAGCCAATTAGCCTACAAACCTGTATGTCTTTGGAGTGCAGGAGCAAACCGGAGCTCCCGGAGAAACCCACGCAGGTCACGGGGAGAACGTACCAACCAGCACCCGTAGGCAGGATCGAAGCCGAGTCCCTGTAATGTAGCAACTCTATCGCTGCGCCACCGTGCCGCTTGTAGTTTATCGTTCCATAGTTCAGTGGGGTCAAATTATTACAGACATCAATGTGCTCATATGTTGCTTAATTGCCCTTAAGATGGCGGTGAGGGGTTGCCCCTTCCATGTGGGCACTCCTCACTCCCACAGTGCTGCCTGAGTGTAGTTCAGAGCTGACACCCAGTCAGGATGAAGGACCACAAATATGCTTAGAGATCAGAGTAGTGTGACTAATGGGCCTGTCCCACTTATGCAACTTTTTCGGCGACTGCTGGCACCCGTCATAGGTCGTTACAGGTCGCCGAAATTTTTCAACGTGTTGAAAATCAAGCGGCAACCAGAACAAGGTTGGGCAACTACTCACGACCATGCAGGCTTCACCCAGGGTGTCGCCTGTACGGTCGTGAGTCGTCTCCTAGTCACCCAAAGAGTCGTAGCGTCTTTCTGGTCGCCGCTGGATTTTCAACATGTTGACAATTTTCGGCAACCTATGACGGGTGACGGCAATCGCCGAAAAAGTTGCGTAAGTGGGACAGGCCCTGTAGACGGGAGCTCTCAGGTAGTGATATCCATACATCTACTGTTCTTTCCTTCTTGGTGGTATCGATCTCAGCTTTAGAAGATGCTGTCCAAAAATACTGCAATACATTGTGAAGATGGTACTCACAGCAGCCACTGTGCACTGATGGTGGAGAGAATGGTTGGAGTGGTTGATAAAGTGCCATTCAAGTAGGTGGTGTGTTGGACTTGCACTCACTCAGGAAGGTCAAGAGTACTCCTTAAGACTCCTAACTTGTAGATGATGGAAAGGCACTGAGATGACCAAGTGTTACATTGAATTGAATGATAGGGCATGGAAACAGGCCCTTCGACCCGCCTAGTCCATGCCGACCATTGATCACCCGTTCACACTAGTTCTGTTATCCACTAGAGGCAATTTACAGAGGGCCAATTCACCTACACTTCTTTGGGATGTGGGACGAAACCAGAGCACCCAAACGAAACCCACGTGATCAGAGAGAGAACATGCAAACTCCACACAGACAGCACCTGAGGTTAGGATTGAACCCGGGTCATTGGCGCTGTGAGGCAGCAACACTACCGCTGCGCCACTGTACCGCCCTGTGCAGATATTCCCTTTGTTTTGGACTTACCTCCCCCGTTTTCCCTTACTTTAAACTAATTTGCACTCTCCCTTTCCCAATTTGAACAAAGGGCTGCATACCTAAAGCTTTGACTTTCTCCCTTCACGGAACTACAGAATACTCTGCCTCATGCTTGCTCCTAGAGCCCAGTCTTCATATAGCTCGTCTGGTTGAGATTTTACTCAATGCCAACTGCCAGGATGTTGATGATGGGCGGACTTGGCAATGATAATGTCACTGAATGTCCAGAGCAAGTGGTTAGCCTCTCTGTTGTTGGTCATTGCCTGGCCCCTTTATGGCCTATAAATGTTACATGCTCCTTATCAGCCATTGCCTGGCCGGTGGTTAGGTTTGCTGCAGGCAGGCATAGTATGCTCAATTGGCTGAGACGTTGCAAATCAATTAGGCACTGTAATCATCCTCACTTCTGACCTTATTGTGGAAGGGAAGTCATTGTTGAGAAAACTGTGGATGGTTGGATCTCGGGGACACTGCCATGGGGGAACAACTGCAGTGATCTGTCAAATTACATCAAGTAAGTAAGTAAGTAAGTAAGTAAGTAAGTAAGTAAGTAAATAAGTAAATAAGTTTATTGGCCAAGTATTCACATACAAGGAATTTGCCTTGGTGCTCCGCCCACAAGTAACAACATGACATACAGTGACAGTTACGAATGACTCAGAAAACACTAAACATTAATAATAATAATAAAACATTAATGATAAAACACCATTGATCAAGCATGTGAACCAAAGGGAGGCTACAGATTTTTGGCTGTTGAGTAGAGCAACTACTCGTGGATAAAAACTGTTTTTATGTCTGGCTGTGGTAGCTTTGACAGTCCGGAGTCGCCTTCCAGAGGGAAGTGATTCAAAGAGTTTGTGGCCAGGGTGAGAGGGGTCAGAGATGATCTTGCCCGCTCGCTTCCTGGCCCTTGCAGTGTACAGTTCGTCAATGGAGGGAAGGTTGCAGCCAATAACCTTCTTTGCTGATCGGACGATTCGCTGCAGCCTCCGGGTGTCGTGCTCGGTGGCTGAGCCAAACCAGACCATGATGGAGAAGGTGAGAGACTCTATGATGGCCGTGTAGAACAGTCAACTCTCGCTTTCTCTCTGGAATCCACCTCTCTGGACCGAAGCTACGACGAGATCCGAAGCTGAGTGGTTCCGCCAAAACCCAAACTAGGTTTCAGTTAGCAGGCTTGCCACCCTCATGATCAGCTCCCACTACTTTGTTGCTTCTGTGGATCTGAGAGCCCAGAGGACAGAGCCACCCAGGATCAAACTCCCCACTCTGTTAGCATGTGCAAGAAATTTAACATGGGACTTTCAGATAGGCTGCCCTTTCAAAGTTGCCCCAAAATAGAGATTATGATTAGGAAAGAACTGCAGATGCTGGTTTAAATCGAAGATAGACACAAAATGCTGGAGTAACTCAGCGGGACAGGCCGCATCTCTGGAGAAGGAATGGGTGACTTTCGGTTCAAGACCCTTCTTCAGTCTGAAGAAGGGTCTCGACCCAAAACGTCACCCATTCCTTCTCTCCAGAGATGCTACCTGTCCCGCTGAGTTGCTCCAGCATTTTGTGTTTATCTTTGGAGATTATGATTGTTCTAAGTCTGGGTGGACCATAACTGACACGGATACTTACAGCACAAGATGACCTCAATCATCATAGGCTTGGCCAAGACTGTGACAGCACAGGTGATAATGCAAGGAGAGTGCAAACAAACCAGTGCATTGCATGAAATTTATTAACCTAGTGTGATTTAGTTACAGATTTAGTGAATGTGCTCCTGCTGTTCACATAACAAGATCGCATCTTGGCAATATCCAGAAGAGCTGGCAAATGTCACTTTTGGACTAGCTCCTATATCCTTTTTTAGGTAAGGGGACCAGAACTGTGCACGTTACTCCAGGTGTGGCCTCACTAACATTCTGTCTAATTGTAACAGAATTTTCCTGTTTCTAAACTCTAACCCGCTTGCAATAAAGGCCAATGCGTTACTTGCCCTCTTAACTATTTGCTGCAACTGCCTACTGACCTTTCGAGTCCAGCACACGAACACATGTACGGACGCTCCCCGACCTACGAGAAGGTCATGTCCTTGGTCCAAGGACCCTTGCGTAAGTCAGATGTTACATGTGGGAATTGGGGAGTGCTACTATTCGTACTGTGCAGTTGGTACCAGTGGGAGGCCACGTGGATCTCCAACGTGGAGTTTGGACAAGACTGTGAGAACAGCTGACTGGCCTGCAGAAACGGCTGCATGTGCAGCAGCGCATTGCTACCGAGACTACCAAGATGCGCAACTCGAAAATAAACCAGTGTACTTTAGGACCCCCACCCCAACCAAGCCCCGACTACAATCCATCTGAAGAAGGATCCCAACCCTAAAACATTACCTATCCATTTTCTCCAGAGATGCTGCCTGACCCGAAGAGTTAAGGGCCTGTCCCACTTTCACGACCTAATTCACAACCTCTGCCGAGTTTGCCCTTGACTCGTACTCGCAGCATGGTCGTCGCGAGGTCGTAGGTAGGTCGTAGTAGGTTGTGATGCTAGTCGTAGGTACTCGTGGCATCAAGTAGGTCGGGGCGTTTTTTCTAGCCTGATGAAAAATGTCCACGAGTAAAAAAGGTCGTGAATTAGGTCGTGAATGTGGGTCAGGCCCTTTACTCCAGTATTTTGTGTCTATTTTAGGAAAGAGTTGACGCAGGTCGCCTATGACACGAGTCAGGGAGTGCTTGCAATCCTCTGCATTTCACTCATATATAGTCCCTCTCCATATCGGTTATAATAGAAAGATTAAACGAGAACTTACCGTTTGAAGTTTGATCTTTATTTTATGAGAAGTTGCGATGATGGATTACGTGAAGAAGCCCGCCAGCCCGCATGCGCGTCAACCTTTAAAGCAGCTGTATGAAATCGCAGAACAATCGCTGACATAAACTATAGGAAGTTTAACAAACTAGAACTACCGAATGATATTTATGAGAATAGGGTTGGGAGTGGAGGGCACGTAATCCCTCATCGCAACTTCTCATAAAATAAAGATCAAACTTCAAACGGTAAGTTCTCGTTTAATCTTTCTTTTTATTTCGAAGTCACGTGAGTGACTACGTGAAGATTTCAAAGCTCTGTGGTTTCATGCCGTGAACCAGAATCCATGAAAACATACTGCGTCAGTTGACCAGATATGATTGAAAACATAGTGCATTCAAACATGATACAGACTTAAACATGTTGATTGCTTTTAATGAAATAATAATAATTAGAGATTAGAGATTAGAGATTCCTTTATTTGTCATTCAGACCTTTCGGTCTGAACGAAATTTCGTTGCCTGCAGTCATACATATAATAATAAATGACAAAACACACAATAAACACAAATTAACATCCACCACAGTGAGTTCACCAGGTACCTCCTCACTGTGATGGAGGCAAAAGTCTTAAAGTCTCTGTCTCTTCCCGCTTTCTTCTCCCTCTGCGCTGAGGCGATCCAGGCTTCTGATGCTGTGGCCCCGCCGGGCGACGGTAAGCCAGTCCAGCGGTAATGGTCCCTTACATCAGGGAAAAGAATAGATTATTTAACAGAACTCAAAATTGTATTAGCTAACGAACCAGGCCTAGCAATAGGCTTATTGTAAAAAGCTTGAAAAGTCCGCTCATTCGACCATCCTGCTGTCGCTAGGATGCGGTCCAGCGGAACTTCCATGAATCTTGCTGCCGATGTTGTTGCAGCCCTCGTAGAGTGAGATTTAAATACATCAGTGTCCACTCCTGCGAAAGCTAATACATGTCTCAACCATCGAGAAACGGTCTGCACCGATACCCTTTTGTGTGATTTTCTGTGACTGATGAACATAGCCAGTTCAGTGCCTCGAAGGTCCTTCGTAACCTTTATATATTGTTTAATATACGTGACAACACATAACCTACGATCAGTTGGATATGCTAAAAACTCCAGCTTAAGACCTAGCACTATGCTTATTTATGTAAAACGTTATCTTATTGTTAGACATAACTGTCCTATCCAGCCTTAATTTATGCAATGACTGGACACGTTGCGCTGAAACAAGCGCCATGAGCATTATTACTTTATAGGTGAGCCGGACCAAAGATAAAGATGCGGCTGGGGCCCAACCACGAAGCAGTGTTAACAGTACGTTAACGTCCCATACTTCCGTGTATCTGGGCCTGGGAGGGGTTTTGTTAAAGATACCCCTCATAAATTTGGATACCAAAGGATGAGACCCGACAGAATGGTGTCCCGATCCCAGTAGCAAGTATGATGATAAAGCACTTCTAGCAGTGTTGATAGCACTATAACTTAATTTTCTATCGAAAAATAACATCGAAAGAAATTCTAAGACATCGGCTATATCTGCCGTACTATAAGTTGTATTTGAATTAACACAAAAAACTTCCCATAGTTTAATGTAGGAAATGTACTGCTTCTTGGTACTGTCCCGCCAACTGCAGTGATCACGTCCACCGTTCGGTCAGATAATCTGAGTCCCAGAAAAGATCTTCTTAAACTCTGCAAATCAATAGGTTGATCTTGTCATGCAGAGGATGAGATTCCTGAGATACGGGATGAACAAGCAAGTCTTTACGCTTACTGATAACCATATATGGTTCTGTTAGCATTCCTAACATCAAAGGGAACCATGGCTGCGTAGGCCAGTCAGGCACTACTAAAATACCTGAAGCGGAGTCGTGCTTAATTTTTTGCAAGCACCGGTTGATGAGGCAAAATGGAGGGAAGGCATAGAAGAACCTTCCTCCCCAGTGTAACGAGAATGCATCTATAGCTACCGCCCCTGGGTCTGGCTCCCATGCAACATATTTTGGCAACTGGTGATTATGCCTGGATGCAAACAAATCAATATCAGGCATTCCATATCGAGCAATAATGTCGTTAAACACTTTGTGATCTAACATTCATTCCGTGTTATCATTAAATTTACGTGATCTAGTGTCTGCCTCCGTGTTAAACCTACCTGGCAAGTAGGTAGCTGAGATCCAAATCCTCCTTTCAATACACCAGCTCCAAATGAGATTAGCTAAACTATCACAGGATACTGATTTGAATCCGCCCATATGATTAATATATGCCACCGCTGTAGTGTTATCAATTTGAAGTCGAACATGCAGATCATGCATTTTCCCACAGTAAGCCTTTAAACCATGGAACGCCCCCAGCATTTCCAGGTAGTTGATACCATATAGATGGATAAATGGTAACTCGTGCATATCCCATCTGCCGCTGCAACTAGAGATGGTATTAGGAGCTCCCCATCCCTGTGCACTTGCATCAGTTAGTAGTACAATTGAAGGTTTACTAAACAAAATGTCACCGGAGCAATGCTGAATATTGGTCGTCCAACATTGTAACTCTGTTATAGATTCTGCCGATAATTGCATAGGTCTGTCAAAATGACCTAAATGGGATTTAAGTGCTTGCAGATTTTGATAATGCAAAGACCCAAATTTAGCAGCTGGCAAAACAGCCACCATTTTGTCAATTACACTAGCCACCTGGTGAATAGATGGCTGCTCCGTAAAAAGAAGGTTATTACATCCATCTATTAATTCTAATCTCTTTCCCCAGGGCAGGGTCACAGACATTTCTATAGAGTTAATAGTAAACCCTAAATAATCAATAACCCTTGTTGGTATCAACCTTTATTTGACTGGATGGTTGAGAAACCCCAATTTCTCAAATATGAGCTTCGTGGCTGAAACAGCTAGTTTAGCCAAATGTAGTGTTCTTCCTATGATTAGGATATCATCCAAATAGCCCATAACAATATGCTCTTGAGCTCTGAGCAGGCCGAGCACCGGCTTCAGCAGTTTTGTAAATAACCTAGGAGCTGAGGTTAATCCATTAGCTTTAAACTGCCATAGCTGCCCCATCCAGCTAAATTTGAGATATCTCCGGTGATCCTTGTGAATTGGACTGAATAATATGCATCTTTGAGATCGATGCATGCCATAAAGCAGCCCTCAGAAATTAGTTGCTTAACAGTAAAGAAATTCTCCATTTTAAAATGTCTATACTGCACATATGAGTTGAGTTGTGTCAAATCAAGGATGATACGGCATCCCAATCTTTCTTTTGCCTAGAGAATATATTAGACGTATTGATATTTTTCATATTTTGATCTCTCAATTACACCTTTTTTGTGCAATGTTTGTATTTCTGCTTGTATATCCAAAACCTCTTGTTTGGAATGAATATACGACCGACTTGGCGTATGTTGTGTGGGTGGATATGAGTTAGGTAAAAATTCAATTTTGAACCCCTTTATACTGTGCAATATAAACGGATCCAGTTATCCACCGCCATTCATGCAAAAACAAGTTTCATCTACCACCAACTTGTAACTGTTCCACACACCCCATGTTACTGAAAGAACCAGACCCACCTACCTCCACGGTTACCGGTGGTCCGATAGCAGGCCCAACGGGCCCTAATACTGGTTCTGTTTCCTTCCCCTTGCTTTGGAGAATTGAGCTGCTGGGGCGCGAGGATTGCGCATTTTCCATGATGGCCGGGACGGGCCTTGGCCTAAAAAAGACCTATGCCCGGGTAGATCAAATCTAGAGCTGCTACTAGCTTCAGCAAACCGCTTATTGCTAGTGGAGGCGTAGGGGTGCTGACGCCGATAGAGCAGAGACTTGCCCATAGGAGATGCTTTAATTAATCCTACAGCTTTGGATTCATCGTGCAAGTCTTTCACCTGTTTACTCAGGTCTTCCCCGAACAGGAGATTGGGTGGCTGGACATTACTGGCCCTACACAGATGCCCAAACGTAGGGTTCAAACTTATCCAAGTCCATGTCCTCATACTTTCCCACATTGCCAAGTTTTCAGCCACTACCTTATCTGACCTATATTTTATAGCAGATTAACAATATTTCCATCACAACTTGGTCTTCCACCTATTTTTATATCACCGGCAAGCATTCTGCTCCCTCCTACAGGACATTAATATAAATAGCTGGTCATTTTTTGTTTTGTTCAGTCAAGGGATGTGAACTTCGTAATCTGAGCCAGCATTTAATTGCTCATCCCTAATTGCCATTGGATTGGTGTTTGCAAACTGCCTTCTCAAACATCAGCAGTCATCGGGGTGCAGCTATACCTAAAAGTGATAGTGAATGGATTCCAGGGACCCTACAATGGTGAAGGAATGGCCAAGTGTGACTTTGAGCGACACCTCCAGTTTGTTGCTGCATTTGTCCTAAAAGAGGTCATGGGTTTGTAAGGTGCTGTCTAGGGAGACTTGGTGACTTGTTGCTGTGTATCCTGTAGATAATACAATCGGATGGAACTGTGCGTCAGTGGTGAAGTGAGTGGATTGATATGGATGGGGTGCCTATCATGTGGGTTGCTATGTGCTGTATGATGTTGATTGAGCATCTTCAGTGTTGTAGAAGCAGCACTCATCCAGGCTTCCATCACATTTACCTTGCTGGAGATGCGATTACTTTTCGGATCGTGTCTCCGGTCGCTCTGCGGCCTACCATCGATGGAGCTGGAGGCCTCCTCGGACTGACCTTGGGCCCCACCGCGGGGCGTGGACTTAACATCGGTCGATCGCTTGTCTGGGATCGCTCCAACCGCGGCCGGCGGACTTTACATCGGGAGCTCGCAGTCCCGGGAGAGGCCGAGTCGGGAAGCTCCAACGTCGCGGAAGGTTCGACCAGCCCTGTCGCGGGGTTTGATCGCCGACGCGGGGGAGCTGACATACCCCCCGATGCAGGAGCTGATCACCCCAATGTGGAGGGCCAAAAACGCTGCTGGCTACGGGGGTCAAGATCGTCCTGTCAAAGGAGGGCTCAAGGCCCCCGACCGCGGGAGAGCACAAAGGGAAGAGATTGAACTTTATTTTCACCTTCCACCACAGTGAGGAATGTGGAGGAGTCACTGTGGTGGATGTTTATGTTAAAATGTGTTTTGTGTGTTCCGTTGCTTTTTATTGTATGATTGACTTGGCAAATGAAATTCCTCGTATGTTGCAAAACATACTTGGCCAATAAAGTATTATTGTGATTGTGATTGTGATTTCTGTCGTGCCTTGTACATGAGGCGGCAGGTTCTGGGGGAGTTAGGAGGCCAGTTCTCATTATAGGATTTCTAACTTCTTACTTTTGTATATGCCTCCTCCAGGACAGTTTCTGGTCAACTTAGTGTAGTTTAGAGATACAGCGCGGAAACAGGTCCTTCGGCCCACCGGGTCCTCGCCGACATATTAACACTATCCGACACCCATTCGGGACAATCTTTTACATTTACCAAGCCAATTAACCTACAAACCTGTACGTCTTTGGAGTGTGGGAGGAAACCAAAGATCTCTTGAGAAAACCCACGCAGATCACGGGGAGAACGTACTATGGGAGACAGCACCCATAGTCGGGATCGAACCCAGGTCTCCGGCGCTGCATTCGCTGTAAGGCAGCAACTCTACCACTCTGCCACCGTGCCGCCATAACTCTGGGCTAAATCTGATGCCTGGGGTGCTCAATTTGTTACAGTTTTCCACTCGAAAAACACAAATTTATTCCAATTCTGTGCTTTCCAATTGATAATGGATTTTCAGTCCATGCTAACACACTTCATCTAATACCATGATCTGTCAATTTATAGATACATAGATTCATAGAAAATAGGTGCAGGAGTAGGTCATTCGGCCCTTCGAGCCTGCACCACCATTCAATATGATCATGGCTGATCATCCAACTCAGTATCCCGAACCTGCCTTCTCTCCATACCCCCTGATCCCTTTAGCCACAAGGGCCACATCTAACTCCCTCTTAAATATAGCCAATGAACTGGCCTCAACTACCCTCTGTGGCAGAGAGTTCCAGAGATTCACCACTCTCTGTGTGAAAAAGTTTTTCCTCATCTCGGTCTTAAAGGATTTCCCCCTTATCCTTAAGCTGTGACCCCTTGTCCTGGACTTCCCCAACATCGGGAACAATCTTCCTGCATCTAGCCTGTCCAACCCCATAAGAATTTTGTACGTTTCTATAAGAACCCCTCTCAATCTCCTAAATTCTAGCGAGTATAAGCCAAGTCTATCCAGTCTTTCTTCATATGAAAGTCCTGACATCCCAGGTATCAGTCTGGTGAACCTTCTCTGCACTCCCTCTATGGCTATAATGTCCTTCCTCAGATTTGGAGACCAAAACTGTACCCAATACTCCAGGTGTGTTCTCACCAAGACCCTGTACAACTGCAGTAGAACCTCCCTGCTCCTATACTCAAATCCTTTTGCGATGAAAGCTAACATACCATTCGCTTTCTTCACTGCCTGCTGCACCTGCATGCCTACTTTCAATGACTGGTGTACCATGACACCCAGGTCTCGCTGCATCTCCCCATTTCCTAATCGGCCACCATTTAGATAATAGTCTGCTTTCCTGTTTTTGTCACCAAAGTGGATAACCTCACATTTATCCACATTATACTGCATCTGCCAAACATTTGCCCACTCACCCAGCCTATCCAAATCACCTTGCAGTCTCCTAGCATCCTCCTCACAGCTAACACTGCCCCCCAGCTTAGTGTCATCCGCAAACTTGGAGATGTTGCCTTCAATTCCCTCATCCAGGTCATTAATATAAATTGTAAATAGCTGGGGTCCCAGCACTGAGCCTTGCGGTACCCCACTAGTCACTGCCTGCCATTGTGAAAAGGACCCGTTTACTCCTACTCTTTGCTTCCTGTTTGCCAGCCAGTTCTCTATCCACATCAATACTGAACCCCCAATACCGTGTGCTTTAAGTTTGTATACTAATCTCTTATGTGGTACCTTGTCGAAAGCCTTCTGAAAGTCCAGATACAACACATCCACTGGTTCTCCCCTATCCACTCTACTAGTTACATCCTCGAAAAATTCTATAAGATTCGTCAGACACGATTTACCTTTCGTAAATCCATGCTGATTTTGTCCAATGATTTCACCACTTTCCAAATGTGCTGCTATCCCATCTTTAATAACTGACTCTAGCAGTTTCCCCACTACCGATGTTAGACTAACTGGTCTGTAATTCCCCGTTTTCTCTCTCCCTCCCTTCTTAAAAAGTGGGGTTACGTTTGCTACCCTCCAATCCTCAGGAACTACTCCAGAATCTAAAGAGTTTTGAAAAATTATCACTAATGCATCCACTATTTCTGGAGCTACTTCCTTAAGTACTCTGGGATGCAGCCTATCTGGCCCTGGTGATTTATCGGCCTTTAATCCATTCAATTTACCCAACACCACTTCCCGACTAACCTGGATTTCACTCAGTTCCTCCATCTCCTTTGACCCGCGGCCCCCTGCTATTTCCGGCAGATTATTTATGTCTTCCTTAGTGAAGACGGAACCAAAGTAGTTATTCAATTGGTCCGCCATATCCTTGTTCCCCATGATCAATTCACCTGTTTCTGACTGCAAGGGACCTACATTTGTTTTAACTAATCTCTTTCTGGTATTTTATGGTGCACCTTGTCAAATGTCTTTTGAAAGTCCAAATCCACCACATCTATGTTCTCCTCTATCAATTCTGATGGTTACATCCTCAAAGAATTCATGCACAATTGTTAAACATGATTTTCCTTTTATGAATAGGAAGGAACTGCAGATGCTAGTTTACACCGAAGACTGACACAAAATGCCGGAGTAACTCACAGGCAGCATCTCTGGAGAAAACAAATGGGTGACATTTCAGATTGAGACCCTTCTTCAGACAGAGTCAGGGGAGAGGGAGGCACCGATATAAGGAAGTGTAAGGTGTGAAAATGAGACATCAATGGGGGGTGGAGGTCAAGAAAAATGCAGGACAGATCATTGTTAATTAAGAGAAGGTGACAACATTGCATACAGAGATACAATTTAATTAGGGGAACTGTCAGACTGGTCGGAGAACTAGGAAGGGGGAGGGATGGAAAGAGAGGGAAAGCAAGGGTTATATTAAGTTAAATAAGTCAATATTCATACCGCTGGGGTGTAAGGTGCCAAGTGAAATATGAGATGCTGTTCCTCCAATTTGTGCTGGACCTCACTCTGACAATGGAAGAGGCCCAGGACTGAAAGGTCAGTATGGGAATGGGAGGGGGAGTTCAAGTGTTTAGCAACCAGGAGATCAGGTAGGTTTAGGTGGACTGAGCAAAGGTGTTCAACGAAACAATCGCCAGAATTTGACCTTCCAAAATCCATCACCCAGCACTTGCCTGGATTAAATTCCATTTGCTGCCACTCTGTCCAACTTTCCAGCTATTTAGGTCCCGCCGTATCCTTCGACAACTTTCTACTCTATCTAAAAAAAGCTGTTTCTGAATCTGCTTCCAACCCTCTATGAAGCAGCACATTCGAAATGTACATATCAATGCATGCAATATTAAAAGTAATTCCATCTCACCCTGCCCCCATTGCTCCTGGCTCTTTTGTTTCATTATCTTTAAATCCACACCTGGTCATAGAGCAGACTGACAGTTCAGTAGTCGGTAGTTCCTGCCTATACACTGAGGTATCCATCTTTTGGCCTAACATCTGCTCAGAAACCAGTGGAGTGCATGTGCCATACTGCTCAGGCCAGTACTGTCAGACCAATCCCTTGCACAATCAGTGGTCTGTGCCGTTAATATGGGCGGCCGGTGCCAACAGCTTAAGTATGTTGCTGAGCATCCAGAGAGAATGCATTCAATAGGAATGACAACTGGTGTGCTGGGTAAAATCTGCTCCTTTTGGCACTGCAGTGTGGCCTGCTGCTCTCTGTAGCACAAGATCGGATTCATCCATCTGAGCAAAATTATGAGAGCATCCCACCACTGAAAAAAGTAATCAATTAAAAAGGCTGAACTATTTAGCACCATGTTACCCACACCTGTTCCTCAACAGTTTTGATGTAGAGGGATCTTGGTGTCCAGATTCCTTGGAACTACTTCCTTAGAAGGCTTAGGAAGTTCAGCATGTCCCCACAACTCTCACCAACTTCTACAGATGCACCCCAGAAAGCATTTTATCGCGATGCATCACAGCTTGGTTTGGGAACAGCTCCATCCAAGACCGCAAGGAATTGCAGCGAATTGTGGACGCAGCCCAGACCATCACACAGACCAACCTCCCTTCTATTGACTCTATTACTAGATCTCGCTGCCTCGGCAAGGCCAGCAGCATAATCAAGGACGAGTCGCACCCTGGCCAATCCCTCACCTCTCCTCGGGCAAAAGTTGATAGCGCACACCTCAAGTCTGAAGAAGGGTTTCGGCCTGAAACGTTGTCTATTTCCTTCGCTCCATAGATGCTGCTGCACCCGCTGAGTTTCTCCAGCATTTTTGTGTACCTTCGAGATTCAAGAACAGTTTCTTCCAGGCTGCCCTGGAAGGCAGCTGAACCATGCTACCACAAGCAGAGAGCAGTTCTGAACTACTATTAAACTCATTGGTGACCCTTGGACTATCTTTCATCAGGCTTTACTGGCTTAACCTTGCACCTTGTTCCCCAAACCAAGCTGTGATGCATGCTGATAAAATGCTTTCTATGGCGCATCTGTAGAAATTATCAGGTAGACAAAAATGCTGGAGAAACAGCGGGTGAGGCAGCATCTATGGAGCGAAGAAAATAGGCGACGTTTCGGATCGAGACTGATGTGAGGGTGGGGGGGGGGCAGGAAGAGGAAAGGAAGAGGCGGAGACTGTGGGCTGTGGGAGAGCTGGGAAGGGGAGTAGAGAGCAGGGACTACCTGAAATTGGAGAAGTCAATGTTCATACCACTGGGGTGTAAACTGCCCAAGCAAAATATGAGGTGCTGCTCCTCCAATTTACGGTGGGCCTCACTCTGGCCATGGAGGAGGCCCAGGACAGAAAGGTCGGATTCAGAATGGGAGGGGGAGTTGAAGTGCTGAGCCACATGGATCTATATTCTGTAAATGGCTCGATTGTAATCATGTATTTATTGCTTTTCTGCTGACAGGCTAGCATGCTATAAAAGCTTTTCACTGTACGTGACGATAAACAATAAACTATACTAAAGTCCATAGCTCCCTGAAAGTGCCAACATAGTAGATAGAGTGATAAAAGGTGTTAAGTGTGGACAGGCCACGTTTGTCTAGTATTGTGTGCAATCTTTTACAGCAAGGGTGTGGAGGCTTTGGACAGGATGCAGAAGAGGTTTTTGCAGAATGATGGGGTGGAAGATTGCAACCTTCACGTGGTCAGCCCTGTTTCGACTAATGCAATCGACTCGACGTGCACAAACGGAAGATCAAATAGAACAAGTTGTCCTACAACTTTAGGCTGTGCACGCCACACGAAAGAAGAAGAAGCAGAATGCTGCCTGGATTATGCCCCTTTGGAACTACTTTATTGTTTTATTGACCCCCCCCCCCTCCCCCTCCCTCACTCATGAGGTGTGGGTGGGTATGGTGGGTGGGTGACTAGCTTCCTCTTTCCTTGTCTGTCTTTCCGACCTAGCCAAGTGAAGTTCCAGACATGAGGAAAGGTTGAATGAATGGGACTAATTGTAAAGCTCTATCTAAGGGCCAGTACCCACAAACAAGTGACGTCACCAGGCTCCACAAGTCGCTATGATCATCGCTGACCATGCTGGCCTCGACACCTTCCTATACCAGTCCCACACCCTCAATCTCTCCATTATTCATCAACATCTGCGTTATACTTAGCTAATAATCTGACTCCCAGCACTCTCGGGGCAGAGAGTGACACCATCTCAACATCTACCTGCTTCGGGTTTTTTATGTTTGGATATAACCACACCCATCCCAATTCCACTAAACTCCTCGAAAATACTACTCAAACTGTATAACCTCTCTTGATCGGGCAACCCTCTCATCACAGCACTTAAACGCAAATCTCTCTTAAACTATCTCCTTTGTTGCTGTATCCTTTCTCGGATAAGGGGACCAAACTTTGCATAGTTTCCTGGTGTGGCCTCACCAACATCTTATACAACTGTAACCCACTTCTGAAACTCCAACCCTCTGCAATAAAGGCAAATATGCTGACACAAGGAACTGCGGATGCTGGAATCTCCAGCATGACACAAAGAGCTGCAGCAACTCAGCGGGTCAGGCAATATCTGTGGAGGAAATGGACATTCATGTTGAGGACTTCTTCAAGCCCCTGTCCCACTTTCACGACCTAATTGGCGACCTCTGCCGAGTTTGCCCTTGACTCATACTCGCAGCATGGTGGCCACGAGGTCGTAGGAGGTCTTCGTAACTCTTCCTCATGCTCGTGAGTGGTCTCCGCGTACTCGTGGCCTCAAGTAGGTCGCGGCGTTTTATCCGGCCTGATAAAAAATGTCCACGAGTAAAAAAAAAGGTCGTCATGGAAAAAATTGATACTTTTTACTCGTAGGTAGGTTGTAGGTAGGTCGTAGTAGGTCGTGATGGTAGTCGTAGGTAATCGTAGGTAATCGTAGGTAGTCGTAGGTAGTCGTTAGTAGTCGTAGATAGTCGTAGGTAATCGTAGGTAGTCGTAGGTAGTCGTAGGTAGTCGTAGGTCGGTAACTGGCCCGAGAAAAAAAATGCGAACATGACATCATTTTATCATGTGATCATGTTCCACCCGTAACTAGTCGTTGTTGGTCTTAGGTGTGGAAGACTGAGGTCGAGGGGGTCGTAGGAGGTCGTAGACATAGTCGTAGGAGGTCGTAGACACAGTCATAGGAGGTATTTTACTTCGGCGAGCCAACACGACCTTGACATTTTTTTCAACTCGTCTCAACTCGTCTAGGGTCTTCTAAACTCGTGGATTAGGTCGTCCAAGTGGGACAGGCCTTAAGATGGAGTCTGAATAAGGGCACCAACACAAAACAGCATGTGTACATTTCCCTCCACAGATGCTGCTTGATCCACTGAGTTACTCCTGCATGTTGTGTTGTTTGTCTTGTGTAACACCTGCCTGATAACTATTTGTAATCCCTGCACAGGAACAGCTAGATCCCTCTAAACTTCACTTATATACAGTCAGTCTCCATTCAGATAATAACCAACCCTTGGTTCCTCATACCCAAGTACATGACCTCACACAAACCCACCTTCAATTCCATCTGTTTGGCCCATTGATTCAATCTACGTACTCCCTCCTGTAGAACCACAGTGTCCTCATCTCTGCATGTCCTTCCATCCATTTTACGATCATTTACAAACTTGGAGAACATTGTAGATAGAAACAAAATGATGGAGCAACTCAGCGGGTCAGACAGCATCTTTGAAGAAAAGGAATAGGTGACGTTTCGGGTCAAGACCCTTCTTCAGACCCTAAATGTCACCTATTCCTTTTCTCCGGAGATGCTGTCTGTCCCGCTGATTTACTGCCTGCCCCGTATTTTGTGTCTATCTTCAGTGTAAACCAGCATCTGCCATTCCTTCCTACACTATAAAAATAATTTGGATTTAATTAATAATGTGGAAGCCAAGGTTTCATTTGCCAACACTGCAAAATCACATGAGGAAAATCACAATAGTTTCATCAACAAGTTCATTTCACCTTTAGTGTCAAATTGTGCTAGTTATCAGCAGTTAGATCAGGTGTAATGAGGGATGTATTGGTGTTCAACTGGACCAACATCTGCAGTTCCTTCCGACACATTTTGGAGAACCTTGTAATCCATTCTCCATTCCAGGTCTCGCCTACACAGATGCTGCTTGATGAGCTGAGCCGGCGGTTGGAATGCCACGTCCTCGGCCTCCCCATCCCTGGCCGAACCGGTGAGGGCAGGGAACAATTGTAGAGCCAAGGACCAAATCCTGGGGTACTCAATTAGGGCGGGACTTACTTACAAACATTCTTCATTATATGGCGGCCAGTTGCCAATCCAGTTTTTTTCCACGAGTAGTAGCTCTACTCAATAACCAAAAATCTGTAGCCTCCTTTTGCTCTGGTATTTTATTTAATTCACATGTTTAATCTATATTGTTTTATTATTAATGTTTAATGTTTTATGCGTCATTCCTAACCGTCACTGTATGTCATGTTGTCACTTGCGGGCTGAGCACCAAGGCAAATTCCTTGTATGTGAATACTTGGCCAATAAACGTATTCATTCATTCATACATACTCTGGACGGGCCGGATGCCCGCTCTCCTGTCGTCAGCTCGGTTCTCGTTGGGAATTGATGTTCCCACCACAACTTGCTCACCTGGGCAGCCATGTCTCCCTACAGCCACCAGGTCCTACTGATGCAGGCGGTGCCCGGGTCTGACCAGGCCCATCACTGGAATAACAGCCGGCCACCGGCTGCTCACCGTCAGTCCGCACAGTTGCGCCCAGCGGCGGCGGCGACTCCACGCCATGTTCATCGATGGCAACCCCCACTTTACCTGGCAGCTGCCTGGATCTCCCGCCTCTCACGTTCCCTCTTAAACATTTAATCAGTCTGAAGAAGGGTATCGACCCGAAACGTTGCCCATTCCTTTTTTCCAGAGATGCTGCCTCACCTGCAGAGCTACTCCAGCATTTTATGTCTGCATTACAATACAATTTTATTTGTCTTTTGGACAAATTTGTCATTTGGACCCCGTTGAGGTCCAAACGAAATGTCGTTTCTGCAGCCATACATTACAAAACGAAGAAGACCCGAGACACAACACAATTTACACATACATCCATCACAGCGCTGTGATGGAAGGCAAAAAAAACGTATCTCTCCACTGCACTCCCCCCCCCGATGTCAGAGTCAAAGTCAAAGCCCCCGGTGGGCGATGGTGATTATCCCACGGCCATTAAAGCCACGCCGGTTAATGCAAGGTCGCGCACCGGGTCTTGGTGTTAGAGCCCCGGCGCGTGCTCGCAAATTCCGGCGGCCATTCCAAGCCGCGCGGGGCGACGATGTAAAGCCCCGCTCCAGGTGCTCTTCAACCCCGCAACTCGGGCGGGAGAAGTCGCCGCTGCGGAAGCCCCGAAAAGCGGTCTCCCACCAGGGACCCGCGGGGTTCCGGTGTTGCCGTCCGCCAGACCCACGGTTGTAGCCTCCGAATCTCCGGGGTCGGGTAGCAGCAGCGATTGTCTCCACCACAGCTCCACCCGCTCCGGACTCGGCCAGCCCCGTGATGGTGAGTAGTCCGCAGCTCCACAACTGGAGCCCCAGGTCGTTCCTGCTGGAGGCCGCTCCACGTTGCCCAGCCCCAACGACAAACGGAGACCCGACAAAGAAATGGTCGGGTCTCCCGTGCAGGGGAAAGATTTTAAAGTTTTGGAGAACTATAATGTATACATTATACATATATACACATATATCGACGCTTCCGAAATAGACAGACATTCCGAAATTCTTTAGGAAACGGGGGATCCCCTCTTCCATTATAGATGAGGCTCTCACTTGTGTCTCCTCGATATCCCACAGCTCCACTCTTACTCCCCCTTCCCCCATTCGTAACAAGGACAGATTCTCCATTGTCCTCACCTTCCACTCCATCAGCCGTCGCATACAGCATATAATCCTCCAACATTTTCGCCACCTCCAGCAGGATACCACTACTGACCACATCTTCCAATCTCCTCCCCTTTCTGCTTTCCGCAGAGTCCGTTCCCTCCGAAGCTCCCGAGCCAACTCGTCCCTTCCCACCCAAACCACCCCCTCCCCAGGTACTTTCCCCTGCAACTGCAGGAGATGCAACACCTGTCCCTTTACCTCCCCCCTCGACTCCATGCAAGGTCCCAAACAGTCTTTCCAGGTGAGGCAGAGGTTCACTTGCACATCCTCCAACCTCATCTACTGTATCCACTGTTCCAGGTGTCAACTTCTCTACATCGGCAAGACCGAGCGCAGGCTCAGCAAGCGTTTAGCTGAACACCTCCACTCAGTCCGTCGACGTCGAATGCCAGGCCGGGATCTCTCGTCCTTGAGCACCCGCTGCCCTCACCGGGCCGGCCAGGGATGGGGAGGCCATGGCATCCCAACCGCCGGCTCAGCTCGTCGAGCAGCGTCTATACAGGTGAGAGGGGACGTCAATGGATCTCTCAGGTCGAGAGCCGGCTGCAGCATTGTAAGTGAGTGAGCAGGAGAGATCACCACTGTTTTTCCTCCATGTGTGTGTTTGGGCCGATGGGGCTGCGGGTGATGGGCAGATGAAGGCATGTGGGGGAGGGCAGGTGAGCCCCAGCCTCACCTGTTTAAATCCCAGGAGAGGACGTGCAGGGACAGGTGCGTCTGTAGAGGGGATGGGTGGAGAGAAGGGAGGATGTGATGCGTGGATTGAAGAGGGGAATGGGATAGGAGGAGAGGATAAGGATGGGATAGGTGGAGAGGAGAGGGGACAGGATGAGTGGGGAGGAGAGGGGGCGGGATGGGTGGAGAGATTTGACGGAGTTATCCAGAGTGTGGTCCCGGTGGTGAAGAGAAATAGATGAGAGGGGAAGATACAACCTGCAGAGGCATCACCCAGAGAGTTGTGAATCTGTGGAATTCTCTGCCTCAGAAGGCAGTGGAGGCCAATTCTCTGGATGCTTTCAAGAGAGAGTTAGATAGAGCTCTTAAAGATTGCGGAGTCAGGGGATATGGGGAGAAGGCAGGAACGGGGTACTGATTGTGGATGATCAGCCATGATCATATTGAATGGCGGTGCTGGCTCGAAGGGCTGAATGGCCTACCCCTGCACCTATGGTCTATTCCATCTGTTGCAGCTGGTGGAAATGGTGGAGGAGGATGTGTTGGACGTGGAGGCTGGTGGGCTGAAAGGTAAGGACCAAGGGAACTATATTGCTGCTCTTTCTGGGGAGAGGAGTGTGGTCAGAGCAGATGTGTAGAAAATGGAGGAAATGTGTGTGAGGGCTCCATCATCTGGGACAGAGGGGAAGCCATTTTTTCCCAAAGTCTCAGGAGCAGAAGCCCCTTCGTGAGTGTAGATGTGGCAGGGACAGAAATTGAGAAAAGGGGTAGCATCCTTACAGGAGACAGGTTATCAGGAGGTATAACTGAATTGGCTATGGTTTATAAAAGATGTCTGTGGCCAGTGTGTCTCCTGAGGTGCAGAGTTACACAGATCTGGGGAAGAATGAGAAGTGGCAGAGAGGGTGAGGGGAATTTGAGGGCAGCGTGTAAGCTGGTGGCAAAGTTGGTAAAAGTGATGAAACTTGCACAAGCCCAGTTGCAGGCCCCTATGAGGATGGAAGGATGCAGGTTTCTTATTGCCATCTGTACTGAGGTACAGTGAAAAGGTTTGTGTTACATGATATTCAATCAAATCGGATACCATACATAAATACAATCAAGTCAAATTTAAGTGCAATAGGTAGAGCGAGGGGGAAAAATACAGTCTGCAGAATATAGTTCTCAGAATTGTAATGCAATAGCTCCAGACACAAAGTCAAATGTCCACAATGGGGTAGAGGTGAATCAAACTGTACCCTAGCTTATGGGAGGACCATTCAGAAGACTGATTGCAGAGGGGAAGAAGCTGTGTCTCGTGATGTATGCTTTCAAGCTTCTGTATAATCTGCCGGTTGGGAGTCGGGAGAAGGAGGAATGGCTGGGGTGGAAAGGGCTCTGATTATGTTGGCTGCTTTCCTGAGGCAGCTTGAAGTGTAGGTGGAATCGGTGAGGTGTCTGGTCTGTGTGATGGGCTGGGCTACACTCACAGCTCTGCAATTTCTTGATTATAGATGTTGCATTTTCTTAAAATATTTTGATAGAGGAGACACAGCTGCTTCTAGAGACCCAGGTTGGGTCCTGATCTCTGGTGTTGACGGTGTGGAAATTGCATGCTCCGCCCATGACTGTGAGTGTCTTCTGAGTGTTCAGTTTCCTCCCACTAAGGAAGTGCAGGATGGAAGGTTGATGGAACAGTTGGGAACAATTTAGGGTCAGGTTATTGTAAAATAAAATAATCCATCAAAAATAACCCTTCTGGCCTCGCTTGTCCCTGTCCACTCTGACGCCTATCTACACTAATTCAATTTAGTCGCATTGTGCCTGGATCCTTTGAAGTCTTCCCTATCTAAAGGGCCTGTCCCACCAGCATGCGATTGCATGCGTCTAGCGCGACCAAATGTGGTGGCTTGAGGCGTACGGCCTCGCGGGGCCGGTCCCACTTCCAACCGCGGAGGCGTCTGGAGTTGTGCGGGGCTGGTCCCGACATCATACTCACCAATCAGCTGGGCAGGAGGCGGGCTGACTGAATTTGGACGTCGCACGGCGTCGGGCGGTGACGTCATCACGTTTGGTCGCGCGAGACGCATGCTACCGCATGCTGGTGGGACAGGCCCTTAAGTAAACACTTTTTAACTGTGATGGCAAATGCCTTTACCACCTCCAGTAGCAGTTCATTCCAGGGTGCCTGATGTTCATCGTGAATTCAGCCAAATAGCTTATTTCTGTAGAAACAAGGAACTGTAAAAGTTGGTTTACAAAAATAGACAGAAAATTCTGGAGTAACACAGCAGGTCAGGCAGCAATTCTGGAGAACATGGTTAGGAGACATTTCAGGTCAGGATCCTTCCTCGAGTCCAAATTACACCTATCCACATTCTCCAGAGATGCTGCCTGACCCGCTGAGTTATTCCAGCATGTTGTGCCTTTTTCTGCCCTATTTCTGTGCTATATCTCTCTTTGACTTTGCGCTGGATGAGGTGGGATCCAGATCACGGGGGGATGTAACTGTAAAACTATAGCAAGGCCATCAGGCTGGTGTCACAAACTGGTTCTCTCCTTGCAAAAGTAGAGGGAATTTGGGATGTTCTGCCCAAAAAGCTGTTGAGGTCAAGTGCCTATTCCAAATTTTCAATGAGGTTGATAAAATAAGGGGGAGATAGACAGCATCAAGACAGCCAACTCCCTTTACTCTTTAGGCCCAGATGACCCAAACTGTTGACAGTCCATTTCCATCATAAATACTGCCTGACTCACTTAGTTACTCCAGCAGCTTGTTTTTTTGCTCCAGATTGCTGCCGCTTGTGTTCCAGTTAAAAACAAGTGACAGTTTGTCCGTTGTCTTAGAATAGGAGAGAACACCAACTTCTGAAAACCTACAAAGAACTTCCCGACTGAACATCCAATGAATCTAAGGAGTCTGAAGAAGGGTTTCGGCCCGAAACGTTGCCTATTTCCTTCGCTCCATGGATGCTGCTGCACCCGCTGAGTTTCTCCAGCATTTTTGTGTACATCCAATGAATCTCTATGTCCCCATCCCAACTTGCGGCTCCTACACATTTAGTTTAGTTTGGAGATACAGTGTGGAAAACAGGCTCTTCGGCCTACCGAGTCCGCGCCGACCAGCGATCCCGCACACTGACGCTATCCTATACACACTGTGAAATTATTGAAAAACAGCAATGAACCACACCTTCCATCCACCATTAAAACAAAAAAGAAAATAAGGCTCTGCTATTAATTATAAGATTAAAATTAATTGAAACACAGCAATACTTACAATGAAGCAGTTTCTGCCCTTTTAAAGGGCCTGCCCTCCAGTCGTTGAGCTGTCTGCTGTGCAATATTTCCTGTGGGTTACATTTTGATGGTATCTTTTGTAAAGTTCATTTGGCTTTCAACAGTTTATTAAAGAAGGCATCATAATCAAGGTCAACCCACACAACAAAATAGTTGTCATTGTAGAAACAGTCAGATGTAACTAGAGGTGATCAAACTGTGCTCATTATTGAAAAGACATTCAGTGAGGGCTGTGCTGCCAGGCAGATGTAATATGAACTCAAGTGGCCCTGCCAGATCTGAGCAACCCATCTCATTTATATTCATCTCCTGAAAACCATTGCACCACCTTATAGAAACTGGTACTTCACATATATTCTATCAAGCATCGGTTGGAAGATTATTGCTTTTAGATTTTTCCATTCATCAAAAAGACAATTCTCATGTCTTAAACCTACAGTGGTTATTCTTGTTTGACAATTGATAAGGCTGCTTAATATAGTCATAGAATCGTACAGCATGGAAATAGGCCTTCTGACCTCCCTCGTCCATGTCCACTCTGACGCCTATCTACACTAATTCTATTTAGCCGCATTGTGCCTGGATCCTTTGATGCCTTGATTTGTGTACTGTGGTGTTTTCTTATTTAATTTATTCCGATTATGTGTTTTTTGTTTTGTTGTGATTCTATGCATTGTAAGGTGTCCTTGGTTTTAGAAAGGCGCCAGTAAATAAAATGATTATTATTATTATTATTATTATTATCTAAGTAAACACTTTTTTAACTGTGATGGTAAATGTCTGTACCACCTCCAGTAGCAGTTCATTCCAGATATTCACTCTCTCTGCATAAATAGCTTGCTCCTAAGTTTGAATTTCTCCCCTCTTATTTAATATCTGTTCGTTCTAGTTATACACTCAGCTGCCACGAGGAAAAAAAATGTCTATCTATCCTTTCTGTGCCCTTCATAGTGTTATAAAACCCCTACAATATCACCCCTCAACATTCCTTTTTTTTTCTTTTCAAATATGTTCGAAACATTACACCTAGAAGAGATAAGACTCCTCCTGGCAGGTAAACCAGATCACTTCCACCTGACGTGGTCTGCATTTATAAATTATTACAAGTATATTATTATTACTTTTATAAATTATTACAAGTATATTATTACAAATGACATTTCGTTTGGACCTCAACGGGGTCCCAAAATACAAATTGGTCCAAAAGACAAAAAGACAAATATAGGGTGCAAAAGTACAACAAAAAAAAAATTTAAATTAAAATTTAAAAAAAATTAAATTAAAAAAAAAAAAAACTGAGGTCAGGTAAGGGGGGATGAAAGCTGGAGAGTTGGTATGTCCCATTTGCGTGATGCTTACAAAAAAAATATCAGTTTTTCTCTTTTCCCTCTTTCTCTTTTTTCTTCTTTTTTAGGGTCTATTTCTTAACATCTTTCCTTTGGTGTTTAATTTCTTTCTTATAGGGTCTTTGTCTTTTGTTTTTGTTTTTGTTTTTGTTGTTGTCACGTTCTTTACACCTTCACTTTTTTCCTTCACTTTCTTCTTTTTCTCAATCTTATCCTTTCCCTTTATTAGTGTAGAAAATAAATGGAGTACATTAATTGTAATAAGATATATGTGATGAGTACTAGTGTAATTGGTTGTAATGTAATGTACTTCTAATAAATAAAATTAAAAAAAAAAAATGTACCTCAACATTCCAATGGGAGTAAGCACAGTCTATCCTATCTCTCCTGGTAACTTCCAATAACTCCAACGCTCCATTCCAGACATCTCTTTTATATGCTCACTATTGGTACCACTTCCTTCCATTAGTATGGCACCAGGACTGTACACAAGTGCAGTCCAACCAATGTTTTGTACAGCTGCAACATGACATCCCAACTCCTGTATTCAATGCCCCAGGTTATGCGGGCTCATATACCAAATGGTGCCTTCACCACCCATCCACCTGTGTGATCTCTTTCAGGAGCTATGGACTTGCACTCCAAGGGCTCTGCCTCATTGCTCCTCGGGTTCCTGCTATTTAGGTTAGAGTCATAGAGTGATACAGCGTGGAAGCAGGCTCTTTGGCCCAACTTGCTCACACCAGCCAACGTGTCCCAGCTACACTAGTCCTACCTGCCTGCGTTTGGCCCATATCCCTCCAAACCTGTCCCATCCATGTACCTATCTAACTGTTTCTTAAACGTTTGGGTAGTCCCAGCCTCAACTACCTCCCCTAGTAGCTTGTTCTATGCACCCACCACCCTTTGTGTGAAAACGTTACCCCTCAGATTCCTATTAAATCTTTCCCTCTTCACCTTAAAGGCCTTTTATGTCCTTCCAATATTTGATCGATGTCCATTGTGTCCTTGGATAGCATTTGTTCTTTATGGCTCCACCGACTTTTTTTGGAACGTCAGGAAACTTACTAATTAAAACAAACTACTGAAGGAACTCTGGGTCAGGCAGCATCTCTAGAGACAGATCTATGGTTAACATTTGACATTGAGACCCTGCATAGCAACCTAACTAATTACATCCTCTACGTTTGACCCCAGCACCAATCCCCGTGGTATGCCATGTTACAGAAATCCATCAGTATCCGTTGCCTCCTATCACCACGCCGATTCTGAAATACACCTTGGATCCCTTCTGCCTTAACCTTTGGTACCAACCTACTACATATGAACTTGTCAAATGCCTTGCTGAAGTCCAGGTGAACCACTTCTATCACCCAACCTTCATTAACATGTCCTTCCACCCTGGTATGATCAGTTTAGTTTATTGTCACATGTACTGAGGTACAGTGAAAAAGCATGTTTGACAGCAAAGCCCACTCAAGCTGTTCTGTACTCTTATGGACAGGTTTCTAGAGATTCAGTGTTGACAAAAAAATCTTGACCGCGTTCTAGAATTTCCCTGCTTGTCTCTCCCCATCCTCGACCAAACTCTGCAGAGTGTCTTTGTGTCAGGTGTGAATGTCTGAACGTCTTCACTGAGTATTATCGTGGAATATCGTGCAACATGAGTCACTGACAATTTATTTTTCTCAGTAGCCTTCATGTCTTTTGGAAGATCTATAGTTAACAACAATAGAAACATCAGTTTGTCGGAAAGGACATGATAGATGCTTTTCAATAGCTTAGCCACTTATAATAATGCAAGGAATAGGAATATGTAATGTAATAGGAAATATGCCTTCAGCTTGTAAAATATCCACAACAGATTGTCTAGAAATGGAAGTTTAGAATATTCACGACCCAAAGCAAAAAAATAATCACAGATTTTAACAGCAAAGCACTCCAAGTCAAGTGGAAGGCAGTCAACTGCTGTTTATAGACATCATTAGGACTTTAATCAATATTTATTTCCCTAGTATGGCCTGCAATATTTGACATGCATTTTCTTCAGCTCATTTGGTACCACCAGAATTTGTATTGGGATTATCTATATAAAATCCAACAAGCTTTTCACAGAGATAATTTTCTTTGAACAGCAGAAGAAAAAATTCACATTGCAAGTCATAGGTTTTGCTTGGTTAAAAATTGAATTCTGTAAATGTTGTGTTCTTAGAGTAATACAGCACCGTGACAGGCCTTCAGCGCAAAATGTCCAACCATCAAGTACCCATATATACTAACCCCATTTACCAGCAGTTGGTCTGGAGCTGCCATGCTTTGCTGGCACAAATGCTTGTCTAGTTGCTTCTAGCATTTTGGTAAGAGTGTCTGTGCCCATCACTGTCAGGCAGTGTGATCTAGACTTCAGCACCCCCTCTGCATGATAAAGGTTTATCTTCAGATCCCCTCTTCACCATAAACCTCTGTCATTGGGCAATGTTTCTTACTGTTCACCCTATCTCTGCCCCTTGTACTTTTTTTTATCCCTCTATCAGATCCCCCCCCCCCCCTCTGCTCCAAGCAAAACAGACCCAGCCCTTCTTGTCTCTCCTCGTAACAGCCCAGGCAACATCCTGATGAATTTCCTCTGCACTCCCTTCAGTGCCAGCTTCTCCTAACTACAACGTGGCAACTACAATGTGGTATTCCAACTATAGCCTAACCAGTGTTTTATAAAGTTATACTAAGTCCCACCATCACTCGTACTCTGTGCCCCATAACGCCCCCTTCACCAACCCACCTACCTGTGCTGCCACCTTTGGGAGTAACCGAGGCCCTTTTGCTTCCCAAATTCTCCATGGAGCCCTACCATTCATGCAGTATATCCTACCCTTACTAGACCCTCCCAAAACACCGCATCTCACAACAGGATCAAACTCCATCAACCCGTAGCCAAAGTCTATCCTCCTCGCTAGCAATAACACCGATTTTCATGCTGTCTGTAAACTTACTTGTCTCATCTCATAACTACTCATTATGTAACAAACCAACCAGGCAATGTAATGCAGTGTATATTCCAACTGGGACCACTAGCGTGAGAGTGGTTGGTATAGTAGCATTATGTTTTTTTTACAGGATTAACTAGCTTGCCTAAGCAACCTAGTCGCCGTGTAAAGTTGGGCCTTAGGACCTGTTTCCATGCTGTCTACCTCTATGACACTAAACAGTGAGGGGCCCAGCACTAATCGCTGTGATACACAGCTGGTCCCAGATTTCCAATCAGAAAAAACAACCTTCCATTAACACACGCTGCCTCCTATTACAAGGCTAATTTTGGATCCAATTTTCAATTTACCTTGGATCCCATCATTCTAACCTTTTACACTGATCTTCCTTGTGGTAGGAAACCATGCAAACCGCATCAACTGCACTGTACTCATCAATATGTCACTTCATAAAAAGTCAATTAATCAAACAAGATCCACCATTATCAAAACTGATCAGGACTATTGCTGCCTTTCCAAGTGTCGATTATTACATAATAATTAGCCCTGACCAGTCTGAAGAAGGCTCTCGACCCGAAATGTCACCCATTCCTTCTCCCCGGAGATGCTGCCTGTCCCGCTGAGTTACTCCAGCTTTCTGTGTCTACCTGTAGCTTAATACTGTCACTCAGAATTTTTTGAATAATATTTCTACCACCAATTTTAGTTTAGTTTAGAGATATAGCGTGGAAACAGGCCCTTCGGCCCACCGAGTCCACAACGACCAACAATCCCCGCACACTAACACACTATCCTACATACACTAGACACAATTTTTACATTAAACCAAGTCAATTAACCTACATACCCCTCTACATCTTTAGCGTGTGGGAGGAAACTGAAGATCTCGGAGAAAACCCACGCAGGTCACGGGGTAAAGCTCTGAACAAGCACCCATGGTCAGGATCAAACCCGGGTCCCTGGCTTTGTAAGGCAGCAACTCTTCTGCTACACCACCATTAGTACTGATAAACCGGCCGGTTTATCTTCACTGTCATCCAGCCATCTGGCACTTTATCTGAGGCCAGCAGGGCTCCGGTAATCTCCTTAGTCTTCCTCAACAGATTTGGAACACATCAGTCTCTGGGGAGTTATTTACCTGCCTGCTAAGTCACTTTATACTTTTTAATATTAATATGCGCTGGAATTTCACCTTCCCAAATGAAATCTTCATTTCCAGTGTCTTTCACCTTTGTGAATACAGGTATTGTAAACTGTCTCCTTAAACAGATCGATTCTTTGGTCCCTAGTGGGTCCCAACCTATCCCTGATTAATCTTTTGCCCTTAATGTAGTTATAACAAGTCTTGGGATTTTCCTTTGTTTCATCCAGGCTTTCTTTGTTTTTCCATCCTTACTCAGCCAGATCTGAAGGTTTTGCATGGATTCACCCTCGCAACACAGTTATCAGGGACTGTGGGGTTTGTGTTGGTGTGTCATTGTTCTTCCTTTCAAAGTGGTTGAGTGTGTTAGGTCCTCTGGTGTGGAAAGGCATTGTGCTCATCTGGAAGTGATATGTTGTCAGTTATGCTACTTGGTTTTGTTATGTAAGTTATCGTGTGCCAAAGCTGTCGAGCTTCCATCTATGACTCCAGTTTACTCTGGAGTTGACTTTTCCCACTTGCGATGACCTTCAGGAGGTCATATCTAGACATCTTGAATGATTCTGAATCAGCAGTCCTAAATGCCACATTCAGCCTTGGGCAGATTGCAAACCTGGTTCATCCAGGCCTTCTAGCTGGAGAAGACCCAAAATAGTTTGGGAGCTACACATTTGACCATGCACTTTTTGTGAAGACTGTGGGATATTCATTAAGGTGCTCTGACGAAACCCTGAACATGGCCCAGTTCCCTGGTTTGAGGAGGTCCCATAACCGCTT
Organism: Malacoraja senta; assembly: GCA_038087875.1. NCBI lineage: Eukaryota > Metazoa > Chordata > Chondrichthyes > Rajiformes > Rajidae > Malacoraja > Malacoraja senta. The sequence goes on along the minus strand of CM075996.1, from coordinate 9,846,854 downwards.
CTCTGACCAACTCTTCGTAGTCTTTCATGCTCTTCTATCTCTGTCTCTAGAGAGGAAGAAAAAACATCATATCCAGGTAATCAGATTTTTCAAAGTGCAGACAGGGAATGTAGTGGTAGGCGTTCCTGATGATGGTATAACAGTGGTCAAGTGTGTTGAGTCGCCTGATGTTGTAGAAATGTCTTCAAGCTAGCCTGGTTGACGTGCCCAGTGAAGCCAGTTGGGAGAAAGGCATGATTGATAATAGAGTATTAAACATTAATAGAGTATTTACATTAAGCATGTAAACATTCGACCCACTATGTACATGCCAACCAGTGGGCTCTAACCCACGTTAATCTCATCTTCCAGCACTTGGCCCATAGCTTTCACTGCCTAAATGAATCAGGTGCTCGTCTGCACTGTCAGTGACCACGCTGTCATGCAGTGTATTCCAGATACTCTCCACTCTCTGGATGAAGAAGGCTACCTCTCACTTCTTGAACTAAATCTATGTTCTCTGCAGTCTACCTCCTTGTGATTTTATGTGCCTCGTGTTCACATTTAGCCCACCCCACTTCTCCAAACACACCAAACCTCATCAGTCTCTCCTGTGCGCTGGTTCCCAAGCAGAGTGGCAACACCATTTGGTGGGGAATGCCTTATCACCAGACCTGACAGCCACGCAGCAAGGTTTCAGGAGGTGAGAGGAGCCTCCCTTCAGCTGCTTACCGCACAGTCAGGATTTCACTCCCAGTGGTGGTGGCTGTGGTGCGAACAGGATGATCATCCACCTTCTTGTGGGCTGTGTGTTTGCTTGGAAGATCTAGAAAGGATGCCAAGGTCCCTGACGAGGTTCACACCAAGTGACTGTAGATCACAGAAGACTCCAGGGGTCTTGTTCCTAGGGATGCATAAACAGGACAAACGCCAAGAACTGTTTAAAGACCATTGACACAGAGAAAGTCACACTCGAAAAACAGCAAAATTCAAAGTGCTGGAGGAACTCAGGTGGTCAGGTAGCATCTGTGGTGGGAATGGTCAGGTGTTCCCTCCACAGGTGCTGCCTGACTTGTAGAGCGAGATGTCCATCAGGGAACACTGTCGACTGACCGATTCCAGACTGCAGGAGAACGGCAAGGGACTCGGCCAAAGCGAAGGCTCTGTGGGGGAGGACCATGGCACAGTCTTGTGCCGGCACTGGATACTGAGAAGGCAGGCCCTTGCCACGGCCTCTCAGACATTATATATTAGGCAATAGGTGCTGGAGTAGGCCGTTCAGCCCTTCGAGCCATTCAATGTGATCATGGCTGATCATCCCCAATCACTACCCCGTTCCTGCCTTCTCCCCATATCTCCTGACTCTGCTATATTTAAGAGTCCTATCTAGCTTTCTTTTGAAAGTATCCAGAGAACCGGCCTCCACCGCCCTCTGATGCAGAGAATTCCACAGACTCACAACTCTCTGTGAGAAAAAGTATTTCCTCGTCTCCGTTCTAAATGGCTTCCCCCTTATTCTTAAACAGTGGCCCCTGGTTCTGGACTCCCCCAGCATTGTGCATTGTTTAGGAAGGAAACATTAGTGACCTTGATTAATTGTAAGAGAATGTATTACATTTCTTGCTACTATGAGCGTGGATGATAGCATGACCCTACAGTGTATATTGTGAACAAGATATTTTTTGGGAAAAAATTTCAACCCAGACAGGAGCCGTTCCTTGTCATGTCCTTCATCAGTCATGTCCTTGCCCACAGGCAACTGGCAAGCAGCCAAAGCTGATTTTGTTCTCACTCCAGCCCAACCTCTTCTAGCAATTTAGCAGTTTCAAAAGCGACTGTAGGCCCCTCTGTTTATCCCACAAGCACTAAATCCACACAACCCAGGGCAGGGGAGGCCTGACACATTGTGGGCATGCTTGCATGCACCAGTTGTAATCACACCACGCATTACTGTAGGAGAACAATACATGCTTTTATAGGATGTGAACCAGTGTAGTAGTTTAGTTTAGAGATACAGCCCAGAAACAGGCCCAACGAGTCCGTGCCGACCAGCGATCCCTACACATTAACACTATTCCACACATACTAGGGACAATGTACAATTTTACCAAGCCAATTAACCTACAAACCTGTACATCCTTCTGAACCTTCTGAATGTTGTAGTCGGCAGGGCAGTACTCTGCATATCGCCAACTTGGACAATTTTACATTTTTATCAAGCCAATTAAACAAGCCAATTAACCTACAAACCTGTACGTCTTTGGAGTGTGGGAGGAAACCAGAGCTCTCGGGGAAAACCCACGGAGGTCACGGGGAGAACGTACAAATTCCGTACAGACAAGCACCTGGATCAAACTTGGGTTTCTGGCGCTATGAGGCAACAACTCTACCCCTTCGCCACCGTGGAGATAGTAGGTCAGAACTTGGAAGGAGTGATGGGAAGGTAGAGGCTAGGACTAGTAAGCCTCGAATGAAGGACAGGCAGGGAGAGGAGAACGAATATGGTGACGCTGATGTATTGTAGTGCGTTCATTTCAATGCAAGGAGTATTATGGAGAAAGCAGATCAGCACCAAGTTTGCTGGGGTCACGGACTGTGAGGAAGGCTGTCAAACTATACAGCAGGATATAATCAGCTACAGAAATGGATGGAGAATTGGCAGATACAGTTTAATCTGAGCACGTGAGACGTCGCACTTGTATGGGGAAAATATACAATTAGTGGCACAGCATTAAAGTATTGAGGGATCTTTGGATCCAAGTCCATAATTCTCTGAAAGTGGCAACGTAAGTAGAGTCAGGGCTCGAAATTAGCGGTTGCCCGGGTGCCCCCTGACCACTCAAAGCGCCACCGGGCAACCTAAACGCCGAGTCATTTTGCCCGGCTTGGCAACCAGATACTGGTTTGTACCGAAGATAGACACAAAAAACTGGAGTAACTCCGCGGGTCAGGCAGCATCTCTGGAGAAAAGGAACGCGACGTGTTGTGTCGGTGACGGCTGTGTTGCGGGGCAAATATACTAGGTGCTGGGTGAGGAAGGGTCGGAGCGAATGACGGGCCCCGAACAGCGGCAGCAGCGGCCGCGAACGGCAGCTCCATCTCCTCCTCCTCCCTGATAGCGGCCGCTGCTTGTTTCAAAACAAACCCTCCCGCACGCCGAGGCCTCCCCCTCCCTCCCTCCTCCCTCCTCCCGGCCTCGGCGTGCGGGAGGGTTTGTTTTGAAACATGCAGCGGCCGCTATCAGGGAGGAGGAGGAGATGGAGCCGCTGTCGCGGCCGCTGCTGCCGCTGTGTGGGGCCCGTCATTCGCTCCGACTCGTCTGAAGCAGCTGCACCAAAGATCCTATAGCTATAGGATCTCTGAGCTGCACCGCTCGGCCCCGCACCTTGCTGTTGGCTGGCGGAGGAGGGAGGCGGTGGCGAGGAGTTCCCAACGGCCAAGGCAGCGGGCGATGTTGTCCGAGGAACGCTGACCTTCCTTCCTCCCCACCTCACCCACCCTCTTCCTCTCTCTCTCTCTCTCTCTTGTACGCTGCCTCCACCCCCCCTTATCCTGGGACCCCTCCACTCCATCCCGCACTGATCCCCATTCTGCCCTCTATTCAGTCCTCACTGACATCCCCTGTGCTCCCCTCCCCATCAACCCCCCCCATCTATTCATCCTGCGCTGATCACCCTATCCACCTCGCATTGATTCTCCTGCCACCCCCCCCCATCCATCCTACACTGGTTCCCCAATTCACCCTGTCGTTACCCCTTTCCCATCCATCCTGCACTTCTCCTCCATCCATCCTGTAGTGATCCCCCATCCATCCTGTACTAATCCACGCATTCATCCCGTACTGACCCACCCTCCATTTACCCTGCACCTTCCCCCTTCCCCTCATTCATCCTGTAGTGATTTCCCATTCATCCTGCACAGACCCTCCGATCCACACTGTACTGACCCCACCCCCATTCATCCTGCGCTGATCTCCCCCCCCCATCCATCCTGTACTGATCCTCCCATTCAAGAAGAATGGGGGGAACAGTCTGAAGGGTCTCGACCCGAAATGTTGCCTATTTCCTTCGCTCCATAGATGCTGCCTCACCCGCTGAGTTCCTCCAGCACTTTTGTCTACCCCCATCCATCCCGTACTGAACCCCCCCATTCAACACCACTGACATCCCCGTGCTCTCCCCTCACAATTTTACCTACTCCAACCAACGTGTACTAATTCACCTGCCTCAATCCATCCATTCTGCACTGACTGCCTTCTAACCCCCCCCCCCCCACACACACCCGCCATCTATCCACCCCGCACTGATTCACACACTCCCCCCCTCCCTGACCCTATTGTGCTGAAAATGTCTTCAGAGCGAACATTGACTATGTTTGATAACGGAATGCAATCAAATGTGTTTTAATTCCCAATGTTATTATTTGTTTTAATCCATAAAGATGGATTCATTAAATTGTGAACACGTGAAACATTAAAACCGCAGTGTTCAATTGTCACTGCTGCCGTTGACACGTTATTACAGAATTCATTTTAACGGCAAATCAATGCTCTTAATATGGAGTATCAGTACTGTAGTTATTTAATGAGCAACATCCACAACTATATGTTGGATTTATCCAGGTTTTACTTCTACAGTCAATCATATACATCACAAATTTGGTCAGGAGATATTTCAGTTGAAATTTTAATGTTAATTCTTAAGTGGGAATGATGGAAACAGCGTTTATCATTAATTTTTTTTTAATCTGGTGCTTACAAACTGGGTATCTTCATTGCTGTTCACAACACGTACATTTAATCTGAATGTCTGGTAATGTGGCATCTTGACACCTTTAAATATATTACCAAAAGAACATTTGCTGCAGTTATGTCCTTTGGCCATCTCTTGTCAGCTAGTGTTATGTTTAACCTGTCAGATGGGTATAGTTGGTTTTAACAGCTATTATCATAAAATGCCTGTAGAAATGTCCTTGCAACCTGTACATTTTGTTGTGGATAAATTATGTGGGAAGCGAGAGTGTTTCTGTACCAATAGCAAAAACGACCCACGCTATGGCCATGTTATGGTACTTTTCGGTCCTTCACAGAAAACATGCTTGCATCAATCAATCTGTAGTATGCATGGTTAAGCATACATGTTACCATGGTCCAGGATTTATTGACACAGGTTGATCATATGCTGAATAATCCAACTACATTGTTGTTTGGAAGTGGAAAGAACTAATAGAAATTGCATTAATTGCAATGTGTAAAAAGAGTTGAGATACTGTCTTATAATTTTGCTGCATGTCATTGTGGGATATATCATGTCTTGATTGGTGAATATGTTTAGTTTGTGATTTTATTTGAAGCAGAAATAATATGTGAATGCTTCATTGAGTATAATTCTGACTGGTAACTACGCACTTCGTCCGAGCACATTATCGCACGCGTCATGCAAGCCATCTTAAATGACCACCTAAACTGTCAGTTGGCAACCTAAAAAGCTACCAAGGTTGCCTGGCTGGCAACAGGGAAAAAAGTTAAGCGAGAGCCCTGAGAGTGGTTAAGAAGGCAAATTGTATGCTTGCCTTCATAGATTGAGGCATTGAGTATAATAGTCAGAAAGTCCTGTCACAGCTTTATAGGATTTTGGTTAGGCCACATTTGGAGTATTGTGTGCTGTTCTGGGTGCCCCGTTACGGGAAGGGTGTGGAGGCTTTGGAAAGGCTTTAAAGGGGGTTTACCAGAATGATGCTTGGATTAGAGGATATTAGCTACAGAGAGAGGTTGGACAAACCTGGGTTGTTTTTATCTGGAATGCTGAAGTTTACAGGGAGACCTGGTGAAAGTGTATAAAATTACGAAAGGCATAGAGAGGATAGACAGTCTGAAAGATGTCCAATTTTAATGATTTTAAGGTGTGTTTTCAAATGTAACATTTGGATAATCCACAATTTCTCCTCAGAATAGTGCCATGGATCTTTAGCATCACAGGGACAGCGTGGTGGCGCTGTGGTAGAGTTGCTGCCTTACAGCACCAAAGACCGGTTCGTTCCTGATCACGGGTGCGGTCTGTACGGAGTATGGTAAAAATTGTAAATTGTCTTTAGTTTAAAGATACAGCGCGGAAACAGGCCCTTCGGCCCACCGGGTCCACGCTGACCAGCGATCCCCACACATTAACTCTATCCTACACCTACTAAGGCCAATTTTTACGTTTACCAAGCCAATTAATCTACAAACCTGTACGTCGTTGGGGTGTGGGAGGAAACCGAAGATCATAGAGAAAACCCACGGGGAGAACGTACAAACTCTGTACAGACAGCACCCGTAGTCTGGATGGAACCCGGGTCTCCGGCGCTGCATTCGCTGTAAGGCAACGACTCTACCGCTGCGCCACCGTGACCGCCCTAGTGTGTAGGATAGTGTTAGATTACAGGGAGCGCTGGTTGGCACAGACTCGGTGGGCCAAAGGGACAGTTTCCACGCTGTATCTCTAAACTAAACCTGAGAGAGTACACTCTTAGTACTACACATGAATGGGGGGGGGGGGGGGTGCTGTAACTGAGCAATGTCTAACCAGTTGGACAACTGTCTCCATGTTGCATTACTCTGCGACTCTGTCTTTCCTCACTATTGGATGTCACTTTCCTATGTAATTTAACATGCTGAAACTAGACTTGATTCAGATATCGTTCCCTCACTTCCTTTCTGGAACAGAAGATGGAATGTTGTTAAATCTCAGCCTGTGGGTAGAAAGCCAGAAGTAAGTGAGGAATCAGTTTCCCATTGGACAGTGAGAGACTAGTCGTAAACGGCAGCATGATTAGTTTTGATCCCTGGTGGGCTGTGGTTGTCATTTAATACCCATATTACAGCAGCTTGCCCAGCGAGTGCACAACATTCATTTGTCACAGATGTCTGTATCAGGCAGATCGGCAGATACAACGAGTACCCTGCTCACTTTGCCATTCCTGGTCACTTTAATTCTCCCTCCCGTTCCTACACTGACCTTTCTGTCCTAGGTCTCAGAGTGAGGCTAAATGCAAATTGGATGAACACCAACTCATATTTCGCTTGGGCAGCTTACAGCCCAGTGGTATGAATTTTGATTTCTCTCACTTCAGGTAGCCCCGGCATTCCCTCTCTCTCCATCCCTCCCCCACCCAAGTCACACTTGCTTCACATTTTCACCCCACAAACAACTAACAACGGCCTATTTCATTTATCTTCATGATGTTTTTGCATATCTTTCATTCGTTGTTTTTTATTTTTACACATGACCGTCTATATCTCTCGTTTCCCTTATCCCTAACCAGTCTGAAGAAGGGTCTCGACCTGAAACGTCACCCATTCCTTCTCTCCAGAGATGCTGCCTGTCCCGCTTAGTTACTGCAGCTTTTATGTGTCTATCTTCGTGCTCTTCCCATTATTGTTTCCAGTTCCAATTCCCAAGAAAACAATTGTCATACAGCACATGGCGTAGTGGTAGAGCTACTGCCTTACAACGCCAGAGACCTGGGTTCGATCCTGACTACGGGTGCTTGTCTGTACGGAGATTGTATGTTCTCTCCATGACCTGTGTGGGTTTTCTCCGAGATCTTCATTTCCCCCCCCCACATTCCAAAGACATACAGGTTTGTAAGTTAATTGGCTTGGTATAACTGTAAATTGTCTCCCGTGTGTGTAGGATAGTGTTAGTGTGCAGGGATTGGTGGGCCTAAGGGTCCGTATCTGCGCTGAATCTCTAAACTAGAGTAAACTAAACACTGAATCAGGCCCTTTGGCCCCAACTCATCCATGCTGACCAAGATGCCCCATCTAAGCCATCTTGATCCATATTTCTCCAAACCTTTCCTATCCATGTACCTGTCCAAATGTCTTGTAAATGTTGTTTATAGTACCAGCCTCGGCTATGTCCCCCAGCAGCTCGTTCCATACACCCACCACCCTGTGAGTAAACTGTGCCCCTTGGGTTGCTATTAATTTAATTCCCCTCTCACTTTAAACCTATGTCCTCTAGTTCTTGACCCCCATACACGAGTAAAAGACTGCATTCACCCTATCTATTTGATCCCTGATGATTTTATAACTTAAAACCATTGGACTGCAGGTATTGAGGACATAAATCTGGTGGAAGAAGCATAGACAAAAATAGAAACAGACTGTGCTGGAAACAGAACAGCTCAAGCATTATTTGTTGGGGGAGATTCAGTTAATATTTCAGGTCAATGAGCTTTCATGAGAATTGGAAGATTTTGAAAAGTTTCAAACAGGCACACAGCCAGGATAGAAAGTGTTGGTGAGAAATTGGAGGAAGCGTCTCATATGGGTGAAGAAGTGACTAAATGAACAAAAAAAAGATCAAGGTGCAAAGAAATGAGTAAAATAGCTTTACTCTCAATATTTGGTCTCTGAACCTTGTGGAATATGAGAGGTGTGGACACTGAGACTCATTGCCCATGGCTGGAGAGTCCAGAAATAAAAGTTACGGACTCAAGATAACTAGATGGCCATTTAGAATCATTTTTCCAAGACTAGAGCACATAGCATTAAGTGTGTAGAAAGAACTGCAGATGCTGGTTTAAATCAAAGGTAGACACAAAATGCTGGAGTAACTCAGTGGGACAGGCAGCATCTCTGGAGAGAAGGAATGGGTGACGTTTCGGGTCGAGACCCTTCTTCAGACTGATGTCAGGGGAGTGGGCGGGACAGATATAGAATGTAGTTGGAGACAGTAAGACTGGTGTGAGGATGGAAAGAGGGGAAGCAAGGCCTATTTGAAGTTAGAGAAGTCAATGTTCACACCACTGGGGAATAAGCTACCCAAGCCAAATATGGGCTGCGGTTCCTCCAATTTGCGCTGGACCTCCTCCATTGGCTGAGTGAGGCCCAGCGCAAATTGGACAGAAAGGTCAGATTGGAAATGGGAGGGGGAGTTAGTGCTGACCAACCGGGAGATCAGGTAGGTTTAGGCGGACTGAGCGGAGGTGTTCAGCGAAACGATCGCCGAGCCTGCGCTTGGTCTCGTCGATATACAGGAGTTGATGCCTGAAACAGCGGATAGCATTAAGATCAAAGGGAAGAAAGTTTAATAGATATGTACTGGTCAGGTTTTAATGCAAAGAGTGGTGGGTGTCTAGAACATGCTGCCAGGGCTTATATGACAGTGGTGTTTAAGAGGTTTCTTGAAAGGCACATGGAGGGATATGGATCATATATATGCAGGCAAAGATTAGTTTAACTTAGCATCGACACGGACATTGTGGGCCAAAGGGCTTGTTTCTGTGCTGTACTGTTTGTTCTATGTTCCATAACCGAGATGAGATAAAACTTGTGATCAGTTTGACTTCAGAAGCGGCTGTGAAATAGCAGTGGAATTTTGCATGCCAAATGATTCTTTTTTGTCTGTGCAGCAGGTGGATCAAAGGATTTGGGAAAGGGAGGAAAAGGTGAGACGAGATAGCAAGTTAGCCCAGAACCTGCACATCAGAAGGGGAGACTGCTCCTGAACGTAATATGAGGCGATAAACAGGAAGCGAAGGTATAAGAATAGCTAAGGAGAAGAAATGCACAAGAACTCTGGCGAAGGAATCACATAAGGGTAGTGTGGTAAAGTGGTTCGTTCAGTCTAACAACTAAGACCAGAGCCTACATGGAACCATGGAAGTTTAAAGCAGAGCGCGAGGGCATTTGACTCATTGTGTCCATGCAGCCAAACATAGACATGTCTAATCCCACTTTCCAGAACTTGATCCCTGCATTGCTGGTTATGGTTTATCCAGGTACTTCAAGTTCACTGAAGTGCAAAAGTGCAAACGTGCTTGAAAAAGGGGAGGACTTTTTTTAAGCCCGTTCCTTCTCGGACGCATTTCCAAGTTAACCTTATGGGAATTTATTTCCAGATCACCAGTGGTGTAGAAATCAACCATACAGCAGCACAGTGGTGCAGCGGTAGAGACCCGGGTTCAATCCTGACTATGGGTGCTGTCTGTATGGAGTTTGTACATTCTCCCCATGACCTGCTTAACTTTTCCCCAGATGCTCCAGTTTCCTCCCACACTCCGTTTGTAGGTTAATTTGGCTTTGGTAAAAATTGTAAATTGTCCTTGGTGTGTAGGAAAGGGCTAGTAGTGTACTGGGATCGCTGGTCAGTGTGGACTCAGTGGGCCGGTGGGGCTGTTTCCACGCTGTATCTCTAAACTATACTAAATTGAACAACTGATCATTCTGCTGGGGTGGAATCCTGGGTCACCACACGTGTTATGAGTGGATTTTAAGCAGGCTTTTTTTTCTAGATAGTGACTTGTTTCTCTACAAGTCGGGGAGTCATGACTCATCAATGGCCATTGGGTCTGACCTGCCAGAGCGTTCTCCGTTTCAAGTTTAACTCATGCTGAATGTGAGAACAAGAGCTCCTGGTACGTTGTTGTCAGGATCACGATTTATTCATATTGACAGAAGAAAGAAACCAAGACAAAGGATGTTAATACTTACACCGCTGCACTGCCTCCACATGTCCAATGCCTCAAGGCCATAGTGAACTGTTTTCAGATTACAGTGACTCTTCACATATTTGACACATTCCCCAGGATAAGAAATAGGCTTTTTACTTCACCATTGTCAACGAAAATTACAAATAGATCTGACATCATTCCAAAATTGGATAATTTGCATCTAAAATGGACATTTTTGCATAGGGGCCAGGGCCCATGTTTGTGAGTGGATGGCGGGCCACATCTACCGCCATAGTTAATAAATTGAGGTAATAATAATACATACTAACTAAATTAGTAATAATACATACTAATAATACAGTTTTCATGTTTTTTAATTCGTTTTCTGCAGTTCGCAGGTTGCCTGTGAGCCCCCGGACTGGCTGTAGCACCCAAGTTGCCTGTGAGCCCCAGGACAGGCTGTAGTGCCCAAGTTGCCTGTGAGCCCCGGGACAGGCTGTAGTGCCCAGGTTGCCTGTGAGCCCCCGGACTGGCTGTAGTGCCCAGGTTGCCTGTGAGCCCCCGGACTGGCTGTAGTGCCCAAGTTGCCTGTGAGCCCCGGGACAGGCTGTAGTGCCCAAGTTGCCTGTGAGCCCCGGGACAGGCTGTAGTGCCCAGGTTGCCTGTGAGCCCCGGGACTGGCTGCAATCCCCAGGTTGCCTGTGAGCCCCGGGACTGGCTGTAGTGCCCATGTTGCCTGTGAGCCCCGGGACTGGCTGCATACCCCATGTTGCCTGTGAGCCCCGGGACAGGCTGTAGTGCCCAGGTTGCCTGTGAGCCCCGGGACAGGCTGTAGTGCCCAGGTTGCCTGTGAGCCCCCGGACTGGCTGTAGTGCCCAGGTTGCCTGTGAGCCCCCGGACTGGCTGTAGTGCCCAAGTTGCCTGTGAGCCCCGGGACAGGCTGTAATGCCCAAGTTGCCTGTGAGCCCCGGGACAGGCTGTAGCACCCAGGTTGCCTGTGAGCCCCGGGACTGGCTGCAATCCCCAGGTTGCCTGTGAGCCCCGGGACAGGCTGTAGTGCCCAGGTCACGAAAACAAATTGAAAAAAAATAAGCCTGCGGGCCGGATGACTTTGGGTTACGGGCCAGATTCGGCCCGTGGGCCGTACATTGCCAACCCCTGATTTAGAAGGATAACTAGGGGGATCGGAAACAGGAAAGTCATGGTCTTATGCAGCACTTCAGAAATCTCAAAAGGTTTTCCCAAATGGATAATCTTTGAAGTGAAGTCAGTGTGTTAATGTTGGAATTACAACAGCTTACACATTTCCAAAACTGGCTTTTTGATGTGTGTTTTGAGTTGTTTCAAAGAATGAGGGTCAACTTTTTCAATCAGACTGGTGGGTAGGTACATGGAGACGGAGTAGTTGAGGCTGGAACTATAACAGCATTTAGCAGTCACTTGAAAGGTATATGGATAGGAAAGAGATATGGACTAAATGTTGGCAAATGAGACTAGTTTAGAAAGGGCATCTTGGTTGGCATGGACGCGTGGGCCCAAAGGGCCTGTTTCAGTGTTGTGTGACTGTATTTCAATGTCATATGTACCAGCAATGATGGAACAATGAAATCCTTACTTGCTGCAGCTTTACAGGCCTGTGAATACAATAACACACACACAGATACGCATATAATAATCTATAATACTGTAACTTAATAACTCTATTTCCAGGTAACCATAGTGGTACAAAACTAAAGCCTGTAATACAATCAAAGTCACAATCCATAGAAGATTGTATGTTAGGTGTTGTGCAGTGTTCAAGAGCCTGATAGTTGCTGAGAAAAAGCTGTTCTTGAACCTGGTGTTGATTGTTTTCAGCACCCTGGAGAACTCCCTGTAATGCATCCTAATAAAGGGCCTGTTAGGCAATTTTTTTAGGCGACTGCCAGCAATTAGGTCGCCAGGGTGTTGCCTGTGTGGTCGTGAGTAGTCTCCTCAGTCGGCCAAAGAGTCGTAGCGTTTTTCTGGTCGCCACTGGATTTTGAAATGTTTAAAACTTTTCGGCGACAGTCGGCGACCCGTGGGCTTGTCGTAGCTTGTCTTCTCCTGACGTAGGTACTGTCGTAGGTTATCCTAGGTTGTCGCCAGGATGACGTAGGTTGTTGCCGGTGCTGATGTAGGTTATCGCCGGTGCTGACCTCGGTGAATTCCATTGTCGTAGTCGCCTAAAACATCGCCTGTGGGACAGGCCCATTAATCCACTCGCCGTTTTTTCGGTGACCTGCTACGACTATGACTGTCGCCTAAAAAATCGCCTAGTGGTACAGCCCCTTAAGGTGGATGCTATTGGAATGCTAGTCAATTCGACCCACTAACATTTAAAGGACACAGGAGCCTTAATCAAATAATTCACTGCACATGATATTGATGTTATATTTATGCAGATGATAACATTAATGCATTAACAATATCACCTATTAATATACCACAGTACTCTGCTCTTTCTCAAGAGTTGCCAAGTCTGAAAGCACAGAAAGACATCATTTTGAATCTCCTCTGAAGGAAAGGTACCCCGTTCAATGAAAGAAAAACTGCTTTCTGCTCCCATTTGATTCTGAAATATTTCCTGTGTAGTTTCTGAGTTTGGTTCCATTCAAACAAAGAAATAAGATCTGCAGTTAGCTACAGTATACTGTCCCTCAAACCTGTATTGCAATTCAGAAAGATCATGGTGGATGTAATCTTATCCTCAGCTCCACCTTTACTGCCTGTCCCCATAACCCTTGACTTCCCTGTATTCTGACTCGGCCTTGAACATATTAAATGAAACCACCTCCGCAGCTCCAAATATTGATTTCCCAAGAAGGAATTGTTCAAGTCTGTCCTAAATGGGTGATCACATCTATTTTGTTAGTAGACCATAGACAATAGGTGCAGGAGTAGGCCATTCGGCCCTTCGAGCCAGCACCGCCATTCAATGTGATCATGGCTGATCATCCCCAATCAGTACCCCGTTCCTGCCTTCTCCCCATATCCCCTGACTCCGCTATCTTTAAGAGCCCTATCTAGCTCTCTCTTGAAAGTATCCAGAGAACCGGCCTCCACCGACCTCTGAGGCAGAGAATTCCACAGACTCACAACTCTCTGTGAGAAAAAGTGTTTCCTCGTTTCTGTTCTAAATGGCTACCCCTTATTCTTAAACTGTGGCTCCTGGTTCTGGACTCCCCCAACATCAGCAGGGCTCGAAATTAGCGGTTGCCCGGGTGCCACTGACCACCCAAAGTGCCGCCGGACAACCTAAACGGCGAGTCATTTTGCCCGGCTTGGCAACTTGGTTTATACCGAAGATAGACACAAAAAACTGGAGTAACTCTGCGGGTCAGGCAGCATCTGTGGAGAAAAGGAACGCGACGTTTCGTGTCGGCGACGGCTGTCGTGCGGGGCAAAGATACTAGATGCGGTGTGACGAAGGGTCGGAGCGAATGATGGGCCCCGAACAGCGGCAGCAGCGGCCGCGACAGCAGCGGCTCCATCTCCTCCTCCTCCTGCACCCCGCCCCGTCCGCCCTGATAAGGGCCGCTGCTTGCATATCCGCTAACGGCGTTTCAAAACAAACCCTCCCGCACGCCGAGGCTGGGAGGAGGGAGAGAGGACGCCGAGGCAGGGAGGGAGAAGGAGGCCTCGGCGTGTGGGAGGGTTTGTTTTGAAAGCGGATTTGCAAGCGGCTGCTATCAGGGAGGAGGAGGAGGAGATGGAGCCGCGGCCGCTGCTGCCGCTGTGCGGGGCCCGTCATTCGCTCCAACCCTTCTGAAGCAGCTGCACCGCTCGGCCCCGCACCTTGCTGTTGGCTGGCGGAGGAAGGAGGCGATGGAGAGGAAATCCCAACGGCCAAGGCAGCGGGGAGATGTTGTCCGAGGAGCGCTGACCTTCCTTCCTCCCCACCTCGCCCCCCTCTCTTTCTCTCTCTCTCTTGTACGCCCCCCTTATCCTGGGACCCCTCCTCTCCATCCCGCACTGATCCCCATTCCCGCCTCTATTCAGTCCTCACAGACATCCCCTGTGCTCCCCTCCACATCTACACCCCCCCATCTATTCATCCTGCGCTGATCACCCTATCCACCTCGCATTGATTCTCCTGCCACCCCCCCCCCCATCCATCATACACTGGTTCCCCAATACACCCTGTACTTACCCCCCTTCCCATCCATCCTACACTTCTCCTCCATCCATCCTGTACTGATCCCCCATTCATCCTGTACTATTCCACGCATTCATCCCGTACTAACCCACCCTCTATTTACCCTGCACCTTCCCCCCTTCCCCTCATTCATCCTATAGTGATCCCCCATTCATCCTGCACACCCTCCGATCCACACTGTACTGACCCTCCCCATTCATCCTGCGCTGATCTCCCCCCCATCCATCCTGTACTGATCCTCCCATTCAAGAAGAATGGGGGGAACAGTCTGAAGAAGGGTCTCGACCCAAAACGTTGCCTATTTCCTTCGCTCCATAGATGCTGCCTCACCCGCTGAGTTTCTCCAGCACTTTTGTCCACCCCATCTATCCCGTACTGAACCCCCCCATTCAACACCACTGACATCCCCGGTGCTCTCCCCTCACAATTTTACCTACTCCAACCAACACGTACTAATTCACCTGCCTCAATCCATCCATTCTGCACCGACTGCCTTCTAACCACCCCCCCCCCACCCCCACCATCTATCCACCCCGCACTGATTCACACACACCCCCTTCCCTGACCCTATTGTGCTGGAAATGTCTTCAGAGCGAACATTGACTATGTTTGATAACGGAATGCAATCAAATGAGTTTTAATTCCCAATGTTATTATTTGTTTTAGTCCATAAAGATGGATTAATTAAATTGTGAACACGTGAAACATTAAAACCGCAGTGTTCGATTGTCACTGCTGCCGTTGACACGTTATTACAGAATTCATTTTAACGCAAATCAATGCTCTTAATATGGAGTATCAGTACTGTAGTTATTTAATGAGCAACATCCACAACTATATGTTGGATTTATCCAGGTTTTACTTCTACAGTCAATCATATACATCACAAATTTGGTCAGGAGATATTTCAGTTGAAATTTTAACGTTAATTCTGAAGTGGGAATGATGGAAACAGCGTTTATCATTAATTTTTTTTAAATCTGGTGCTTACAAACTGGGTATCTTCATTGCTGTTTACAACACGTACATTTAATCTGAATGTCTGGTAATGTGGCATCTTGACACCTTTAAATATATTACCAAAAGAACATTTGCTGCAGTTATGTCCTTTGGCCATCTCTTGTCAGCTAGTGTAATGTTTAACCTATCAGATGGGTATAGTTGGTTTTAACAGCTATTATCATAAAATGCCTATAGAAATGTCCTTGCAACCTGTATATTTTGTTGTGGATAAATTTTGTGGGAAGCGAGTGTTTCTGTACCAATAGCAAAAACGACCCATGCTATGGCCATGTTATGGTAATTTCCGGTGCTTCACAGAAAACATGCTTGCATCAATCAATATGTAGTATGCATGGTTAAGCATACATGTTACCATGGTCCAGGATTTATTGACACAGGTTGATCATATGCTGAATAATCCAACCACATTTTAGTTTGGAAGTGGAAAGAACTAATAGAAATTGCATTAATTGCAATGTGTAAAAAGAGTTGAGATACTGTCTTATAATTTTGCTGCATGTCATTGTGGGATATATCATGTCTTGATTGGTGAATATGTTTAGTTTGTGACTTTATTTGAAGCAGAAATAATATGTGAATGCTTCATTGAGTATAATTCCGACTGGTAACTACGCACTTTGTCCGAGCACATTATCGCACGCATCATGCAAGCCATCTTAAATGACCACCCAAACTGTCATTTGGCAACCTAAAAAGCTGCCAAGGTTGCCCGGCTGGCAACAGGGGGAAAAAAGTTAAGCGAGAGCCCTGATCAGGAACATGTTTCCTGCCTCTAGTGTGTCATGTAGAGGCATTCTAGTATGCCATTACTTCATGATTAACCCCATAAGGGAAAAACACCCTTTCTGAATCCCTGTCAAGCCTCCTCGGAAACTATTTGCTTCAATAAGATTACCTTTCAGTCTTATAATACTCCAATGATTATAAGGAAATACTTACAACAGCAAGACACAATAAATCAATCTAGGTAGATGATAGAGACACAAGAACCTGCAGATGCTGGAATCGTGAGGTAAATACAAAGTGCTGGAATAACTCAGCAGATCAGGCAGCAGCTGCGGAAGGCACTTGCACGGGCCCACCTATGCCGGCCTTTGTGTTGGTTACGTCAAACAGTGCTTTTCCAAACGTACACTGGCATCATCCCCCAACTGTATCAATGATGACTGTCAGAGCCACATCCATTGCAGAGCTCGTTGATTTCATTAACTTTATCACCACCTTACACACTGCCCTCGTATTCCCCATGGGCTATCTCTGCCACTTCTCTCCCCTTTCTTGATCTCTCTGTCTACATCACAAGGGAGGAGGGGGAAGGGGAGAAATGGTTGGGATCCAGATGGACTCAGAAGAGAGGGGGGGGGGGAGGAGGGAGGAGGGGTGATTGTTTGCAGGTTAGTCTTGAGAAGGCTCCTGATGTGAAATGTCACCTATCCATTCCCTCCACTGATGCTCAGTGGATGAAACCTCTGGTCTAGGTAGATTCTAATCTATTCTGGGAGAGAGATAAAGTTTGTGAGATAAGCAATGGAAGCAGCAGTAGCCAATTTGGCCCCTTGTATCTTATCCATTATTCAGTGATCATGACACCTTTTACCTATACTAACTCCATATTCCTTGATTCATGAAACGTTTGAAAATCTATCAATCTCTTGAATACACTAGTCGTTTGAATCCCCTTTACTGGAGAATTCTGGAAATTCACATCCATCTTGTTTTAACATTTCTTTTCTGAACAGCCATCCACTTATTTTGAGACTGTCTTTCAGTTTAGTTTTAGTTTAGAGAAACAGCGCGGAAACAGGCCCTTCGGCACCGACCAGCGATCCCCGCACATTAACACTATCCTACACACACTAGGGACAATTTGCACTTATATCGTCAATTAACCGACAAACCTGTACCTCTTTGGAAACCGAAGGACTCGGAGAAAACCCATACAGTCATGGGGAAAACGTACAAACTCCGTACAGACAGCACCCGTAGTTGGGATCGAACCCTGGTCTCTGGCGCTGAAAGGCAGCAACTCTGTGCCACTGTGCCGCCCTAACAACATCTTGTGGCAACGTTTCTTTCCTGAACAGCCACCCACTTATTTTGAAACTGTCTTCTACTTTTACATACCCCAGACTAGAGAAATATGAATAGCTATCTTAAGAAATGTGCACATTACAATCAGATCGCCTTGTTATTCTAAAAGTTGGAGTGCTTAGGAGCGACCTGTTTAATCTCTCCTCACGGCAAGCTTTCCGTCACTGGAATCAGTCTGGTGAACCTTTGCTGCACTCCTGTAACAAAGGCATCTTTCCTTCAGTATCACTGCACACACTGTAATAGCTGCCACTGACAACTACTTTCTCAGTATATTGCACACTGGTATGATTTATTCATCAGTGCATTTTCCTTATAACATTAGGCTTGGTAGAAAGCAATGTTTATTTTTCAAAGCAGCATTTGTTCAAGCCTGTATTTTCATACATGTTCACTTTTTACCAAACTGCACATGAAACAATGGAACTAAAACGTAACAATATGTTGTTTTTGGACTAAACTGGGTTTTGAAATAAAATACATTGAATTTGATTATTAACTTTGTTTATTGGAGGAAAATCTCAAGGGCCTGTCCCACCTAGGTGATTTTTCAGGCGACTGCCGGCGACTGTCAAGTTGCCTGCAGTCGCCTGAACAAACCGGCAACTGGAACGGCGACTGTCAGAGTGGAACACACACACACCTTCCTTCACCAGCCCGTTATGCAGGCGGGGGACAGGGCAAGCGGGGGGAGTGCTGTCTGAGTGAAATTCACACGGTGCAAAGCCAATGTGATACAGACACACACCGCGATGAACAGGAAGGTTGGCGCCGTAATTAAGACGCTAAAAAGCACAGTGTACAGTAAGTCCTTTAAAAGAGGGGGGGAAAAGGGGGGAGAAGGAGTGGAGACAACTTTTAAGAAGCCAAGAGATACACGGCTGTGAAGCTCGGCGGACATTAACATTACCGGTCAGACATCCTTCGTTCTGAAAACTACTGCTTATGTTTCTTTTCCCCCAATGAGCCAATGAAATTCACCGGTCAGCACCGGCTACAACCTACAAGAACCTTTGACCTCCTGGCAACCCTCTAGGACCTCCTGGCGACCCACCTACGGCACGAGACTTCTCGCTACTCTCCATGGCGGCTTCATTCTGATCAGCGCTAATCTTTCAACATGTTGAAAAATTCACGGCAACCATAATGAGGACGCGACTAGTTCCCAGAATGCGGGAACTCCTCACGACCATGAAGGCGACTCGCCGGCAACCATCCGCGAACATGTGGCGACTGCATAGTCTCCTGCAGTCGCCTAAAAAGTTGCCTAAGTGGGACAGGCCCATTAGTGGGACAGGCCGATTATCTGGCTAAGCGAACTGAGAGGAAAGATGACAGCTGTTGTGTTTATTCATTTGCAGGATGTAGGTGCAGGGGATTGCCTGTCGGCACAGACTCGGTGTGCGAAGGGCCTGTTTCCGCGCTGGGTAACAAATCTCCAAACTAAAATAAACTAAGCTGAGACGTCCTGGGGAAACATTTACCTTTTAACCAGCGTGAAGTGAAACGGATTACCCGGTGATATCTAATGGAAGCTTTGGGAGCGTGCTGAATGCAGATTGATGTATTGCCTTCATTAAAATAAAAACGACACATCCGTGACTATAAAGCATTTTGGGAACTGTGAATATAGGAATGCAAGTTATTTCACCTTCACCCAATTTTTTTAGGCTCTCTGTTTTCTTGTGATTGGATGAATGATCGAGTGGGGTATTCAGTCCGACTGTTTCTGGCTGCAAGGAGTTCTGAGAAATCCTGCTCTGGATGCAGGCCTGTCAAGGCATTACACTCCCAAAGCCATTTCCACCAGCGCTAAAATTGCACGGGGATAAAACTTAAACAGCCACAGTCAGTTTTCTCTCTCCTATCATAGAGAGCCATAGGACAGAGGTTGGGTATGGGGCTAGGGTCTGTGATGGGCTGAAGGGTTTCCAGTACAGCAGCTGTGGAAATTGGCCTTGGTTTGGTAACTGAAGGGTCTTCACACTATTTTGTTTCTCCTCACAATAGAATGTAGGAAATGGAATCAGGACGAGGCATTCAGCCCTCAGAGTTGATTTCTTTACCGCAGCACTCTTTCCCAACTAACCCCTGATCCTTGGCTTATCTTAACATTGAACAAAAGTAGGAAGGAACTGCAGATGCTGGAAAATCGAAGGTACACAAAAATGCTGGAGAAACTCAGCGGGTGCAGCAGCATCTATAGAGCGAAGGAAATAGGCAACGTTTCGGGCCGAAACCCTTCTTCAGACTGATGGGGGGTGGGGAGAAGAAAGGAAAAAGGTGGAGGAGGAGCCCGAGGGCTGAGGGATGGGAGGAGACAGCCCGAGGGTCTGCCATGGATCTGATGTGACAGTACGCATACTGCATTGGACCAAGGGTGGAATTAGTGTGTGTCATCGCCGGTTTCTCATGATGGTGGACGGCACAGCCACAGGGCAATGGTCATTAAGGCACATTGCCTTACTTTTCTTTGGCACCAGAGTAATGGTGGTTTTCTTAAAGAAGACGTTGTGAGAGGTTAAAGATATCTATAAATACTCCCACCAGCTGGTCCACACAGGTCCTGAGGACACCACTGGGGACTCCATCCAGGCCAGTTGCTTTCTGCAGATGCACGCTCAGGAAGGCTAACCTTGCATCTGCTACAATGACTATGTATGCCGCAGCCGCGGTTGGTATATCAGTACATATGAACTGTAACTCTTCCTCTTTAGTTGCTAACGCTAAACAGGAAGATGACAAAGTGAATCTTCCAGAAGGCGGATACAACAGGGGACATTGTTTGGCACCTGTTCATGGTGTGTGGCCGAAGTCTGTCTTCTACCCGCACTGTTTAGTTCTTGGAGAGGAGGACTCCTCGCTGTTGACCATCTTCTTTTATTCTTCGACCATCGCAAGCTCGGGGTAGCCATTGCTTCACTTGTTTTTCAAGCTCTGGTCACCCAGTTCCATTCATCACCAGTGGTAATCTTTACCCATTCCAGTGCACACTTGCAGCTTGAAACAGATTGGGATCCAGTACAGATTGTGAAACAACGCAGAACCTAAGTAGTAGCCGATAGGTCAATGAATGGTCGTGTAGGATGTCTCATGGCTGGTTCCTGTGACCAGGTAGACAAAAGTGCTGGAGAAACTCAGCGGGTGCAGCAGCATCTTTGGAGCGAAGGAAATAGGCAACGTTTCGGGCCGAAACCCTTCTTCAGACTTCAGAGAGCCACTTATGTAAGGATTGTCTATATGTGCTCCAGTTGATGTCAGTTCAGGGCTAACTCTGATGCTGTGTTGGTTGAATAAGCCAACTGCCCAGCAATTCATTTGTTAAATGGTCCCTCAAGTACTCAAAGTCAAGGACAGTGGAGTTAGTCATACTGCATGGAACCAGGCCTTTCAGCTCAACTTGCCCACGATGACCAAAATGCCCTATCTACACCAGTCCCACCTGCCTGCATTTGGCCCACATCCCTCTAAACCTATTCTATCCATAGACCTGTCTAAATGTTTCTTAAACGTTGCGATACTCCCTGCCTCAACTACCTCCTCCAGCAGCTTGTTCCATACACCCACCACCCTTTGTATAAAAAACTAACCCCTCAAGTTCCTATTAATTATTTTCCCCCTCACCTTAAAACTACAGTATGTCCTCTGGTTCTTGAATCACCTACTCTGGGCAAGAGACTCTGTGTGTTTACCTGATCTATTCCTCTGATTTTGTACACTTCTATAAGATCACCCCTCATCCTCCTGTGGTCCAAGGAATAAAGTCCTAGCCTGCTCAACCTCTTCCTATAGCTCAGGCCCTCGAATCCTGGAAACATCCTTGTGAATCTTCTCTGCACCCTTTCCTGCTTGACAACATTTTTCCTAAAACACGATGGCCAAAACTGGTTTGGAATTGAAGTTGGATTAAAAAAGCTGAGGGAACTCAAAGACATTAGACATTCACTCCAAACCCTGCTCCCCATGCCCTGACTCACACCATTTCATTCACGTTCTTCGCTGAACTCTGAAACCTTTCAGTTTTGAGTAGATCTCAATCTTGGTACTACTTTCTTGCTTGGTCTCTACAAATACCTTGAGCTCAATGTAGCCCAAGGTGTCGGCACTCATCAAATTCTGATCTCTTGAGAATTCCATGCCTTCAGCTTCTTCTTGCGTTTGAGGCAGCAGATGTCCGCAGCAGGGTGATGCCATCCGGTTCAACATCTGTAGGTGCCCGCCCTAAACAGGGCGCATGCTCCGGGTTGGCGCCAAGCTGCTGCGCTGCTGCTGTCTCTGTTTGTTGTCGTTCGCCTGACTGAGGTCAGTTGACAGGGCACGCCACGGGGAGGTGGACAACATGAGTCCCTGCCTTCAGCTGCCAAGGTCCTGAGCTCCGGAATTCCCTCTCTAAAGTTCTCAACTGCTCTACCCTTCCCCTCCCTTGAGTCATCTTTGTCCAAGTACTGGATGATTTGCCCTAGTACCACAATACATGGTTCATAATGGTCCTATAAGGCATTTAACCCATTGGAAGTGCATTTTAAAGAAACATTCATTCAGGATGTGGACTCCAAGGATAGCATTTATTGGGTAAGATCAGTTGTCCTTGGGATTGTGATGGGCCACTTGTACTCGTGTACCTAATCCGTATCAGAGCAGTCACATAACAATGGGTCTGGAGATGTATTGGGCTGGGTTAAGGCCAGCAGATTCCCTTCCCTAAGGGACATAAGTGAACCAGATGGGTTTTAATGGCAATCTGCGAGTTTCATCCACATCATTACTAATGCTAGTTTTTTTAAATTCCAGATTTATGTAATTAACAACTAATTAGCTGAATTTAAATTCCACAGCTGCTGTACTGGATTTGAACTGGTGCCTCCGGATATTGGCCCAGCCCTGTGGATTGCTAGTCCAGTCCTACAGGCCGATGTTTCCGTTTACAAAGTTGTCATAAGGTTGTCGCTGGTTATTTTTGTACAAGAACTCTGTGCCCACGAGGACCCTAGCCACACGACATGCCCACCCAGCTACGCACCCTGGTGCACGCAGCATGGAGATTCGGGGGTCGCGCGGACAAGAGAACTCACTGAGAACTCAAGGATAAGGGGGAAATCCTTTAAAACCGAGATGAGAAGAACTTTTTTCACACAGAGAGTGGTGAATCTCTGGAACTCTCTGCCACAGAGGGTAGTCGAGGCCAGTTCATTGGCTATATTTAAGAGGGAGCTAGATGTGGCCCTTGTGGCTAAAGGGATCAGAGGGTATGGAGAGAAGGCAGGTACGGGATACTGAGTTGGATGATCAGCCATGATCATATTGAATGGCGGTGCAGGCTCGAAGGGCCGAATGGCCTACTCCTGCACCTAATTTCTATGTTTCTATGTTTCTATACCCAACTCATTCCTGGCTTTTCCACATCGTCCCATTAATGAAATAATATCACATGTCAAACGCATTAACAAAGACCAGAGCAAGCCGAGCTGAAAGAAGCCACACTACCCTTTGGGGGTTGACTGCCGAGCCCCCGAGGATGTTTGCTATTGTCTTATGACTGATGGCCCTCTCAATAGGCTCGGAGTGTTCTTGAGATAAATGAGCTGTGATGGAGATTGTGTTGTTTCCGTGGCAACGTCCAACTGTAGCGGAGGGACAACTACCTGTTACTGTCGGAGGAGGGGCGACTTTCTGTCATCATGACAGCACCGCGCTGTGCAAATCTTCCAATGAGTCCCTTGATGCTAAGTTGTACATTCAACCAATCTCCAGCCTCTCAGTACAAGACAGGCTGCAAATTGAAATGTGTACATACTATATTAAATTATGACAATTAATAGCTGTGGAGGTGGATAGTTTTGTCTTTATCAATTCTCCTGTGGTTGCACACTCCTGATTTGCTCATCAACACGAGAATGTTTACAAGTAGAAAGCCTGATGCATCGTTTTTCTCCCGCATCTTCTTCCCACCTCCTGCCACGTTCTTCAATCTTCCCTTTCTCACGGTTGCTCATGTTACCGATTGAACCGGTCCACGCTGCAGTGATGCAGCAAGTCGACCCGTGTCTCTCTCTCCAACACAAGTTGAGGTCATATACTGGTGTAGGAGGGAACTGCAGATGCTGGTTTAAACCTAAGATAGACTCTGAGGAAGGATCTCGGCCCGAAACTTCACCTTTTCCTTCGCTCCATAGATGCTGCCTCACCGGCTGAGTTTCTCCAGCATTTTATCTACCCACAAAATACTGGGGGGTCTCGTTCCGAAACGTCACCCATTCCGTCTCGTCGTAGATGCTGCCTGTCCCACTGAGTTACTCCAGCTTTTTGTGTCTCCCTTCAGCAAGCTGACCCGTTGCCTCGCAGTCTCATGTTCAATCCCGACCTCGGGTGCTGTCAGTGTGGAATTTGCACGTTCTCCATGTGACCGCGTGGGTTTTCTCCGGGTGCTCCGGTTTCCTCCCACATCGCAGAGACATGTACAGTAGATGGATAGATTAACTGGCCCAGTGTAAATTCTTCCTAGTTTGGAGGTGAATGATAGAATCTGTGGGGGCGGGAGAGTTCGTGAGAATGTGGGGACAACCAAAAAAAATGGGATCAATGTAGGATTAGTATAAATGATCCTTGATGGTTGACGTAGACTCAGCACTCTTCTCTCTGTGCCTCTGTACAGACTTCACTGCCTTTCTGTGCTAACTAACTCCACCTTCCACTAGCCACTAAATATAACATTTTCACCATAGCCACTCATTTAGTTTAGTTTAGAGATACAGCACGGACGCAGGCCCTTCGGCCCACCGAGTGCACCGACCAGCGATCCCCCCCCCCCCCCCCCCACGCATTGACACTATCCTACTCACACTAGGGACATTTTTTTACATATATACCTATCCAATTAACCTACAAACTTGGAGTGAGAGGAAACCGAATATCTTGGAGAAAACTCACGCAGGTGACGGGGAGAACGTACAAACTCCAGACAGACAAACACCCGTAGTCAGGATGGAACCCGGGTTTCTGGCGAAGTAATGGCCCTGTCCCACAGTATGAGTTCATTCCAAGAGCTCTCCCGAGTTAAAACTCGTGGTAAGCACGGAGAATGAACGTAGCGGGTACGTCGGAGCTCGGGGACGTCTCTTAGCGGCTCGTAACGCTAACGGCAGGTACTCGGGAAGACTTGCTAACGGCAGGTAAGCTCGGGAAGACTCGGGAAGATTTTTCAACATGTTGAAAAATGTCCACGAGAGCCCCGAGTACCGACGAGTGGCCATTACCGTAAATCTCCGAGTTCGAATCAGGGCAAACTCGGGAGAGCTCTTGGAATGAACTCGTACCGTGGGACAGGGCTTTAAGGCAGTAGCTCTATAATTACGCCACTGTTGAACCATTCTATTCCCAAATTCCGTGTGAGGCAATTTTAACCCCTCCAGCATTGGGAGGACCACGGGCAAGTGGCCAGACCAATATCCGTCACCATTTTGGCTCCCATTTCCAGTTGGGTAGCTGTGAACTAACAAGGTCTTCCATTACCTGTGAGGGCGGAACGCCGTTGCCGCCAGCATGCCACTATCTATTCCCATTCCCACCACTGGGGGAGCCTTTTTTCCTCAGCAGAAGCCCTCCAACCCAATTGCTCCGAATCTCCCTGCTGCACATTCTTGCTACCAGTGAGAAGAAGAGCAATAGTAAAGATGGGCTGGAATTTGGAAAATATTCTCTGGTGCAACTAGTCTTGAATTTGACCTTGTAAACCAAAAGTGGCTTCTCCCACTTCATTACAATTGAAATATTGCTTTGGGTAGAATTTCTTTCCATTTATCCAACTATAATATAAATGTGGTGGTTGTTGAGTTTAAAATGTATTTTGCGTGTTCTGTTTTTTTTTATTGGTATGACTATATGGCAAATCAAATTCCTTGTATGTTGCAAAACATACTTGGCTAATAAAGTATGATTATGATTATAAAATCATGCAGTGTGCAAGGAGACACTCGTGCCTGTTCTAACTCCTCAGAAGACCACTATCCAATTCTTTACAGCAAATATTTCCTTTTCAAATATTCATCCAATTCCTTTTGAAAGTCATTATTGAAATAGTCTGAAGAAGGGTTTCGGCCCGAAACGTTACCTATTTCCTTCGCTCCATAGATGCTGCTGCACCCGCTGAGTTTCTCCAGCATTTTTGTGTACCATTGAAATAGTTCTACTGTCCCATCAAGCAATATATTCCCAATCATAAAACATTACTGCATCAAAATATTTCCATCCTTGTCACCTTCTGTGCTTTTTTCCATCATTGTATGTTAAATATGATTATTAACTAGCCCACCTGTGACTTCAAATAAACCCATCTTATTGCACAAGGCAGCATGTGTGTGTCTGAAATATGTTCCTTTACTCAGAGAATGACAGTGATCTATGATAAGTAGGAATATGCTCTGTTCCCCATCAAATGGTGCTCAGAGGCCAGAAAAGATGACAAGCCTGGATATTATTGATTGATTGATTGTAAGGTACAGCATGGAAACAGGTCCTTCGGCCCACCAAGTCCACACTGACCATCATTTACCCATTTACACTAGTTCAATGTTATCGCACTTTTGCATCCACTCCCTGCAGTTTACAGAGGCCAATTAACCTACAAACCAGCACATCTTTGGGATGAATATCCTGAACTACTATCTACCTCATTGGTGACCCTCGGACTATCCTTGATCGGACTTTGCTGGCTTTACCTTGCACTGAAAGTTATTCCAATATCATATATCTATACACTGCAAATGGCTTGATTGTAATCATGTATTGTCTTTCCGCTGACTGGATAGCTTTTCACTGTACCGCAGTACACGTGACAATAAACTGAACTGAATATTGGAGAGATACGGAAGGGCAAGGTTAAAGTTAGTTTGAGCGCAGTTCTCTTTGGAGGGTTGGCCAGAGGGAGAGCGCAGAAATTTGTCCTTGCAGCTTTGGCAGTTCCCAACAGCTCCTTCCGCTCAAGGTTCAGTGCTTGCAGCTTCTGCGTGCCCTGCCTACATCCAGCCAGCTGGTAAACTCTGAACGCGAGAGAAAGCTCCCGGCTTTCACCCTGGATCCATGCAAAGTCATCAGGAGTGGACTGAGGGCCTGAGACAGACATCAGTGGTATTGCCACCAGCATGTGTGTCCTTTCTCTCCTCTGCAGAATGCGAAAGACACAAATTCAGTTTATAGAACTTCTTAACATGCCTCTGTTTAAATAATTCACGCCTATAAAACTAGCTGGGACACTGAATAATTTATCCTGATTTTAATATTTATTCAGTCGCAATGTTTGAAAGTGAGATATTCTAATTGTTGAACCTTGGGCTCGTGTGGAAGTTACTCGGGATTGAATTGAGACACACAGCTCTCAGATATTTTACATCAAGGAATGTGTATCAATCAGCTTCCACCTGCCGTTATCAAGAACAGTGGAATATTCTCCAACACAATAATTAGTGAAGCTTTGTAGCATCTTTGCAGACAATTAGCCTTTGTAAGCTTTAATGAACTACACATTCCCAATGTAAGAAGCTCCACGCCAAGTCAAGTGTGTTTAATTGCCATATGTACTGGCAATGGAAAAATAAAATTGTTACTTGCAGTAACATAACAGGCTTGTAAGCACAATACACAGAGGTAATATATAATCAACAGAACAATCAATAAATTAATAACCACCAAACTAGTGCAAAACAAAACCTAAAGTCCTGAGTGCAACCAAAGACAGGCCATGGGAGTTCAAAATTGAGGTTTGTGCGCAGTATCCAAGATGTTGCTGAAGAAAAAGCTGTTCTCAAACCCGTTGGTCACCGTATACAGGCTCTTGTGCCTCCTTCCTGATGGTAAGAACATAGCGAGGGTGATGTGGGTCTCTGATGGAATTGCCTGCCTTTTTGAGGCAGTGCCTCATATAGGTCCCTTCGATGGTGGGGAGGTCAGTACTGGGCAATCTTCTCCGTGGATTGTCACCTTGTCATGGTGGAGAAGCTTGTGAGATCCTGAGAGCGATGCCATCTTGTGCTATGCTCCTGGTAGGTCAAGGGGGAGGTCTCTGACAAAGAGCAATCCAACCAAGACCTCAATGGTGGAATAGGCGGAGGATGATGGCTGACTTTAGTGGAGCGTCACAACGGCTGGGAAGGCGGATGAAGGCTGCAGCAGAAAAGGGTCTCCGGTCGTCTTGGATTCTACGCTACTGGATCCTGACCCAGATCTGTCAAGGACCGTGGGGTGGCTGTCTGTGCACCAGTCTCCCCACGTTAAACAAAGTCACGCACAGGCGTCCTCCATGAGAGGTCAGGTTTGAGAGGCACTTAATCTTGGCCCATATTTAGGGTCAAGGTGTGTCATTAACTTCTATCAGAAAAACTGTGGTGACTCAAGAATGTGTCACCGTTGATTTCTCAAAAAAAGACCAGTGTAAAGGGGATGTCCCACTTTCACGACCTAATTCACGACCTCTGCCGAGTTTGCCCTTCACTCATACTCGCAGCACGGTCGTCACGAGGTCGTAGGAGGTCATAGGTAGGTCGTAGCAGGCCGTGATGCTAGTCGAAGGCAAAGACCCTACAGCAAGCAAGATAGTCCACTCGACGAAAAAGACGTAGTACGGTCATGGGCAGATTCATGGGTAATTTTCGGCCCCATTTCCGCAACCGGCTTCCGTCTCCGCACCAAAGATCCCATAGGATACTAGTGCGGAGACGGAAGCCGGTTACGGAAACATCCTCGTAAAAATAAAAGTTATTTGGTAAAAATCAGAATTCAGAATTTAAATTTATTAACACAAACTGTTCCCCCGCAACGTTGATTACACTGCGGGTCGGGTCGGGTCGGGTCGGGTTACTGAAATGGATGAAAAAAAGGCCCAGTTCCGCTCCGTTGTGTACTACACGTCAGCCCATTGCATTTAGCAGGAGTGGTCTATCTTGCTCTAGGATCTTTGGTCGTAGGTACTCCTGGCATCAAGAAGGTCGTGGCATTTTTCTAGCATGATGAAAAATGTCCACAAGTAAAAAAGGTCATGAATTAGGTTGTGAAAGTGGGACAGGCCCTTAACAGTGGGCCAGGCGGCACCTCTGGAGAATATGGATAGGCGACGTTTCGGGTCGGACTGATTGTCGTAAGGGGTAGGATTGTTGGCAAGTGGTAGGAGGGCAGCATGAATCGCAGGTGGAGAAGGGAGAGAGGCTCTCACAGAACTGCTGTTTGAGAGAGGACAACTTCAACGTTGGCACACCTTGAGGAGATTTGTGAGATTGCTGCCGCTCTCTCACTTGATGGGCTCTGCCCCGTTCTCAACTTTCCAGGTTTCTCCCCCGTACTACAATCTGTCTGAAGAAGGTTTCCGACCCAAAAACGTGGCCTATCCATGTTCTCCAGAGATGCTGCCTGACCCACTGAGTTAACCCAGCACTTTGTGTCTTTTTTTGTAGACCAGCGTCTGCCGTTTCTTGTCTCTACATTTTCTCAAGGGCAGTTAGAGAGGGGAAATAAATGCTGGCTCTGCCAATGATGCTGTATTCCAGGAAATATGTCCATTTTAGAGAGTCTGAATGGGAGACGGCCGGGTGCTTGGTTAGTCCGCACTCACTGTGGTGCAGCTTTGGATAATTAACCACCTCCTGGGCTGAATAATTTAGCTTCTCCCAGGACAGAATCAGATGTGGTTTATTGGCCGTAATGGCCGCCTCGTCAGCAATCTGTCTTGTCCCTTCTCTGTTTTTATTATTTTAAGGATGTCTTGAATGTTTGTTTTAATGTCTCTTGGTATGTTTTATGTGGGGGGTGCGTGGGGGGGGGGGGGATCGGAGTCACTTACCTCGATGGAGATGCGATTTTTCTCCGTGCCGCATCTCCGTCCCCCTCCCCCACTTTGTGGAGTGGTGCGGCCTTTCCTGGAGACCAGCCCAGAGCTTCAATCCGCGGGTGCGACGCGGACTCACATTCGCAGATCTTTTGCTGAGGATCGTCACAGGCTTCGACCGTGGGGCCTGTGGACTTTAACACCGTGAAGCCCGCGGTCTCTGGTAACAAGCAGCCGACTCGGGAGTTCCAGTCTCGGGAACTCGCGGCGCGGATTACTGCAGCGGCCCCTACAGCCTGTCTGTCTTTTTATTTTTTTATTTTTGTCTAGTTAAATGTAGTTGTTTGTGTTTTTTTTATACTGTTTTAAACTGTGTATATGTGGGGGGCGGGGGGGGGAGGGGGAAACTTTTAAAATCTCTTCCCTGCACGGGAGACGCGACCTTTTACCTGTCGGGTCTCCGTTGTCGTTGGGGCCTAGCTCCGTGGAGCGGCCTCCGACCGGGACGACCTGGGGGCTCCAGTCGCGGAGCCTGCGGAGCTGCGGACTCACCATCGTGGGGCTGGCCGGCCTCGGAGCGTGAGGAGCGGTGGTGGCTCGCTGCTGCGGCCCGACTCCGGAGCTCCAGCTGCAGACCTGTGGACTATGATTTCGTGAGCTCGCGGGTCCGGGTGAGAGACCGCTTTCCGGAGCTCCCGCAACGCAACTTCTCCCGCCCGTGTCGCGGGGTTGGAACGACCCGGAGCGGGGCTGTAAATCGCCCGGCGCGGCTTTAATGGCCGCGGGACATTCCAGCGCCCGCCGGGGGCTCCAACGTTGTGACTTTTGGGCCTGGAGCGAGGCCGTACATCGCCCGGCGCGGCCTCAACGGCCGTGGGACTTAACATTGCCCGCCTGGGGCTTCAACATGGGGAGAAAAATGGTGCAGGGGAGAGAAAAGACTTTGCCTTTCATCACAGTGAGGAGGAGATTCACTGTGATGGATGTTTTTCTGTAAATTGAATTGTTTGTGTGTCGTGTAGGAATTGTTTTGTTTGTATGGCTGTGGAAACGGAGTTTCGTTTGAGCCTCACTGAGGTTCAAATGACAAGAAATAAAATCTCTCTAATCTCTCTAATCTCCATGTCGTGGAGTGTTCCAATCCGTCCTGACGCCGGAGTTTTGATCATCCCGACGAGAGGGCTTGAACAGCGAACCGTTGGCAACGGCCCCGTTCAAAGGCCCCGACCACGGGTGAAGAAAGGAGGAAGATGACTGAACGTTATTGCCTTCCATCACAGTGAGGAATGTTGATTCCACTGTGGTGGATGGTTATATTCAACTTTATTTTACATGCTGTGTGTATTTTTCCTTTTTACTTAGTTATGGCTGTATGGTAACTCAAATTTCACTGTACCTTAATTGGTACATGTGACAATTAAATTGAATCTTGAATCTTGAATCATATTCATCTACCTAGATGTATTGCAGGAATTCCTCAGAAGTCCATCGCTCAATTATCTTCTGCAGGTTGATCAAAGAACTTCCTTCCATGTTTACAGATGATAGATTCTTGATTACTAAGAGCGTCAGGGGTTATGGGGAGAAGGCAGGAGAATGGGTTTAGAGTCATAGAGTGATACAGCATGGAAACAGGCCCTTCGGCTCAACTTGCCCACACCGGCCAACATGTCCCAGCTACACTAGTCCCACCTGCCTGCGTTTGGTCCATATCCCTCCAAACCTGTCCTATCCAGGTACCTGTCTAACTGTTTCTTAAACGTTGGGATAGACCCAGCCTCAACTACCTCCTCTGACAACTTGTTCCATACACCCACCACCCTTTGTGTGAAAAGGTTACCAGTCAGATTCCTATTAAATCTTTTCTCTTTCACCTTAAACCTATGTCCTCTGGTCCTCGATTCACCTACTCTGGGCAAGAGACTGTGCATCTACCCGATCTATACCTCTATCAGATCACCCCTCGTCCTCCTGCGCTCCAAGGAATAGAGTCTCAGGCTGGTTAACCTGTCCCTGAGGTTGAGAGGGTAAAATAGAATTGAATTGAATGGTGGCACTGACTCGCTAGGGCTGAATGGCCTCATTGTGCTCCTGTGTCTTTGGGGCCAGTGTCAAATGTTGGTTGTTGGATGCACATCATCCTGGCCCCAGCACATGACTGCAGGAGTTCCTCAGGATTCAGTCATCTTCAGCTGCTTGATCAAACAGCCTCTTTCTATGTTTGGTGATGATTACACAATGTTCAATTCTATTTGCAACTGCTCGATAAATGAAGGACGCGACAACCTAAATATCTGACAGGTGGCAAATGACGTCAGCACAACAGAAGTTCCAAGTCAGTTGTCCATTAATAGAGTCTAACCACCTACTCGTGATATTCAATAACATTACCGTCAACAATTCCTACTCCATTGACATCTGGAGGAGGGGGGAGGGGGTGTGGAGGGGATCACCATTGACCAGACACATTAGCTGTGTCTGAGACCAGAGGGCACAGGTTGAAGTTAAGAGGTTCAGAGGAGATTAATTTAGAGTTACTGCGTGGAAACAGGCCCTTCGGCTCACCGAGTCCGCACCGACCAGCGACCCCGCACATTAACACAATCCTACACACACTAGGGACAAATTACACTTATACCAAGCCAATTTATCTACTTACCTGTACGTCTTTGGAGTGTGGGAGGAAACAGAAGATCTCGGCGAAAAACCCAGGCATTTCACGGGGAGAAGGTACAAACTCCGTACAGACAGCACCCGTAGTCGGGATCGAACCTGAATCCCTGGTGCTGCAAGCGCTGTAAGGCAGCAACTCTACCGCTGCGCCACTGTGCCACACTAAGTCAGAGAAAGTTTTTTTTCAACAGAATGTGGTTGAAATCTGCGACACTCTGCCTGAGAGGGTAGTGGAGACAGAGAGGCTCCCAACATTAGAGAAATACCTGAACAAGCACTGGAATCACTACAGCAATGTAGGCCCTGGACCAAGTGTGGTAAATGGTATTACTATTCAGGTATGATGGTTGGCATAGACCAGGTGGGCAGAAGGGCCTGCTTCTGCGCTGAATGACTTAGTGATGTAAATGCCACCATTTTTCATTATAGTGTTGTCTTTGGTTAGAGATACAGAATAGAAACAGGCCCTTTGGCCCACCGAGCCCACATCGACCATCAATCATCAACCTTGCTCCACCCAGAGGACATCCATACTGTCACGGGGAGAACGGGCAAACTGCCCACAAGCAGCACCCGAGGTCAGGATCGAACCTGGGTCACTAGTGTCGTGGGGCAGCAGCACTACTCGCTGCACCACCGTGCCCGCCCGTGAAACCTGATCTGTGGATCCATGAGACCTGAGAGTCCCGGTGGGAAGAGGAGCCAGGAAGAATCCTCTTGAGGAGAGTCAGTACAGCTCGAGGGCCAGGAGGAGCGGCAGTGTTTCCACCACACTCCACATCCTTGCAATGCGAATCATCAGACGTAAAGATCCCACACTTCCAAATGGTCCTGCAGGATATTTTAGCATCCAGCTGAGAGATCAGTAATTGGCCTGTCACACTTGCCGATTTTTGTAGGCAACTGCCGGCGACTGTCATAGTCGCAGCAGGTCGCAGAAAAACCAGCGACAACCTACGTCATCCTGGCGACAACCTACGACAGCACCTACGTCAGGAGAAGTCAAGCTACGCTCATTGGCGTCAAACCCACTGTCGCCAAAAATGTTTCAACATGTTGAAAATTTAGCGGTGACCAGATAGACGCTACGACTTTTTGCACGACTGAGGAGACTACGCCCGGCAAATATGTGGCGACAAACTAGTCGCCTGTAGTTGCCTAAAAAATCGCCTAAGTGGGACAGGTCCATTAACTATTTCATTTTGACCGGCAGCAAATCCCACATTTTCATAGTCATACAGCATGGAAACAGGCCGTTCGGCCCAACTCATCCACACCGAGCAATATGCCCATGGAAGTCTTTGCCCCAGAAGGCTGTAGAGGCCAAGTCAATGGATATTTTTAAGGCAGCGATAAATAGATTTTTGGTTAGTGCAGGTGTCAGTGGTTATGGGGAGAACGCAGGAGAATGGGGTTAGAAGGGATAGATCAGCCATGATTGAATGGCGGAGTAGACTTGATGGGCCGAATGGCCTCATTCTCCTATTCCTTATATCCCTCTGAGCCTTTCCTACCCATGTGTCTGTCCAAATGTCTGTTAAATGTTGTTATTGTACCTCCCTCAACCACTTGCACTTCCTTCTTATTCCCACGGGATTTGAACCCACGGTGTTCTGAAACAAAGCTGCTCCCTACCAAGCCTCTGCGGCCTGTCATCAGGTGATGAGAATGCATCTTACCGAGCAGCTCGAGGCAAAGGAGAGACGGGGACGATCTAAGCCTCTTCCGCTTTGGGACCCATTTCCCGCAGCTCGTGGCAGGAGATTACAGAAGCTGCTCGTCGCTGCTGAAACTGTCAGCTCTAGTTTTGAGCACAAGCGTAATTCTTCAGGGATCAGGAAATTATCATTCCCATCTCTGTGCTCCAGACACCGTCTGGAAAGATGCCAGTCTGACGACTGAAAAAAACATCACACCTGAGTCCTGTGCTCTTAAAACAATTCACAGTGAGGCGAGTGGAATTGTGGAATCTCTGCCCCATCACCTCTCAAATGACCATGGAGCTCATTTGAAATGGTCAGATTGGAGATCTCATCTTATTCTTATTCCTCTTGTGTATGGCGTGCACAGCCTAAAATTGTAGTACAACTTGTTCTATTTGATCTTATTTGATTGTGCACGCCAGATTGATTGCATTCATCGAAACAGGGTGAAGGTTGCAATCTCCCACCACGTGAAGGTTGCAATCTCCCACCCCGGAGATCTCTCATTGGCAAGGGTGTTATGGAGCAGAGGAGGTGTGGGCGAAGGAGCCAAGATACCGTCCAGTCATGAACAGTAGGATAGTTTCATGTAGAGATACAGTGCGGAAACAGGACCCTTCGGCCCCACCGAGTCTGTGCCGACCAACGATCTCCCGGACACTAATTCTATCCCACACACTTGGGACAATTTTACATTTATACCAAGCCAATTAACCTACAAACCTGAGGTAGACAAAAATGCAGGAGAAACTCAGCGGGTGCAGCAGCATCTATGGAGCGAAGGAAATAGGCAACGTTTCGGGTCGAAACCCTTCTTCAGACTGATGTAGGGTGGGGAGAAGAAAAGAAAAAGGAAGCGGAGGAGCCCGAGGGCTGAGGGAGAGCTGAAAAGGGGAGGAGACAGCAAGGGCTACCGGAAATTGGAGATTTCAATGTTTATGCCGCTGGGGTGCAGACTGCCCAAGCGGAATATGAAGTGCTGCTCCTCCAATTTCCGGTGGTGCTCACTCTGGCCACTACAAACCTGCACGTCTTTGGAATGTGGGAGGAAACCGGAGCACCCGGAGAAAACCCAGGCGGTCACGGGGAGAACGTACAAACTTTGTACAGACAGCACCCGTGGTCAGGATCGAACCTGGGAATCTGGCGCTTTGAGGCAGCAACTCCACCGCTGCGCCACTGTGTAATTGATAAGGTAGCCACGACAGCCTGAATGGCCATCTCTTTATCCTTTCTTCTTTTGTTGCGAGGTTGGTGTTTTAAGAGACCCATGAACTGTTTACATTCAGTCGATGTCCAATGCGCGGGCCTGCTTTTTTGAAGAATGCGCTTAA
Organism: Malacoraja senta; assembly: GCA_038087875.1. Lineage (NCBI taxonomy): Eukaryota > Metazoa > Chordata > Chondrichthyes > Rajiformes > Rajidae > Malacoraja > Malacoraja senta. The sequence goes on along the minus strand of CM075996.1, from coordinate 9,811,625 downwards.
TCTAAAGTGATTGTCTGTCGCTGTGTTAAAGCTGTGTGAGCACAGTTTGATGAGATGGAGCCAGTGTGATACGTCTCCTGCTGCTTCTATCACTCGCTCTCTTTCTTCTCACCTGCCCCCTTTCTCCCGTTATTTTTCCCCTCACTTCCTTTCGGGGCCATGGTGGGCCTTGAGATTCAATAGGCCAGGGTCCAGGGCAACGTACCAGTGGGCTCTCACGCCTCAGAGAAGCTGTTTCTTGATCCTGATATCATCCCCTCCAACACTTCTGCATTCTTCCGGATCAGCTTCCTGATCTCCAGTTTCTTCCATGGATGCTGATGCCATCAGCTGCCTGGAACAACCTCTACAACTGTGCAGCACAGTGGTGCAGCGGTAGAGTTGCTGCCTCACAGCGCCAGAGACCCAGGTTCGATCCTGACTACGGGTGCTGTCGGCACAGAGTTTGCACGTCCTCCCTGTGACCTGTGTGGGTTTTCTCCGAGATCCTTGGTTTTCTCCCACACTCCAAAGACGTACAGGTTTGTAGGTTAATTGGCTTGGTATAAATGTAAAAATTGTCCCTAGTGTGTGTAGGATAGTTAATGTGCAGGGAACGCTGGTCCGAATGGATTCGGTGGGCCGAAGGGCTTGTTTCTGCACTGTATCGGTTGGTAGGTTGGGGGTGCTGCGAGTCGGCTGCCCTGCCAGCAGCGTGTTTGTTATTTTGACTTTTTTTTTTTTTTTTGGTATGTCCGAATGTTTTTGTGGTATGTCCGAGTGTTTTTTTTGTCTCTCGATGTGTCTTGTGTGGGGGGTGGTGGGGGGGAAAGGGGGAAACTGTTTCTCAGTCACTTCCTCGACGGAGACGCACTTTTTTCCAATAGAAGAGGGGGACTGACTGAACTGGACTGGACTGAACAGCATTCTTCACTGTGGTGGATGTTTGTGTTATTTGATTGTGTATTGTGTGTTCTCTTTATCAACTGTATCGCTGCTGGCAAATTCATTTCACTGTACCTTGGTTGGTGCATGTGAGGAATAAATTTGACTTTGACTTTGACTTTTGACTTTGTATCTCTCAACAAACTGCCTCCATTTAACTTTGGAATCACGTGAGTGACTACGTGAAGAAGACCCCGGTCGTTCGCATGCGCGTCATTACGGTGCTCGCATGGCGAAGCACCGGACTGGCAGGCGCGTCGCCTCTGCCAGCGGTAAGTTTAAACTTCAGGTAAGTTTGTATTTCTTACCTGTTTTAGATTTTTTTTGCAGGAACCTCTTGTTACAGAGGTTTCCTGTCCGATACTTCGCGAAGGCCGACGAGGGAAACCAGCTAAGTGCTGTGGGGAAACCCGGGTCCGACCGCGGAAGCGGGTAGCTGGCGAATGTCGGGTTCGCCATCGCAGTCACTGATAAGACGGTCAGTGACTTCCAGACGCTGTGGTTCCCGGGGAGGGGACATCCAGCAGCAATGCGGTGTCCAGACCGCAGTGGTCCCCAGGATATGGGGTAAAACCGACCAGAACGGTCAGCCCGAGTGCCGGGAGGGTTCCCCGCCGGTAATGTATATAAATTTGGAGGTTGGCCAGGATGGAGCTCCTAATGGAGAGGATGCTCCATCTAGATACACTAGCAGGAGTTGTGTCAGCGCGGGCCTATGGGAGAGCCCACCCCAGCAGCGCCTTGGACAGGGCTGCTTCATGTGGATGCTGAGTCTGTGACAGCGCTGGGCCTATGGGAGAGCCCACCCCAGCAGCGCCTTGGACAGGGCTGCTTCATGTGGATGCTGAGTCGGTGGTAGCGCTGGGCCTATGGGAGAGCCCGCGCCAGCAGCGCCTTGTAAACGGGCTGCTTAATGTATGGCAGCAGCACCTGTAGAAGGGCTACATAATGTCTCCCTCATGGAGGAGGTGAGCTTACCGGGGCAGTTTTGTTCTGACCCTGAGGTTGGAGGTATTGCAGAGCAGCATACCCCAAGGCATGGAAGTCGCCGGGTCAGTATTAGTCTGACGCCGAGTCTATGCCAGCGTCGGCCTAATGGAGAGGCCGCGCCAGCAGCGCCTTGTAACTGGGCTGCTTCATGTCTCCCTCTTGGAGGAAGAGAGCATGCCGGGTCAGTGTAAATCTGACGCCATCAGGGGGACATTAGAGCCAGCCGCCGAATCTTCTATTCAGTTAAGACCTATTCAACAGGCAAAACCTGGAGAACGAAGCACAAGCTATTGGACCAATCAAGGCCAACGACGAGCAAAGCTTCATAGTTTCGGTGACAACGCACCCCACGTCTTCATCGGCAGTAAGCGGTTCACTGAAGCTGGTGGCAGCATGAAAGCTGGCCAGAGGTTCCACGCACTCTACCAGTTCTACTCTACAACTAAGGGACCACTTACAAGTTGGTAAGATTTACACTTGGTTGTACAATACACAAATGATTAAGGCATTGTCATCTACTTAGAGGCATCTAACCATGTAAAACTGGACAATACTAGCATTCCAAGCAGGTTGGAATTGGGCCAGAATTGTGTTTTGAGGCAGGGTCTGTGTTTTGGCCAGGATTGCATTCGAGACAGGCTCGGAAATATGGGCAGAGTTGTCTTTCGAGGCAGGCTCAGAATTGTGGCCAGAGTTGTCTTTCGAGGCAGGCTCAGAATTGTGGCCAGAGTTGTCTTTCGAGGCAGGCTCAGAATTGTGGCCAGAGTTGTCTTTCGAGACAGGCTCAGAATTATGGCCAGAGTTGTCTTTTAAGACAGGTCAGAATTATCAGATAGGCTCAGTATTATGGCCAGGATTGTATTGCAAGACAGACTCGGAAATCGGGCCAGAGTTGTCGTTCAAGGCAGGCACGAAATGATGGCAGGCGTGGCCTGTTCCCGGATTTTTTTCCCGAATTGGACCTGGGTTTTTATCCGGTTTTTTGCCTCCCCCAGGAGATCACGCGGTTCTTGGGGTGGAGAGGGGTGATAGCGATATAAAGGGGAGGGGAGTGTCTTGTGTTCTGTGTCTTGTGTCTACTGTTTGTGGGTAAGGGTGTCTGTTTAGTGTTCAGCCATGAGCGAATGGCGGTGCGGGCTCGATGGGCCTGGTGGTCTACTCTCGCACCTACTTTCTATGTTTCTATGTTTCTATGATTAACAACTGATTTCATAGGGTGTTCCCATTTACAGGGATCATCGGAGAGATTTGGAGGAGGCAATTGCTATGATGAGGCAATAATAACAGTATGATGACAATAAAGCATTCAAAGCGGACTACTCAGAGTTAAAAACACTTGTAATGTCTTGACTGGGTGATATTTTAATGCTGTATTTTGCTAAAATCCACTGTTTCAGTCTCAAACTATATTTGAGAAATTGGGCTCCTCTATCCAGTAAAAAATTATGTTTTACCAAATAGACTTGTTGGTCATTGGGATTTACCTTTAGCTATTTATTGGCCTATGACTCCGCCCTGGGCAACAGATTGGAGTTAATAGAAACCTGTAACAGTCTTGTTGTTATAAAGCAGCCTTCTATTCATTAAGACTAATTGGCAATATAATAGCTGTGATTCAGCTGTGCAAGTGGGAGAGCTGACATCATGCTAAATGGCAAACTCTAAAGTGCCATGTAGGTTGTTAACACACCTATGCTATCCTCCTCCATATTCACCGACCCCTGCCTAAACCACAGAACCCTCTTCTCCACAGTGTCCAACCTCCTCAAGCCCCGAGCCAAAACTCTCCCTACCTCCACTCCGGATCTCTGCAACTCATTCCTCCACTTTTTCGCTGACAAAATCAGCACCATCTATCAATCTTTATCCCCTGTACCCGACTCCCCAGCATCTACTCCACCACCTACCAAGGCCCTTCCTTTCAACATCTCCACTGACCTTCTTACCCCTCCTCCACACTGCTTCCTCTCCCAGTTTGACCTGGTCACCCCTTCTGAAATCTCCAAACTCATCAGCTCTTCCAAACCCACTACCTGCTCCCTCGACCCTCTCCCCACTCCCCTGCTGAAGTCCTGCCTCCCTGCTCTCTGCCCCTACCTCACTAATCTCTTCAACTCCTCATTGTCCCAAGGAATTGTCCCCTCTGCTTTCAAAACTGCTGCTGTCACACCAATCTTAAAGAAACCTGGTCTTGATCCCTCCTCTCTCAACTACCGCCCTATCTCAAACCTCCCCTTTCTTTCAAAAACCCTGGAGCGCATCGTCGCGTCACAACTTCATTCCCACCTCCTCGCATACAACCTATACGAACCCCTCCAATCTGGTTTTCACCCCCTCCATAGCACAGAAACTGCTCTCCTCAAAGTCCTCAACGACCTCCTCACCTCTGCTGACACTGGTTCCCTCAACATCCTCATCCTCCTCGACCTGAGTGCAGCCTTCGATACCGTCAACCACAACATCCTGCTCACCAGACTTAGGGACCTTGGCATTGAAGGTTCTGCACTCAGCTGGTTCCGTTCTTACCTTTCCAACCGATCCCACTTCATCTCTCTCCATAACCACACCTCTGCCACAGCCACTGTCACTCAAGGCGTTCCCCAAGGCTCCGTTCTCGGTCCCCTCCTCTTCATCATCTACATCCTCCCCCTTGGTCTTATACTCCGTCACTTCAACCTGGACTTCCATTGCTATGCTGATGACACCCAGATCTATCTCAGCACCAAGTCCCCCAACCACCCCCCTCTCTCCCATATCAACTCCTGCCTGTCAGCCATCAAATCTTGGATGCAACTCAACTTCCTTAAATTAAACAGTAACAAAACAGAATTTCTCCTCATTGGCTCCAAATCAACACTTACCAAAATTAACAACCCCACTCTCACTATTGACGGCACCACTGTCTCCCCATCTCCTCAGGCCCGCAACCTTGGCATGATCTTTGACTCAACCCTCTCCCTTGAGCCTCACATCCGCCATGTTGCCAAAACATCATTTTTTCACCTCCGCAACATTGCCAAAATCAGACCCTCTCTCACACCCCCCGCTGCTGAAAGACTCATCCATGCCTTCATCTCCTCCCGACTGGACTACTGTAACTCTCTTCTCTTTGGCATTAATTCCAGCAACATCAACCGACTCCAACTGGTCCAGAATGCAGCCGCCAGACTCATCACCCACACCAAATCCTGGCACCACATCACCACAGTTCTCAAAGAACTTCACTGGCTTCCCATTTCCCACCGGATCATCTACAAAATCCTGGTCCTCACCTACAAAGCCCTCAACCACTTGGCCCCCCCTTATCTCACTGACCTCCTCTCCCCCTACCAACCCTCACGGTCCCTCAGATCCACATCAGCCGGTCTCCTCTCCATTCCGAAATCCAACCTCTGCACTTTTGGAAACAGAACCTTCTCCAGGGCAGCTCCCAGGCTCTGGAACTCCCTCCCACAATTGATTCAAAATTCTGAGTCCCTCACCATCCTCCAGTCCCGCCTCAAGACCCATCTCTTCACCTCTGCATACCCTTAGTCCCATGTCCCCCTCCCCTTTGCATCTCTGTCTTACTGCTCTATTTTGTTTTGTTCTTGACTCTCCATGTAAAGCGACTTTGAGTCCTTGAAAAGCGCTATACAAATAAAATGTATTATTATTATTATTATTATTACCAGCTGAGGCTACTAGGGTCACAATGATGGACAAATAGTATTCAGCATTGCTCCAGTAGTTTGGTCAGTAAAATTTCAGTTATATTGCAAACTGATGCTAAAGTGGGAAATTGCGAATGTCATCTCTAGTTTGGAGGTGGAGGAGATTTGCATGAGTTACCAATTCTTCAGTTATTGGTATCAACTATCTATAGACCCTACGTGCATTCTATGGGTTAAAGAGTGACTGAGCGAATATGCATATTCTGCATGCTCAACTTCAACTTGATACACTATGGTGGTGGCATATGTTAGTCACATGGGTGCAATCAAGTAAAAGTATCCTGTAATAGTTTACCTAATCTCACTTGCCACTGGTGTATCATCAAGTACAGATCAATGACAACACAGAATGGGTGTTGGATCACACAGTATTTATGAAATGCTGGTTCAATGGAACACCAAATATCGATATGTTGGTTTTCATGCTTATTCACAGGTTGCAAAAATATGTGGCTTAACAGTGGCGAAAGATACATTCTCGCTACAAGGGGGAGGAATGGTCTTTTATGTCTTCCTCCATTTTGCCTCATCAGTTGGGTCTTCAAATAAAGTCATCAAGATCCCGCCTTAGGTTTTCCTACTGTCTGATTGGCCTATGCAGCTTTGATTCCCGATTTTGTCGGGAATAATAATACAACCTTATACGGTTATTCTAAAGGTAAACTTTGCAGGTTCAGCCTGTGGCTCGGGAAAAAAACGTTGCATGATAAAATCAATTTATGTTCTGCAGATTGTGAATAGACTGTCCCTACGGCTTGGGTTGTCAAACCTATCCCTGTATGTGTTCACTCCAGAGGGCTGGGATAGCACCAAAAAAGCAGTACATTTCTTCTTCAGGAGATGGGAAGCGTTTTGTTTAATGCTAATGTTACATTTAAAACGGTACAGATTACTGACGTTTTGGGGTTCAATTTTTAATGGTCTTTTGACAATAATTGAGTTATAGGGCCATTAACTGTGCCAACGTGCCTTCCCATCATATTTGCTGCAGCAAACGGGACCCACTCTGTCGGGTTCACCCCCGGATGTCGAGTTTGTAAAGGATATCTTTAACACAAGTTCTCCCAGGACAAGTACAATGCAGTATGGGATATTGTACGGTCTGAAGAAGGGTTTCGGCCCGAAACGTTACCTATTTCCTTCGCTCCATAGATGCTGCTGCACCCGCTGAGTTTCTCCAGCATTTTTGTGTACCATGGGATATTGACCTTGTGTTAACACTATTTCACCAGGGGGCTCCAGCTACGTCCTTAGCTTTGGCCGGCTCTCATAAGGTAGTTATCCTCCTGGCTCTGGTTTTAGCGCAACAGGTTCAGTCGCTACATAATTGCGACGGGACAGGATGATTACATCTGTAAATAATATATATAATATTTTATGGTTATAATTTAAGTAAGCAGAGCAGAAGGGGTGTCAGGTCTCAAAATAGTTCAAGGCATACCCAGGGACCTTTGGTTATGTGAGGGCACACATATACAACTATACGTCAAGGTCACCTAGAGCCTTCGAGGCTCTGAACTAGCAATGCTTGTTAGTTACAAAAAACGTTATAAGAACGTATACGTTCAGACCATTTCCAGGTAATAAACAAAGTTCGATTTATGCAGGAGTAGATACTGATTTCCAGATCTCACTCCACCTGGGCTGCTACAACATTAGCAGCAAGGGTTATTTACGTCCCGCTGGACCACATCCTAACGGCTGCAGCGTGGTCAAACGAACGAATTTCCAAACATTTTATAATAACCCATTGCCAGACCAGGGGTATTTGTCAACTCTATTTTACGTTCTATTTATAGTTTCCATCTGGATGAGAAGTGTTACTATTATTTTTACTTCATTTGACAGCATCAGCATGTTTTAAATCTATGTCATGTCTGTATGCATTATGAATGTTTCCCTCATCTGTCAATGAAGCAGTTGTGGTTGTGTAGACTCGTTTCTCATGGCATGAAATCACAGAGCTTTGAAATCTTCACGTAGTCACTCACGTGACTCCGAAGTAAAATAGTAAGATTAAATGAGAACTTACCAGTTTGAAGTTTGATCTTTATTTTATGAGGAGTTACGATGAGGGATTACGTGCCCTCCGCTCCCAACCCTCATAAAGGTCATCTGGTAGTTCTAGTCTTCTCTAATCTTACTATGTTACTTCAATTACTTTTATCTGTGATTTCACACCGCTGCTTTGAAGATTGACGCCCATGCGGACGACCGGGGTCTTCTTCACGTAATCCCTCATCGTAACTCCTCATAAAATAAAGATCAAACTTCAAACTGGTAAGTTCTCATTTAATCTTACTATTAACCTGCCCTCCACTCTCTCCTCCTTTTATCAACCTCCTACAACCTTCTGCTTTGACCATGGACATAAGAAAAAGGAACGGGAGCAGGTCACTTGGCCCTCAGGCCTGTACAGCCATTCAATAAGATCATGGCTGGTCTGATCTTGGTCTCAGCTCCCCTCTCCTGCTGGTGTCCTATAACCCTGGATTTCTCCATTCACCAAGTGTCTCTCTATCTATTTCTCTATCTACAGTATATCCTGAATATACTCAACAATTCCAACTCCACAACTCTCTGAGGTGGAGGGTTACAGAGATTCACAACTCTTGGGGAGTCATGTTGTAGTTCTATAAGATGTAGGCGAGGCCACATTTAGAGTATTGTGTTCAGTTTTCGGCACCATGTTACATAGAAATATAGAAAATAGGTGCAGGAGGAGGCCATTCGGCCCTCCGAGCCAGCACTGCCATTCATTGTGATCATGGCTGATCGTCCCTAATCAATAACCCGTGCCAGTTATAGCAAAGATGTTGTCAAGCTGGAAAGGGTACAGAGAAGATTTCTGAGGATGTTGCCAGGACTGAAGGGCCTGAGCTACAGGGACAGGTTGAGTAGGCTGGGACTCTATTCCTTGTAGTGCAGGAGGATGAGGGGTGATCTTATAGAAGAAGTGTACTAAACCGTGAACGGAATAGATCGGGTAGATGTACAGAGTCGATTGTCCAGAGTAGGGGAATCGCGAACCAGAGAACATGGGTTTAAGGTGAGGGGCGTGAAGATTTAATAGGGACCTGAGGGGCAATTTTTTTACACAAGGGGTGGTGGGTGCCAGAAGAGGTGGTTGAGGCAGGTACTTTTTGCAATATTTGAACAGGTACATTGATTATGAACAGAAATATTTGTACAGGTACATAGGTCAGGTTTAGAGGGATATGGGCCAATGGGACTCGTATAGTTGGTCGGTGTGGGCAAGTTGGGCCGAAGGGCCTGAATCCACGCTGTATGACGTTATAACTATCAAACTCTATGAGAAAATACATTTCTCCTCACTGCCAACTTAATTGGACGATCTCTTACTTTAAATTCTCCCTAATTCTAGATCCCTGCTGTAAAGGAAGCATGCTCTAAATATTTAAAATGCACTCACTGGATGTGGCTATCAATAGCAAGTGCCCAGTCCATCACTAATCGTGCTGGTTAAGGGTCAACATCTAGTACTTCTCATTAAAGCTAATAGCAGTTTTCTATTTAAATTCCAGATTTATTTCATTAATTGTATTTAAATTCCCCTTTGGAATGACGGGATTGAAACTCACCTCACTCAGCACTCTGCCCACCAGTCTAGTTTAGTTGATTTAGTTTAGTTTATTGTCACGTGTAAAAAAGCTTTTGTTGCGTGCTAAGCAGTCAGCAGAAAGACAATACATGATTACAATCGAGCCGTCCACAGTGTACAGAAACATGATGAAGGGAATAATGTTTAGTGCAAGATAAAGTCCAGTAATATCCGATTATAGATAGTCTGAGGGTCTCCAGCAAGGTAGATAGTAGCTCGGGACTGCTTTTATCGTTGGTAGGATGGTAGGACAGCAGCTGGGAAGAAACTGTCCCTGAATCTGGAGGTATGCATTTTCACTTCTGTATCTCTTGCCTGAGGGAGTGGCCGGGGTGAGACGCGTCCTTGATAATGCTGGTGTCCTTGCCGAGGCAGCGTGAGGTGCGATTCATGTTGTGGGGAGGTGTAGGTGAGAACGACTGGTAGGCCGTGAGTTTCAATCCCACCAGGGCTGCTGTGGAATTCACATTCTGTAATTAATCTGGTGTTATGGTTAAAAAAAACTCCCATCCGTCCCAAATGTGAGTCCTCAGAAGACAGCAATTTGCCCAGACAGAATACAATGTGCTGTTCCCCAAGCTTACAAAGTGGTTTTGGTTTAATATTGTCACTTGCTCTGAGATACAGTGGAAAAAACAGTTTTGCATCCTGTCACCTCACATCGTTACGCACATGAGTACAACAGGTAGGGAAAATGTGAAAATAGTGTAGTGTTACAGATACAGAGGAAGTGCAGGTTTAAAAAAAAAGTGCGTGGAGTGCAGTGAGGTAGATTGGAAGATCGGGAATACATCCTGAACACATGAAGGTTCATTCAAGATTCTGATAACAGCGGGGAAGAAGCAGGTTGTGCATATTTTCCAGCTTCTGGATCTTCTGCCCAACAAGAGAGGGGAGAAGAGAAATGACGGGGGATGTAAGTGATCCGTGATTATGTTGGCTGCTTTACAGTGTGAAGTCGATGTAGTCGATGGGGTGTCGGTAGAAATAAGTATGAATCATTAGGCCTTGCGAACACAGTGCGGGAGCCCACAGACAGATAGGTCCGAGTGGAATGGAGGAATTAAAGTGGCAGGCAGAAGCGCCAGGTATATAGACTGACCTCAGGTGCTTCACAAAGCAGCCACCCAACCTGGGTTTGGTTTCTCCAATGTAGATAGGGTTGCCAATTTTCTCCCTCCCAAATAAGGGACAAAAGGTCAAAATAAGGGACAAATTCCCGACTCGGCCTTGGCTGGGTGAATGATGAGTTGGCCTGGGTGCTGGACTGCACACAAAGCCCAGGCAGCGAGCCAGCTGAGGAGTTTTGGCCCGGGCCGCGCAATGTCGCCCGCAAAGTCCGGCTCCCCATCCAACTCATAAACCGATGATTGGCCATGAGAAGAAGGAGGGGGGGTGGTGGTGGTGTCGGCGGTAAGCGAAGGTCCGAAGGTCGGACAGCTGGCCGGGCTGCCAACCGACGGGGCCACGGGCGAGGCGCTGCTGCTGCTGCACTCCATGGGCTGCACTACGTCGGGACGGGTGAGGCGGGGGCCGGACGCGGCGCTACAATCCGACAGTCCCCCCGACCCGAGTAGTAGCGGTCAAATACGGGACAAGGGCGGTCCCGTACGGGACAAACCAATTTAGCCCAATATACGAGATGTTCCGGCTAATACGGGACAGTTGGCAACACTAAATGTAGACCCCATATTATGAACTGTCAACTAGACTGTAGAGCAGGGGTCGGCAACCTTGTTCTGCATAGAGGCCAGGACACATGTCTGTGAGCTGATGGCGGGCCACATCTATCGCCATAGTTAATAAATGGAGGTAATAATAATACATACTAACTAAATTACTAATTAGTAAAAATACATACTAACTAGTATGACAATTGGTGTTGTTTTTCGCATTAGTTTTCACGTGTTTTTCAATTCGTTTTCTGCAGTTTCCAGGTAGCCTGCGTGACCCGGGACTGGCTGTAGTGCCCAGGCAGCCTGCAAGCCCCGGGACTGGCTGTAATGCCCAGGTCGCCTGCCCCGGGACTGGCTGTAGTGCCCAGGTCGCCTGCCCCGGGACTGGCTGTAGTGCTCAGGCAGCCTGCAAGCCCCGGGACTGGCTGTAGTGCCCAGGTCGCCTGCAAGCCCCAGGACTGGCTGTAGTGCCCAGGTCGCCTGCAAGCCCCGGGACTAGCTACAGTTCCCAGGTCGCCTGCGAGCCCCAGGACTGGCTGTAGCGCCCAGGTAGCCTGCAAGCCCCGGGACTGGCTGTAGTGCCCAGGCAGCCTGCAAGCCCTGGGACTGGCTGTAGTGCCCAGGCAGCCTGCAAGCCCCAGGACTGGCTGTAGTGCCCAGGTAGCCTGCGTGACCCGAGACTGGCTGTAGTGCCCAGGCAGCCTGCAAGCCCCGGGACTGGCTGTAGTGCCCAGGTAGCCTGCGTGACCCGAGACTGGCTGTAGTGCCCAGGTCGCCTGCCCCGGGACTGGCTGTAGTGCCCAGGCAGCCTGCAAGCCCCGGGACTGGCTGTAGTGCCCAGGCAGCCTGCAAGCCCCGGGACTGGCTGTAGTGCCCAGGCAGCCTGCAAGCCCCAGGACTGGCTGTAGTGCCCATGTCGCCTGCCCCGGGACTGGCTGTAGTGCCCAGGCAGCCTGCAAGCCCCGGGACTGGCTGTAGTGCCCAGGTCGCCTGCCCCGGGACTGGCTGTAGCGCCCAGGTAGCCTGCCCCGGGACTGGCTGTGGTGCCCAGGCAGCCTGCAAGCCCCGGGACTGGCTGTAGTGCCCAGGCAGCCTGCAAGCCCCGGGACTGGCTGTAGTGCCCAGGCAGCCTGCAAGCCCCGGGACTGGCTGTAGTGCCCAGGTAGCCTGCAAGCCCCGGGACTGGCTGTAGTGCCCAGGTAGCCTGCAAGCCCCGGGACTGGCTGTAGTGCCCAGGTAGCCTGCAAGCCCCGGGACTGGCTGTAGTGCCCAGGCAGCCTGCAAGCCCTGGGACTGGCTGTAGTGCCCAGGCAGCCTGCAAGCCCCGGGACTGGCTGTAGTGCCCAGGTAGCCTGCGTGACCCGAGACTGGCTGTAGTGCCCAGGCAGCCTGCAAGCCCCAGGACTGGCTGTAGTGCCCAGGTAGCCTGCGTGACCCGAGACTGGCTGTAGTGCCCAGGCAGCCTGCAAGCCCCGGGACTGGCTGTAGTGCCCAGGTAGCCTGCGTGACCCGAGACTGGCTGTAGTGCCCAGGTCGCCTGCCCCGGGACTGGCTGTAGTGCCCAGGCAGCCTGCAAGCCCCGGGACTGGCTGTAGTGCCCAGGCAGCCTGCAAGCCCCGGGACTGGCTGTAGTGCCCAGGCAGCCTGCAAGCCCCAGGACTGGCTGTAGTGCCCATGTCGCCTGCCCCGGGACTGGCTGTAGTGCCCAGGCAGCCTGCAAGCCCCGGGACTGGCTGTAGTGCCCAGGTCGCCTGCCCCGGGACTGGCTGTAGCGCCCAGGTAGCCTGCCCCGGGACTGGCTATGGTGCCCAGGCAGCCTGCAAGCCCCGGGACTGGCTGTAGTGCCCAGGCAGCCTGCAAGCCCCGGGACTGGCTGTAGTGCCCAGGCAGCCTGCAAGCCCCGGGACTGGCTGTAGTGCCCAGGTCGCCTGCCCCGGGACTGGCTGTAGTGCCCAGGTCGCCTGCAAGCCCCAGGACTGGCTGTAGTGCCCAGGTAGCCTGCTAGCCCCAGGACTAATTGAAAAAAAATACGCCTACGGGCCGGATGATTTCGGGTTACGGGCCGGATTCGGCCCGTGGGCCGTAGGTTGCCGACCCCTGTTGTAGAGCATGGTAATAAATCACAGTTTCAACTGAAAGGACTGTTGGGACTCGAGGGAAGTTTGTTTAAAATGCTGGTATTAGAAGAGGGGAAGATGAGTTTGGCAGTGAAATCCCGACGAAGATACAAGAAGTCATAAAGGATGCTTCGTTGCACGTAAAGGTGAGTGGAAGTAGAACGCAAGGAAGAGTAGAACCACATCTGTGTTCTGTTGAGGTGGGGAAGGGATAAGAGCAGAGTGCAGAAAGTGGATGAGATGCGGTCAAGGGATGCGTCAGGCACAGTAGAGGGGAAGCCATGGTTTATGGAGGAAGGAAGACATTTCAGAGATGCCTAGTCAGAGTGTGAGAGTGCTACCTGCCCAACCTCCCACATTCCCCACCGGCACCCCTCCCCAACATCACTCCCCCCACCCTGCTGCCTCAATCCCATGATTCCCAAAGTAGTCACCTCTTCCCGACTGAGTGTACTGTGGTGATTTTAGTTTAGTTTAGAGATACAGCGTGGAAACAGGCCCTTCGACTCACCGACCAGCGATCATAGAAACATAGAAACATAGAAATTAGGTGCAGGGGTAGGCCATTCGGCCCTTCAAGCCTGCACCGCCATTCAATATGATCATGGCTGATCATCCAACTCAGTATCCCGTACCTGCCTTCTCTCCATACCCTCTGATCCCTTTAGCCACAAGGGCCACATCTAACTCCCTCTTAAATATAGCCAATGAACTGGCCTCGACTGCCCTCTGTGGCAGAGAGTTCCACAGATTCACCACTCTCTGTGTGGAAAAAGTTCTTCTCATCTCGGTTTGAAAGGATTTCCCCCTTATCCTTAAGCTGTGACCCCTTGTTCCCCAACATCGGGAGCAATCTTCCTGCATCTAGCCTGTCCAACCCCTTAAGAATTTTGTAAGTTTCTATAAGATCCCCTCTCAATCTCCTAAATTCTAGAGAGTATAAACCAAGTCTATCCAGTCTTTCTTCATAAGACAGTCCTGACATCCCAGGAATCAGTCTGGTGAACCTTCTCTGTACTCCCTCTATGGCAATAATGTCCTTCCTCAGATTTGGAGACCAAAACTGTACGCAATACTCCAGGTGTGGTCTCACCAAGACCCTGTACAACTGCAGTAGAACCTCCCTGCTCCTATACTCAAATCACCCCATACACTAACTCTATCCTACACAATTGGGACAATTTACAATCTTTACCGAAGCCAATTAACCTACAATCTTGTACGTCTTTAGAGTGTGGGGGGAAACCGGAGCACCCGGGGAAAACCCACGCAGGTCAAAGGTTCAAAGGTCAGTTTATTGTCACGTGTACCAATTAAGGTACAGTGAAACTTGAATTACCATACAGCCATAGTAAACAAAAAGCACCAAGACACACAACTACATAAAAGTTAACATAAACATCCACCACAGTGGATTCCCCACATTCCTCATTGTGATGGAAGGTAATAAAGTCCAATCTTCTTCCTCTTTATTCTCGCGGTTGGGGCAGTCGAACCATCCGTCGGGGCGATCGGAGCTCCCGCAGCCAGCGGTCGAAGCTCCCGTGTCAGGGCAATCGAAGCTCCCGCATCGGGGCGGTTGAAGCTCCTGTGGCCTGGAGCTCCCGAAATCAGTCTCCCACCAGGGACCGCAAGCTCAACAATGTTAAAGTCCGCAGGCTCCCGCGGTTGGAGCTCCCGAAGTCGGCCTCCAGCAAAGGCCGCCAGCTCCTTGATGTTAGGCCGCAGTGCGGACGGGAATACAATACGGAAAAAAATCACATCGCTGTTGAGGTAAGAGATAAAAAACAGTTTCCCCCAATCTCCACTCTCCACATAAAAACAAGCTAAAGAACACTAAAACATACATTTACCACATACTAAAACCCCTCAAAGAAGGAAGGGACAGACAGACTGTTGGCGAGGCAGCCATTGCTGGCACCACCCGGTGTTGTTCTCCCAGGGCACGGGGAGAATGTACAAACTCCGTACAGACAGCACCCGTAGTTGGATCAAACCCGGGTCTGCGAGCTGCAATGCAGCAACTCTACCGCTGCACCACTCTGTCGACCCGTGGGACTTAGACTGAGACTCTTAACGGAGCATAAAACCCTTCACTTTTCTGGTAAGTCTTAGCAAGCGGAGTTTCCTTTGAGAATACTGTGTTTCAAATCCTATGTGGATTCTGCCTTGTAGCCTGAAGCAGAGAACAGGATCTAACCAGTGCCCATTATAAAGCACTGTCGTGGAGCAGCTGAGGGATTCGGTGCACGATGAGCTGAACCTGCTCTGCTGGAGCTGCGTGACAGCCTCACTTGACGCCTGCTGACTGAAACCATGCACTAGTTTCAAGTCTCAAAGGCTGTTCATCAATGTCCCGCAAATCCGACTATTGGGTCCCTGTCCTCATTTCACGAGTAACCCAGCCATCGCTCCTGCTGCTGGCATCCAACGCTTAACTCTCAGGGCAGGCGCCAGGGGGTGGTTGCCAGGTCCTGCTTAATCTTCATTTACATTGGGCGAGACAGGTCTGTGGTTGGCTTGGAAGGGTGGGACAGTGTGTTGTATGAGGTGATCACACACCAAGACAGGGGGAAGGGGAAAGCAAAGGGGAGCCATTGCACACTGGCCCCAGACATGGGAACGTACACTACCCTCACAGAAGGGGAGATGCACTGAAGCTTAGTTTAGTTTAGAGATACAGCACGGAAACAGGCCCTTTGGCCCACCGAGTCCGTACCGATCAGTCATCCTTGCACACTAGCATTATCATACACATACTAGGGAGAATGAAATACATTATATTAGCCAAGTATGTATACATACAAGGAATTTGACTTGGTGCTTTGCTCGCAAGTAACAACACGATATACAGTAGACGATTAAAAATAAAACATTGTATTTTAAGCACGTGAAGAATGAAATGAAATAGCAGAGCAAAACGAGGCTACAGACTTTTACATTTTAAATTTACATTTATACCAAGCCAATTAACCTACAAACCTGTATGCTGTCTATACGGAGTTTGTACGTTTCTCCCCGTGACCAAGATCTTTGGAGTCGTCGGAGTGTGGGAGGCAACCAAAGATCCCGGAGCACCCGTAGTCAGGAAAGAACCCGGGTCTCTGGCGCTGTGAGGCAGCAACTCTACCGCTGCGCCCACTGTGCCACACAGTTGTCGAGGTTGTTCCAGGCACCCATGGAAGAAGCTGGAGATCAGGAAGCTGATGCGGACAAATGCAGAAGTCCAGGAGTTGCATGAGATGGCGGGCTGGGCCTGCCTCCCCACACGACCTATGCGAGTGAGGTCTTTTAGTTTTAGATATACTGCATGGAAACAGGCTTTTGAAATTAGTCATCAACTGAGCCTCTTCCACTGGTACCAATCTCAGACCATAGGGGGCAGCACGGTGGCGCAGCGGGAGAGTTGCTGTCTTACAGCGCCAGGAACCCAGGTTCGATCCTGACCACGGGTGCTGTCTGTACGCAGTTTGTAAATTCTCCCCGTGATCGTGTGGGATTTCTCCGGGTGCTCTGGTTTCTTCCCACACTCCAAAGACCTGCAAGTTTATAGGTTAATTGGCTTTGGTAAAAATTGTAAATTCCCCCTGGTGTGTGTAGGATAGGGCTAGCGTATGGGTGATCGCTGGTCAGCACGGACTTGGTGGGCCGAAGGGCCTGATTTTGTGCTGCATCTCTAAAGCCTAAAGTAAAAGACTGGCGAAACATCTCCTCATGCCACTGCTAGACAGACGCTGAAAATTCAAATTACTGCAGGTGCCGGAAGTCTGAGGTAAAACCAGACAATGGTGGAAACAGTCGGCAGGTCCGGCTCCACAAGAGCTGTCCGCTGGGTAGATACAGGTCACAGCAACACCAAGGCTGGGGGCCCAGCAACTTCAAAGGAGACCAGATCTGGAATTGATCCAATCCACCATTTGCCGTCTCCACTTATCACCTCCAGCCTCGGTCACTATCTCCACCCCTCGCTCTACACCTTGACTCATCGGCCAATCAACCCCTTGCCCCATTGCACCCATCACTTCATAGGTGCTAGGAGCAGAATTAGGCCATTCGGCCCATCAAGTCTACTCCGCCATTCAATCATGGCTGATCTATCTCTCCCTCTCAACCCCATTCTCCCGCCTTCTCCCCAATACCCCTCGCCAGCTCTTGGCCCCTCCCTTCCCCCCTCGATTTCTCACCCGCCAATCACATTATTCTACATTATCTCACTTTCAGGGGTAATTTACTAAAGGCTAATTAACATGCAAACCCACACATTTGTGGGTATGTGGGAAGAAGCCCATGCGGTCACAGGGAGAACGTGCAAACTCCACCCAGGCAGAAGCCGAAGTCAGGGTTGAACCCTGGTCTCCAGTGCTGTGAGGCCGCAGCTCTACGAGCGGTACCACTTTGCCAGCGATGCTGCCTTCACCACAGACCCACCCAGCGTGGCTGGCAGGTTACTGGAGGGAAGCATGAGGGATGAGTGGAAATCACCTCCTTACACAGAAGTCAGTAGCTGTGATCAGGACTCGTGCTTGCAACACAGATGGGGCAGGGTTTAGTTTAGTTTAGAGATACAGTGTGGAAACAGGCCCTTCGGTCCACTGGGTCCGCGCCGACCAGCGATCCCCGCACATTAACACTATCCTACACCCACTAGGGACAATCTTTACATTTACCAAGCCAATTAACCTACAAACCTGGACGTCTTTGGAGTGTGGGAGGAAAGCGAAGATCTCGGAGAAAACCCACGCAGGTCACGGGGAGAACGTACAAACTCCGTACAGACAGCACCTGTAGTCAGGATCAAACCCGGGTCTCTGGCGTTGCATTCACTGTAAGGCAGCAGCTCTAACGCTGCACCACCGAGACCACCCAAGAGCTGGGGACAACCTGGCAGCCACCAGAAACCGGGCACTGACCTGCATCCACCAGTGGCTGGCTACAGCCGGCTTCTATTTCTGTGGCCGGCAAGAAATGGAGGTCTTTTCCGTGCCAGGAGGCCAAGGCCTGACACTTTTTAACCTATGATGAATGTTTGACAGCGCTGGGCCTCTACTCGCTGGAGTTTAGAAGGATGATGGGGGGGTATCTTATTGAAACTTACCGAATAGTGAAAACCTTGGATAGAGTGGATGTGGAGAGGATGTTTCCATTAGTGGGAGAGTCTAGGACCAGAGGCCACAGCCTCATATTAAAAGAACGTTCCTTCAGGAAGGAGATGAGGAATTTCTTTCGTCAGAGGGTGGTGAATCTGGAATTCATTGCCACAGAAGGCTGTGGAGGCCAAGTCAATGGATATTTTTTAAGACAGAGATAGATGGATTCCTGATTAGTACGGGTGTCGGGTTACGGGGAGACGGTAGGAGAATGGGGTTGAGAGGGAAAGCTAGATCAGCCGTGAATGAATGGTGGAGTAGACTTGATGGCCGAATGGCCTATTTCTGCTCCTATCACATGAGCTTTACTCTGCTCCATCTACTGAGATGGAGATCCTTCTGACAAGCCAATGAATGAAGACCTAAGCTGGAGTTGCCTCAGTGCAGCCTGGAATGAGTTTCAGAGACCTCGACATCCCGAGAGACAGTCCAAGGATGTTCTTGTGGCATCAGTCAGGACCAATTAGCGATGGTGGGCAGTCTTTGGTCCATCAAGCCCATCACACACACTAGCAGATAGAACACAGTCTAAAGAAGGGCTCCCAACCGAAACGTCACCTATTCCTTTTCTCCAGAGATGCTGCCTGACCCACCCACTGCTCCATCTTATTCAAACATACAAGATTGTTAAGGGTTTGGACACACTAGAGGCAGGAAACATGTTCCCGATGTTGGGGGAGTCCAGAACCAGGGGCCACAGTTTAAGAATAAGGAGTAAGCCATTTGGAACGGACGAGGAAACACTTTTTCTCACAGAGAGTTGTGAGTCTGTGGAATTCTCTGCCTGTGGAGGCCTGGATACTTTCAAGAGAGAGCTAGATAGGGCTCTTAAAGATAGCGGAGTCAGGAGATATGGGGAGCAGACAGGAACGGGGTACTGATTGGGGATGATCAGCCATGATCACATTGAATGGCGGTGCTGGCTCGAAGGGCCGAATGGCCTATTCCTGCACCTATTGTCTATTGTCTAGTGTTTATTGTCTAAAACTTTCTCTCTAGAAAGTATCCACATAGATCCGGCCTCCACCACCCTCTGAGGCAGAGAATTCCACAGGGCCGAATGGCCTACTCCTGCACCTATTGTCTATTGTCTATTGACTCCAGCTTTTAGTGTCCATCGACAGATCGGATAAGTTTGGAGAGATTTGCCAAAAGCAGACACGTGGAAGCTCAAGTGGCAAGTTGGTCAACATGGAAGAGTTGAGCTGAAGGGTATTTTCCTGACCTATATAACGTTGGGATGTGAGGACAATAATACATACACACCCACAGGGCCAAGATTGCTTGCCTGGGTTGGAGATCATTGTTTGCAGGATACCAAAATGGGCAATCAAAACAGGTCCAGCAAATCTCGCTGGCTGTGAAGCCCCCTTGGGGCAGACCACCCAGCGAGTGCCCACTGGGCAGTCTGTTCCACACAGCCTCTGGGAATCTAATTCCACCGTTACAATTCAGAGTTGTGTTCCCTGGGCTCCCAAACACTTAGTTCGGAACTGGCTGTCAACTCGAGAACAATCTGTTCCCTTTTTCCCAGAAAGTGCCCTCAGTGTCATGCCAGGCGTCGGCGAGCCATCTCCAGTGCTGCACTTGATGGTTATTCAGATAACAAACACATGGAAGGAACGACAATAGGCTTTTCTACCATCCAAAGCATCACAAAACCCCTGATCCTCTCTGCTGTCAATTCTGCTGACTTTCTTTAGTGTAAGAAAGAACTGCAGATGCTGGATTAAATCGAATGAAAGAACTTCAGATGCAAATTGGAGGAATAGTGAAGAAAACGAATGGCATGTTGACCTTTATAACAAGAGGAGTTGAGTATCGGAGCAAAGAGGTCCTTCTGCAGTTGTACAGGGCCCTAGTGAGACCACACCTGGAGTATTGTGTGCTGTTTTGGTCCCCTAAATTGAGGAGGAAATTCTTGCTATTGAGGGAGTGTTCACAAGGTTAATTCCCGGGATGTCGGGACTGTCATATGCTGAGAGAATGGAGCGTCTCGGCTTGTATACCCTGGAGTTTAGAAGGATGAGAGGGAATCTTATTGAAACATATAAGATTATTAAGGGTTTGGACACGGTAGAGGCAGGAAACATGTTCCCGATGTTGGGGGAGTCCAGAACCAGGGGGCCACAGTTTAAGAATAAGCCATTTAGAACGGAGATGAGGAAACACTTTTTCTCACAGAGAGTTGTGAGTCTGTGAAATTCTCTGCCTCAGAGGGTGGTGGAGGCCGGTTCTCTATATACTTTCTAGAGAGAGGGGCTCTTAAAGATAGCGGAGTCAGGGGATATGGGGAGAAGGCAGGAACGGGGTACTGATTGGGGATGATCAGCCATGATCACATTGAATGGCGGTGCTGGCTTGCAGGGCCGAGTGCCTACTCCTGCACCTATTGTCTATTAACAGCGCCTCATATTTCACTTAGATAGTTTACACCCCAGCTGTATGAACATTGACCTCTAACTTCAGATAGCCCTTCCTTCTCCATCCCCTCCCCCTTCCCAGTTCTCCCACCAGTCTACCAACTACATTTTACTTCGGAGTCACGTGAGTGACTACGTGAAGACCCCGCCAATGCGCCTGCGCGTCATTACGTCAGACGCCTTGACGCAAACGGACGTGAGGAGCAGAGCTCCTCTAATGGATTTGTAGTTTTTTTAACAACAAGGTAAGTAGAAACTTTTTTCAGTATTTTCAGGTCCGTTTACTGTGGGTCTGTGGGGATTTTTTCCACAGACGCCATGGAAAAAACGGGCAGGGGGAAGAGGCGAGCGACTCAGCCGACAGAAAGTCGGGAAAGTCGGGAGTCTGCGGTTAGCGACCAACCGCCTCTAACCCCGGTACAGTCGCCAGCGGTGAGCATAGCGACTGTGGACCTGGGGCAGTCAGCGCCTGTCGGGCGCAAGGCCAAGTTCAAATCGAAACGGGCCACGGAGGAGGAGTCCCAGGAAATGGAAATGGAAGAAGCTCCAGGGCTAGATACTGCTTTTAAGCGTATTGCCCAAATGGAAAGCCTGCTACATAGACTGTTGGAGCGAAGCACACTCAGGTAAGAGTGTACTGAAATCCAAGCTGCTGAAAGCAGCTCAACAGCTCCTGGTACAGGGCTGATAGAATGCACCCTCAGGGATGAGGAGCGTGCCACGGGTCATGAGATTTCAGATCCCGACTCTGACGGTGAGGCTGTACAAGGCGAAGAACGGCAGCTGCCAGATGTTCCATCCCTGGCAGTACGATTCGCTGCCCCGTCAGGGTCAGGAGAGCCATTAGGAGAAGAATTGGCCTCCCTAATAAATTACTTGGTTTCCCATCAGCTGGAACAGCAGGAGATGGATGAGAATGCAAGAAAATATGAGTTGAGTATGAGAACTCAAGAATTGAAATTGCAGAGAATATTAAAGCTGCTGGGTTCTGGAATAACTGCTTTTACCAGAATAGCAGATAAAAGCCAAGAGTTGACGGAGTTGCATCAGGAAGCACTGGGGTTGCTATGCAGCACCCACTTCGAGATCAATTGTCTGAGGAAAGGTGCTATACGGCCTACTATGAATCCGAAATTCGCAGCACTCTGCAAACCAAGTAATATACACTTACCCAACTTGCTCTTTGGAGAGGATCTCGGGAGACATATTAAAGATTTGGAAGATGAAGCGGAAAACAGGATTGATGAAAACATCAATGGTTGTAAAGTCTGTAAAGAGGAAGTATCCTTTCAGACGTCATACGGATCCTGGACCAGGACCAAGTCGCTCATCAACGCAGGGACGTAGTTGGCGGCCTGCAGCGGGAGCAAGAACCAGTGGGGGTGCTTCCGGGAAAATCCAGGGATCTCAGAGTACTCAAATGACTCAAGAGGTAGGTGGACCTGGTTCTCATGGGAACATATTAACCGGATTAAGTCCAAAAGTTGGAGGCAAGGATTTCGAATTGAATTCAATCCAAATTATGATTTGCCTGTCCAGCATGTTCCTAGCAGAACTCTCCACTTTGCACAAAAAGAAGTGATGGAGGTTCAAGCTGCGCTTCAAACCCTATATATAAAAGGTGTTATTGAAGAATCAGTCTACCAAATTCACCAATTTGTGTCAAATATATTCCCTCGATCAAAAAAGGATGGAGGATGTGGGATTATTATAGACTTGACAAGTCTGAATCCTTTTGTTCAACAGACATTTTATAATGGAGACATTTGTACTGCCAAACAACTTATCTCAGAAGCATGTTTTATGGCAACTATAGATTTAAAAGATGTATATTATTCAGTGTCTGTTCACTTCGAAGATATGAAGTATCTTAAATTTACATGGATGAACCAGTTAGGGCAGTTCAAAGCTCTGCCTAATGGGTTAACGTTCCCTCCCAGAATATTCACAAAATTGTTTAAATCAATTCTGGGGTTGCTGAGAAGCCAGGGGCATGTACTAATGGCATACTTGGATGATGTCCTGATTATAGGAAGGACAAAACAGTCAACAGAAGCATCTGTTGCAGTTGTGAAATCAACTTTTGAAAGTTTGGGGTTTTCTAAATTCATCCAAAGAAATCAAGGTTAACAACATGTACCTCGATTGATTATTTGGGGTTCACAATTGATTTAGCCCAAATGAAAATTACTTTGCCCAGTGAAAAAAGGGTGGAGTTGATTAAAGATTGCAGTAATCTGTTAAACGAGCAAAAACCCTTAATCAGACAGGTGGCTCGAGTACTGGGAAAATTAGTAGATTCCCAGCAGTCCAGTGCGGACCATTACATTATCAACAGCTGCAGAGAGTTAAACAACAGGCACTGAGAATTAATGCTGGTCATTTTGATAGAACCATGCAACTAACAACAAATGCTGTTTCTGATCTGCAGTGGTGGATTCTACATGTCTCAAGCAGTTCCGGCAAAGTGCTGATTGAACAACCTTCCATGATATTACAAACTGATGCCAGTGCACTAGTGTTAAAGAAGGAACTGCAGATGCTGGAAAATCGAAGGTACACAAAAATGCTGGAGAAACTCAGCGGGTGCAGCAGCATCTATGGAGCTTTTTTTTTCTTCTTTTTTATGCCGGAAGGCTACGAGGGGGGTTCCATGAGGATGGGGTGCGTTGGAGACGGGAAAAGGGGTCATCAGTGGGGAGCGAGGACTCCTTCCCATGGAAGTGAGCTGTGAGGCGGAGGCGACGGTAGAAGCGTTCCAAGTCATGGAGGGCACGGAACTCATTGAGATGGGGACGGAGGGGGACAAAGGTAAGACCTCTGCTGAGGACAGACCGTTCGATGTCGGAGAGGGGGAGGTCGGGGGGGATGGTGAACACCCGGCAGGGATGGGGGTTGGGGTCGGAGGAAGGCAGGTGGGTGGAATGGGGACGAGGCGATGTGTGGTGGGGGGGTGGTGGGTGGTCAGGGGGTGGGGGAGTGAGAGGGCAGTGGTGTGGGTGTGGAAGAGAAGTGGTCCCATAGTTGGAGAGGGATGGGGAAGAATCAGTGAACTAACACTGAGATAACCAGGGCTAGGCAGAGTAGCGCTAGGACCCAGTGGAGTCAAACCCCGGAGAGTGGGAGTGAGCAGCGTGGAGGCTTCAGGCCCAGTACAGAGTCCAGTTTGCAGGTGAGGCGACGGCTGCGGGCTGCTGGAGGGAGGTGCAGTGGCGAGGGTCAGCGGACCCGACGGTAGGAGTCCTCGGGCAGTGGAGTCAGGGTCAGGGGGGCTGGGGGGCGTTGCAGTGGCGAGGGTCGGCGGACCGGATGGTCGGGGCCGTAGGCAGTAGAGTCGGGGTCCACGGGCGATGCGTGGGAGGTCCCGGTAGGCGGATGGTCGGTGGGGCGGCGCGGTTCGACCAGCCCGGTGAGGCGACGGGGTGAGTAGGGTGCGGTGCGGCGGCCATGTTCGTGGAGCCCCGGTCCGGCAGTCGTGTAACTAGGATGGGGTGCAATTGACTTAACATCTAGCTGCGGAGGCAGATGGAATCAGGAAGAGTCATTGTTACTGCAGACATGGGGAATTAACTATTTGGAGCTTTTAGGCTGTTTCTATGGACTCCAAGCTTATTGTTCTAACACAACTAAAAGGCATGTTCAAGTTCAAATTGATAAACACAACAGCAGTTGCCTATATTAATGATATGGGTGGAATTAAGTCGGTGTCATGTGACAAAATGGCTAATCAACTTTGGTCTTGGTGTATTGAAAAGAACATTTGGATTTCAGCTATCTATCTACCAGGTAGAATGAACACGATAGCAGACACCAGGTCACGAAAGTTCCATGATAATAAAGAATGGATGTTGAATCAAGAGGTATTCAATGACATAGTAATCAGATTTGGAATGCCAGACATCGACTTGAATCATCAGCTATCGAGATATGTCTCATGGGAACCAGATCCAGGAGCAGTGGCGATTGATGCTTTCTCGCTACATTGGGGTGGTATGTTTTCATATATATTTCCACCTTTCTGCCTCATAAGCCAATGTTTGCTTAAAATCAGGCAAGATGCTGCTTCAGGGGTATTGGTAGTACCAGATTGGCCTACACAGCCATGGTATCCGTTGATATTAGAATTAACAACACAAATGTTGATGAAAGTCCCAAAAAGGAGTAATTTATTGCTGCACCCTGTAACAGGGGAACAACATCCATTATATGATCATTTGGATTTGTTGATTTGCAGGTTTTAAGAAGGCCTTTTCTGGGGCGAGGACTGTCTGAGCGTACTGTGGACATGCTTACGGCAGCCGGGAGGAAGAGCACTCAAAAACAGTACCTTTCTTATATTAAGAAATGGGAAGAGTTCGGTGTACAAAAGAATGTGCAATATAGTACTGCAGATATTTCAAATGTTTAGAATTTCTGTCAAAACTTTATTATGATGAAGGTCTGAGTTGTAGTGCAATTAATTCAGCCAGAAGTGCATTGTCCTCATATTTGGTTCTGGATTCAGAAAGAAACCCAATTGGGTCACACCCAATTGTTTCCAGACTAATGAAAGGAATCTTTAATTCCAAACCACCGAAACCTAGGTACATGACAATCTGGGATGTAAGTGTGGTACTGTGAAACTACTTTGTGAATGGTCACCAAGTGTGTCTTTACCTTTGGCCAAGCTCAGTATGAAAGTATTCATGTTTATGGCATGAGTGACAGCAGAACGAGTGCAAACACTTGGAAAATTACAAATAGACAGTATGGAAGTAACTGAAGACAAGGTTACATTCTATATCTATGACCTACTAAAGCCAATTAGGCCAGGTGTGACAGGATTTAAAATTATGCTAGCAGCATATCCAAATGATCCTTGTCTCTGTGTTAAGACATATTTGTTACAATACATTGAGGTCACAAAGAATTTGAGAAATACGGAAACTGGGTTGTTGATCACACACAAGAAACCACACAAGAGAGTTTCAATACAGACTATTTCCAGATGGATAAAAGAAGTCTTAACAGCTGCTGGTATTAACACTTATGTTTTTACGTCTCACTCGACTAGGGCAGCAGAAACGTCGGCGGCCAGGGCAAAAGACGTCCCCGTCGACCATATCCTCGCAGACGCAGGGTGGTCCAATGAGTTGATGTTTCAACATTTTTACCATCGGCCTATTGTTAATGCGGGATTGTTTGCAGAAACTATTTTAAGTTCTGTGTAAATTCCTCTGGTTTAAAGGGGATCTGATTAATTTCATTATTAAAATGAATTACTGCATTTGTGGTACAAATGTTATTATGAATGCATGATTGATTATTCTCGTTCCGAGTCAATCAATGCAGTGAGAAGCCAGGATTGATCTACGGCATGAAATCACAAAGCTTTAAAATCTTCACGTAGTCACTCACGGGACTCCAAAGTAAAATAGTAAGATTAAACGAGAACTTACCTAAGTTTGAAGTTTGATCTTTATTTTATGAGGAGTTACGTAGGTGATTACGTGCCCACCACGACCCTACCCTCTATCATAAAGGTCAGATGGAAGTTCTTGTATTACTCGTTTTATTATGAGACTATATTACTTCGGTTGGTGTTTTTTGTGATTTCACAGCGCTGCTTTGAAGATTGACGCGCAGGCGCGCTGGCGGGGTTCTTCACGTAATCATCTACGTAACTCCTCATAAAATAAAGATGAAACTTCAAACTTAGGTAAGTTCTCGTTTAATCTTAACATTCTATCTTTGTCCTGTTCCCTCCCCTGACATCAATCTGAAGAAGGGTCTCGACCCGAAACGTCGCCCATTCTTTCTCTCCAGAGATGCTGCCTGACCCGCTGAGTTACTCCAGCATTTTGTGTCTACCTTCTGACTTTCTTCACCTACACAGTGGCTGGCACTGTGGCCGACGGTAGAGTTGTCTGCACGGAGTTTGCACGTTCTCCCCCTGACCACGTGGGTTTTCTCCAGGATATCTGGTTTCCTCCAACACTCCAAAGGTGCACAGGTTTGTAGTCCCCAGTGTGTGTAGGATAGTGTTAGTGTGTGAGGACCGCTGGTCGGTATGGACTCGGTGGGCCGAAGGGCTTGTTTCAGCACTGTATCGGTTGGTCAGTTGTGGGCGCTGCGAGTCGGCTGCCCTGCCGGCAGTGTGTTCGTTATTTCGACTTTTTTTGTTTTTCGGTGGGGCGAAGAGCCTGTTTCCGCGCTGTATCTCTAAACTAAACACTGTTTAGTTATCAGCGATACAAAGCCTGGCTGGATATCTCCCCTGCCACGCCCAGGAAACACTGCCCATTATTCAGCCCCATCAACTATCATCTTCAGCCAAGACTGGGAGCTCTCAAGCCTGAATCACACTCTACATCTCCTCTTACCACAATATCAATGGGCAGAAAGGAAGAGGGAGCACGGTCTGAAGAAGGGTTTCGGCCCGAAACGTTACCTGTTTCCTTCGCTCCATAGATGCTGCTGCACCCGCTGAGTTTCTCCAGCATTTTTGTGTACCTTCGATTTTCCAGCATCTGCAGTTCCTTCTTTAACACTTACTACTTTAAAATGCACCCATTTCAGAAAATCTCTGCCAGAGATGACAGAAGCAGCAGAATGAAGAAAAGATTACGGTGTCCCTTGCGTCACGTTGCGGCTGGAACTACAGATTTATTTCTTCACTACAGCAGCCCAGAAAACAATATGTTTTCAACACATCTCATAAACTTCACAAAACTTATTTTTTCAAATGTTTACATCAAATTTTGAAGCCGCATATTTTCTATAAGGCTTCGGTTCGTGGCAATTTTGAAGTATGTCTATAACAAGGTTCCCTTCCGTCCACATGTCCAATGGCATCTGGCTCTGTAAACTGCACACACTAATTATGCCTTTCATCCCAAGTACTTCCTTTAACGTATTTGTTAACAGGATTCGGATGTTACTGCCCTGCCAACACTCATTGTCTGCTGCTAATTGCCCCTGAACTGTGGAGGCAGTTAAGCTTCGACCACAGTGGTGGGTCCTGACTCAGATTTAGGTCATGTTTCCTTCAAGGAGACACGATGAAGAAACAGCTGGTGCTGCTACCTCTCAGCTCTATGGACCCGGGTTTGATCCAGATCTCAGGAGTTTGCGACCTCTGCCTCTGACTGTGGTTTCCCACTGGGTGCTCTAGTTTCCTCCCTCATTCCAAAGACATGCTGACACTCCACTTGGATATCTCATGGGCCTGTCCCACTTTTTCGGCAACTGCCGGCACCCATCATGGGTCGTTGCAGGTCGCCGAAAATGTTCGACATGTTGAATATCCAGCGGCGACCAGAACAAGGTACAACTCTTTGGGCGACTACTCACCACCTTACAGGTTTAACCCGTGACATGTCGCCAGGGTGTCGCCTGTACGGTCGTGAGTAGTCTCCTCAGTCGCCCAAAGAGTCGTAGCGTCTTTCTGGTCGCAGCTGGATTTTCAACGTTGAACATTTTTGGCGACCTGCAACGACCTATGACGGGTGCCGCAGTCGCTGAAAAAGTCGCCTAAGTGGGACAGGCCCTTTACGATCCAAAAATATCAATACTGAATGTGTACGGAAAGAACTGCAGATGCTGGTTCAAATCGAAGAAAGACACAAATTGCTGGAGTAACTCAGCGGGACAGGCAGCATCTCTGGAGAGAAGGAAGGGGCAGTCTGAACAAGGGTCTCGACCCGAAATGTCACCCATTCCTTCTCTCCAGAGATGCTGTCTGTCCCGCTGAGTTACTCCAGCATTTTGTGTCTATCTTAATATCAACACTGAAGATAGACACAAAATTCTGGAGTAACGCAACGGGACAGGCAGCATCTCTGGAGAAAAAGGATGGGTGACGTTTCAGACTGAGTACGAACATTGAGTTCTCCAGTTTTAAGTAACTGCCCCCTCCTCTCCTGTGTTCTCACCCCAGGGGGAAACCACATTTTCTAAAGAAAGAAGGGTCTCAGAGGGCGGTGGAAGCAGGTTATCTGGATACTTTCAAGAGAGAGCTAAGAGCTCTAAAAGATAGCGGAGTCAGGGAATATGGGGAGAAGGCAGGAACAGGGTACTGATTAGGGATGATCAGCCATGATCACATTGAATGGCGGTGCTGGCCATTCAGGCCTAATGGCCTACTCCTGCACCTATTGTCTATTGTCTAAGACATCTCAGATGTTATAGAATGGAAATTGGGAGCAGATGCGGCGGAGACAGAAATTAAGAGCAGGGGATCGCGTCTTTACCAGAGGCAGGGTGGGAGAAAGTGTAGTCGGTAACTGAGGGAGTCGGTAGGTTTGTTGTAGATGTCAGCAGTTAGTCTGACCCTGTGATAGAGACAGAGAGATCAGGATAGCGGAGAGAGTTGTCAGAGGTAGTCCAGGTACATGTGGGGGCAGGGTGGAACTTAGCGTTGAAGTTAATGAAATCAACGAGTTCTGCACGGGTGCAGGAGGCAGCCCCAATGCAGTCAATGCAACAGACAATATTGGGAGATAGGGCCAGTGTAGGCCTGGAACAAGGACTGAGTTTACAGGAATAAGTAGGTTAACCTATGATGAGTGTTTGTCGGCATTGCGCCTATACGCGCTGGACTTTAGAAGAATGAGGGGGGACCTCATTGAAACATACAGAATTGTGAAAGGCTTGGATAGAGTGGATGTGGAGAGGATGTTTCCACTTGTGGGAAAGTCATTCCTTTAAGGAGGAGATGAGGAGAAATGCCTTTGTTCAGAGGGTGGTGAATCTGTGGAATTCTTTGCCACAGAAGGCTGTAGAGGCCAAGTCAGTGGATATTTTTAAGGCAGATAGATAGATTCTTGATTAGTACGGGTGTCAGGGGTTATGGGGAGAAGGCAGGAGAATGGGGTTGGGCGGGAGAGATAGATCAGCCATGATTGAATGGCGGAGTAGACCTGCTGGGCCGAATGGCCTACTCCTGACCTTATGTAACCGACAAATAAGCAGGTGTAGCTGGGGACCATGTACGTGCCCATGGCCACACCGTTAACTTGGAGGAAGTGAGAGGTTGAAAGAGAAGTTGTTAAGGGTAAGGGTGAGGACAAGTTCCGCTAGGTGGACAGTGTTAGTAGAGGGATATTGATTGGGTCTCTGTTTGAGGAAGAACCAGAGGCCTTGAGACCTTCCGGGTTTGGGACGGAGGCGTGGAGGGACTGGACGTCCATGGTATAGATGAGGCAATGGGAACCTGGAAACTGAAAGTTATTAAAGAGTTGAGGTGCGTGTGATGTGTCTCGGACGTAGGTTGGCAGGGACTGGACCAGGGGGATAGGATGGAAGCGAGATGTGTGGAGATGAGTTTAGTGGAGCAGGCAGAGACAATGGGTCTGCCAGGACAGCCCTGTTTGTGGATTTTGGGCCAGAGGTAGAAGTGGGCAGTGCGGGGCTGAGGAACGACGTTAAGGTTGGAAGCTGTGGAGGAGGTGCGGAGATGAGTAAACGTCTGGGAGACGGTGGCCTGGTGTTGGTCTGTGGTGTCCAGGATAGGTATGAGGAGGAGTCCAAGAGCTGGCGCCTGGCCTCAGCACGCTACAGGTCAGCCACAGAGCAGAGGAGAGGGGGGGGTGGGGAGAGGAGAGGGGCGGAGTGGAGAGGGGAGGAGAGGAAAGGCGCGGAGAGGGGGGTAGAGGATGGGAGTGGAGAGGAGACGAGGGGAGGGAGAGGGAGGGTAGGGGAGAGGTGAGGAGGTGAGGGGAGAGGGGTTAGAGACAATCTCGGCACCATATTACTCTTATCTACTATTACAGATGTCAGCCCCACTTGCACCTCCCTTGTCGGCAGGTTTAACAACAACGTTGGGATTCTTGCAAAGTGAGCAGAGGGCTGTGTGTTTAGAGAGAGAGAGTCGAGTGTTTTATTGTTATATGTCCCAGATATTGTCATATGTCCCAGATAGAGTCAAGAGTGTTTTATTGTCATGTGCCCCAGATAGAACAATGACATTCTCACTCGCAGCAGCATAGCAGAATATGTAAACAGTTCACTGTGAACAATATAATAAACAAGAGAGAAAAATAAAGTTGAGTGTATATATATATACACACACACATACTTACAAAGGTATGTAAGGTCAGGTCAGGAGGAGTTCCCCCGCCACGGGTACCTTGTAATCCCGTGCTACCTGCTCCATGGTCGGATAGTCGGCGACTAAAACGTCTCCCCCACCTGGTTTGCCAGGTGAGGAGGGGGCTGTGGACCTCCAGCTGGACCAAAAACAAGATCTGTTAAAGGGCGGATGAGCTCCTATGGAGCCAACGGCCATCCACACTTCAGTAGAAGTTGCGATCACTGTCGTACATAACATTGTAAGGAACGATGATAAAGCACACACACCCCAAAATCCTGTACTTCCAGCGGCGGAAGTCTGCAGGAACTGGAGGACGGAGATGTGTGGTGCGTCCGTCACCGTTCCCGCGAACCATAATTTCATAAATACTGTGTGCTCCAACACCCATTCTGTGTTGTCATTGATCTGTACTTGATGATACACCAGTGGCAAATGAGATTAGGTAAACTATTACAGGATACTTTTACTTGATTGCACCCATGTGACTAACATATGCCACCACCATAGTGTATCAAGTTGAAGTTGAGCATGCAGATTAGGCATATTCGCTCAATAACCCTTTAACCCATAGAATACACCTATTGTCTATAGATAGTTGATACCAATAACTGAAGAATTGGCAACTCATGCAAATCTCCTCCACCTCCGAACTAGAGATGACATTCGCAATTTTCCACCTTAGAGCACTTAGCATTAGTTTGTAATATAACTGAAATTTTACTGACCAAACTACTGGAGCAATGCTCAAGTTCAAGTTCAAGTGAGTTTATTGTCATGTGTCCCCGATAGGACAATGAAATTCTTGCTTTGCCTCAGCCCACAGAACACAGTAGGCATTTACTACAAAACAGATCAGTGTGTCCATATACCATTATATAAATATATACACACATGAATAAATAGACTGATAAAGTGCAAATAACAGATAATGGGTTATTAATGATCAGAGTTTTGTCTGAGCCAGGTTTAATAGCCTGAATACTGTTCATCCATCATTATGACTTTGGTAGCTTCAGCTGGTAATAGCATAGGCCTGTTAACAATGACTTACATGGCACTTGAGAGGTTGCTACTTTGTACGATGTCAGCCCGACTTGCACAGCTGAATCACAGCTACTATATTGCCAATTACTCTTGATGAATAGAAGGCTGCTTTATAACAACAAGGTTGTTATAGGTTTCTATTAACTCCAGTCTCTTGCCCCAGGGCGGAGTCATAGGCTAATTAATAGTTAAAGGTAAATCCCAAAGACCAACAAGTTTCGTAACAACTTAAATTTAACTGGATGGATGCAATTTTCTAAAATATAGCTTTGAGTTGATTTTAGCAAAATACAGCATTAGAATAACATCCAGTCAAGACATAACAAGTGTTTTTGAACTCTGAGTAGTCCAAGCACTGATTTTAGTAATTTGGTAAAACGTGGGTTACTAGTTTAGCCCATTTAGCAATGCTTTACTGTTATCATTACTGTTATCAATCCTGATCATTTCAAATGTCTCCGGTGCTCCCTGTAAATGGGAACTGAATAGAATGTATCTTTAAGATCCTTATGAAAATCAGTTGTTAGTCAGTAACGAAGTTTCCTATTCGGAAAAGTTTATACTGCACATGCGAGTTAAACGCCATTCTCCATCTTTCCCAATGAACAGGCCACGCCTGCCATCATTCCGTGCCTGCCACGAACGACAACTCTGGCCATAATTCTGAGCCTGCCGCGAAGACAACTCTGGCCATATTTCCGATCCTGTCTCGATGGCAACCCTGGCCATAATACTGAGCCTGTCTTAAAAGACAATTCTGGCCCTAATTCCAAACCTGCTTCAATATAAGTATTGTGCAGTTTTACATGGTTAGATGCCGCAAAGTAGATAACAATGCCTTAAACATTTGTGTGTTGTACAAACAAGTGTAAATATTACCAACTTGTAAGTGGTCCACTTACCCCATGTTTCGGAAGTGCCAGACCCACCTACCTGCCTGGTTATGTAGAGTAGGACTGGTAGGGTGCGTGGAACCTCTGCCCAGCTTTCACGCTGCCATCAGCTTCAGTGAACTGCTTACTGCCGCTGGAGGCATGGGGTGCATTGTCGCCGAAACGATGAAGCTTTGCTCGTCGTTGGTACCTTGATTGGTCCGACAGCTTTTGCTTCCTCATCCAGGTGTTGCCTGTTGAATAGGTCTTACCTGAATAGAAGATTCGGCGGCTGCTCTAATGTTCCCTTATAGCGCTGTTCACTGCCGGCACTTGTAGCGTGAGGGAACTCTGGCCCCTTCCGGGTATTCTGCCAACGGCTGGTAACCAACTCTTCTGGCAGCAACACCTTCGTTTGCGAGGGTTCCCTTGAAGCCATACGCATGTGCTCCAGTATGTTCCACGGACATACTTTAGAATTTGAAGTCAGTTACACACTGACCACTCGCACTCCTCTCCACAGAGAGGGAGATTCGTAGGCAGCCCTGAAACAGGTGCTGCCGCAGGCCCCTGAGGATACCTGTGCTGATATGGCTCCTCCAACGGACCTATACCAGGATGGAACATCACATTTGTGGGATAAACTTCCGAGAGCGCTATCTATGCTCCATTTTTCCTTGCGGGCACGTCGAGTTAAGCCCTTCGTGCCTCGTGGTATGGCTCGCCGCTATACCTTCGATCTCCCGAGTCAGAAAACTGACCCCAAATGCTCCCCTCCTCAGAGAATGAGACATTGTGCAGCCCTGTAACAGGTGCCGCTGCCGCGGGCTCCTGAGCAGACCCGGGCTGATAGCTCCCTCCATCGGAGCATATCATCGTGGAGCAACCTCTCCATTAGGTGCTCCATGTGGGGTAGACGTCCGAAGACGCTACCCATTGAAGGAGGGGAACCCTCCTGACCTGACTCGCCCGAGTCCATAGGCCTGACCGACTTATTGTTGGTTTTACCCCATGTCCTGGGGACCACAGTGGTCAGCGACTCTGGTGGTGATACCGCCTTCCTCCTGGATTTACCCCTCCATGGGAACCACAGCGGCCTGGAAGCCGCTGACCGCATTGTCAGCGACTGGGATCGCGAACCCGACGGCCGGCAGCTACCCGCGTTTCCGCGGTCCGGACCGGAGTGTCCCCACAGCCCATAGCCGGTTTCCCGCGGCCCGTCCGGACTTCGCGACAACATCAAGCTGGAAACCTCTGTAAGAAGTGGTTCCTGCAAGAAAAAACAGAACCTGGTAAGAAATACAAAACTTACCTGTAGGTTTAAACTTACCGCTGGCAGGACCGACGCACCTGCCAGTCAGTCGCTTCGCCATGCAACAGACGTAATGACGCGCATGCGGACTGGCGGGACCTCTTCACGGAATCACTCACGTGACTATGAAGTAAAATAGCCTGATGTCTGTGGGGAAGGAGCTGTTCCTGAACCTGGACGTTACAGTTTTCAGGCTCCTGTACCTTCTTCCCGATGGCAGTGGTGAGATGAGTGTGTGGCCAGGATGGGGTGGGTCTTTGATGATGCTGGCTGCCTTTGTGAGGCAGCGACTACGATAGTTCCCTTCGATGGTGGGGAGGTCAGAGCCGGTGATGGACTGGGCAGTGGTCACAACTTTTTGCAGCCTTCTTCAGTCTTGGGCGTTCAAGTTGCTGAACCAGGCCACGATGCAACCGGTCAGCATGCTCTCTACTGTGCACCTGTAGAAGTTCAAGAGAATCCTCTTTGACATACCGAGTCTCAGTGAGTGAGGGCGGAGTGGGTAAGGGGAGCAGAGAGGTCAATAAGGCAGTTGGGATTTTGTCCCACCCCACCTCTTTTACAGCTTTCACACCCCCAACTATAATCAATCTGAGGAAGGATCCCCACCCAAAATGGCATCTGTCCATTTCCCTCCACAGATGCTGCCTGACAAGCTGAGTTGCTCCAGAACTTTGTGGTGTGTAGATAAGTTAATTGGCTCTTAAAAGATACCACTTGTGTAGGCAATTAGCAAGAGAACCATGGGGAACTGATGTGAGGGGGCTCTGAGAGGGATAAAGGGGAAAGGAATACTCTGCTACTAAATACGGACATTGACAAACCAGTGGATATTTACAGTGCATATGTCATTTGAGACCGACTCAAATATTGAGGATTTTTGAATTACGCAAATTTAAATACAACTGCCTGGTGGCATTTTTAGTTTAAGATACAGCGCGGAAACAGGTCCTTTGGCCCACCAGGTCCGTGTCAACTAGCGATCCCGCATATTAACACTGTCCTACACCCACTAGGACAATTTTTACATTCCCAAGCCAATTAGCCTACAAATTCTGAACGTCTTTGGAGTGTGGGAGGAAGTCGAAAATCTCAGAGAAAACCCACGCAGGTCACGGGGAGAACGTACAAACTCCGTACAGACAAGCACCCGTAGTCAGGTTCAAACCCGGGTCTCCGGCGCTGAAAGTGCTCTAAGGCAGCAACTCTACCGCTGGGCCACCGTGCCACCCTTTGAACTAATATATCTGTGGTCTACAGCTTTGGTTGCTAGATGGTGGTTGACTTCAGGAGGGCGGGAAAACAACACCATACACCTCTGCACATCGATGGAGCTGATGTGGAAAGGGTCAACAGCGTGAAGTTCCTAGGACTCCACCTGTCAGATGACCTGACGTCCACGACCAACACCACAGCACTGGTCAAGAGAGCCCAGCAGCGACTACACCCTCTCCGAAGACTACGTAAAGCAGGTCTCCCCACTACACACCTACGAACTTTTTATAGGGGGACAATCGAGAGCACATTAACCTACGGCATCACTTCCTGGTTCGGGAGCTGCAAGGCGTACGAACGGCACCAACTAGACAGGATTGTGAAGACCGCCAGCAGGATTATTGGTGCTCCACTCCCTTTCCTGCTGGACATATACAGGAAGAGATGTATCAGCAGAGCCATCTCCATCATCAAAGACCCCTACCACCCATTGCACCACATATTCTCCATCCTGCCATCTGGGAAGAGGTACCGAGCATTAGGTGCAAAACCAGCAGGATGCTCCTCAGCTTCTTCCCGCAGGTTATAAGACTGATAAACGGACTTTGCCCCCTGCCAAAGTATCGTGCACCAACCACCAACCTGGACACACTGCAGCAGAGCCACTGTCGTGCCGCTGCCGATCGGAACGCCTGTTGATGTTTAGTAGAGTTAATTTGTTCATGATATATGTATTTTTACTTCTATTTATTATTTACTGCACACTGAAATGGACACTGGTTGAGGAACGTTTTTTTGTTTCCTCTGGTATGCGAATACTCAGGAAATGACAATAAAGATATACAATACAATACAATACAATAGTTCAGCGACTTAACTGCAACACTACCACAGCTAGAGCCTCAACTTGCTCCCATTCATCCACCAAGCTTGCACTGTGGAGGAGGTGTGCTGCTCCAAGTCTATCACTGTAACACCACTGGTGCTGGGGTAGGAAGTGGAGGTGCAAGCATGAGGCAACCTTAATGTAGGAAACGTATTCCATGGTGCAGCAATCAGCAGGAGCTTGAGGCAGAGCTTTAAGATGAGAGGAGCAAAATGTAAAGGAGAGTCTAGGACCAGAGGCCATGGCCTCTGAATAAAAGGACATACCTTTAGAAAGGAGATGAGGAGGAATTTATTTTGTCAGAGGGTGGTGAATCCGTGGAATTCATTGCCTCAGATGGCAATGGAGGTCAAGTCCATGCATAATTTTATGGCGGCGATTGATAGATTCATGATTAGTATGGGTGTCAGGGGTTATGGGGAGAAGGCAGAATGGGGTTCAGAGGGAGAGATAGATCAGCCATGATGGAATGGCAGAGTAGATGATGGGCCGAATGGCCTAATTCTGTTCCTATAAATGAAAACCTAAGAGATGTTCGGGGCACGTTCTTTACACAGACTGGTGGTGGGTGCCTGGAATGAGCTGCCAGTGGTGGTGGTGGCGGCAGATGTGATAGGGAGGCAACCCTGGGGAACACAGGCCGCCGGTGGCTGGGCGAGGAGAGGGACGACGGTGCACATGGACAATCCAAATCGAGGCGATGGCTGGAGGCTCTGCAGCCAGGACAACGGGCCTTCATCACCAGCTGCAGCCTGGATTTGCAAAATGGCACCAAAACCTTGCGACTCTTGTGTACGGTCTCCGCGGGCTGTTTCTCTACACTTTGTACTTAATCTTGGTTTGTGCTCATGTATAGGGTGGGAGAGTTGCTGCCTTACAGCGCCAGAGACCCGGGTTCGATCCTGACTGCGGGTGCTGTCTGTACGGAGTTTGCACGTTCGCCCCGTGACCTGCGTGGATTTTCAGTTTCCTCCCACACTCCAAAGACGGACAGGTTCGTAGGTTAATTGTCTCGGTATAAATGTAAAATTGTCCCTAGTGTGTGTAGGATAGTGTTAACGTGTGCGGGGATCGCTGGTCGGTGCGGACACGGTGGGCCGAAGGGCCTGTTTCCGTGCTGTATCTCTAAACTAAACTAATAGCTCCAGGTGAGGGAGTGTGATACCTTCCACGACAGCACAGCCAGCCCAGGCTACGAGCTCTGAAAAATATAAGAAAAAGGAGCAGGAATTAAACGTTTGGCTCCTTAAGCCGGCTCTGCCATTCCACAAAATCACAGCTGATTTGTACCTCAGCACAGTTTGAGTGTCCTCACCTCACATCCACACGTCCTCTAGAATCAAGAAACCCTTTGATCTCCGTTTCAATCTGATCCGTAATGCTGAGGATGGAGAACTTCAAAGATTCACTGATCTTTGGAGACGTTCTTGTCTCCGTCCCAAATGACCTCCCGCTTAGAACATGGAACGGTGCCCACATGAACAGGCCCACAACGTCTGTGCTGAACACAATGTCAAATTCAACCTTCTTCTTGTCCCTACACGTGATCCATATCCCTCCATCCCCGCATGTCCACGTGCCTATCTTACTCCCTGCTATCACATTTGTTTCCACCACCACCCCTAGTAGTGTGTTCCAGGCACTCACCTGGATAGGAGGGAGACAGACAAAAGAGAAACTCAGCGGGTGAGGCAGCATCAATGGAGCGAAGGAATAGGCGACGTTTCGGGTCGAGACCCTTCTTCAGACTGATGTGGGGGGGGGGGGGGCGGAAGAAGAAAGGAAGAGGCGGAGACAGTGGGCTTGTGGGAGAGCTGGGAAGGGAAAGAGGGAGAAAGCAAGGACTACCTGAAATTGGAGAAGTCAATGTTTATACCACTGGTATAAACTGGGGTGCAAACTGACCAAGCAGAATATGAGGTGCTGCTCCTCCAATTTGCAGTGGGCCTCACTCTGGCCATGGAGGAGGCCCAGGACAGAAAGGTCGGATTCGAAATGGGAGGGGGAGTTGAAGTGCTGAGCCACCGGGAGATCAGG